>CAIGQW010053650.1:5315161-5365338 GCA_903798125.1 Danio choprae | reverse complement strand
TATGTAGTCAGTGCCGGAAAAAGATTTGATTTGTACATTTCTCAACCCCTAGGTAGAGTAAATTAAATGTTATGTAACAATGTTCGCAAGTTGTTTTATTGAAGTGTTTCTGAGACATCTGCCATTGTTTCTGCCATATGCTCCCGGTTTCTGACGTTTTGCTACATCACTACTTTTGATTTGGTCTAGTAACCACCTGAAGCACTCGACAACTTTCAAGCAATGTCATATTGTGACCAATTGCTTTTTTATTTGCCATCTTTACCTTAATAGATTAATAATAACCACTGTAGAATTTTTTTATTGCATTTCCTTCATCTCAAAATAATTGGGTGAAAGATTTTCCTAGCTGTATTTTGGTTTTGAATCTAATTCATATTCACTTATTTTATTGTCTGGCCATGTCATTTTTTTTTCCCTGCTAACACATCTGAAGCTCAGCATCCACCACTTGGCCATTTTATTTTGAGCCATTGTAAACAAAGCGTCCATTTTTATTTGTCTCCATTCAGAGGAGACATTTCAGCCGCCGCCACGGTTACCGACACGCAACGGACCACCATTATGATTAAACGCAATTTCATTCCCTGCCAAGCCCAGAAATAAGTGCTCGCTCGTGTTAAATGGCCAGTCTGGAATAGCAAGCGCTTCCTAATACGAGCCGAATCAACACGTGCAGGAAAACAGCCGTACACAGGAAGCAGATCATAGCGAAGGCAGTTAAGGAGAATGATGGCTAGTAGGCTAGTAGGAAAGCTCATTGTGTTCTAATTATTTTCCGAAATGTCATCATCGCTATTCTTTTATTCCCTTCCACTTTGGCGGCGAATGGCACGGAGAGATGGTTATCTCAGGGAGCCATTTTAGTGAAGGAATACGCCTTTCCCCTCCCTCGACGGTCCATTTTAAAAGTGAGCGGCTGGCTGTGTGGTGGGCTTAGTAATTTTGCTGGCTTTTTTCATGTGTTGGAGGGTGATGAGTCCTCCTCCATTAGGTAGCGTCGGCCTGTGATGTATGATGTATGCGCGGCAAGGCATTCTGATGTTTATTCATGATTTCCAAGGCAATGTCTCAGTGAAACCCTCTGATTTCCTTTTAAGGAACAAACTTTGTGAGATTGAGATTTCAGTTTAAAGGCGCAGAGCCCTATATCCTGCAGCGATTCAGCCTTGCTTCTTTTCCTCCCTCTCTTTTTAATCTTCGTCTCTCCTCTGATATTACCTCTGTCAGCTTTCATTTACTTGACCACCCCGAGTAAAATATCACATATAGTTATAATTCTGTCAGCCACTTCCATGCACTCTGCTCTCTGAAGGAGTTTGTTAAACATTCCAAATGTAACATTTTCTTATCTATAATTTGCACTTGAACTATTGCAATTTTTATATTTAATGCTTTTTTGTGTTTATTATAAAAGACAGTAGAGATGTCAACACAGCAGATTGGATTCAAACCAGCGTGACCATGAGCACACATTCTCTTTAATATATACACCATGGTTACAGCTTTTAAATATTGTGCTATTAAATATATATGGGTATGTTTTAAATATGTAAATGTCATTTTTAAGTAAATTGAAATGGCAAACTAGATTAGTCTAGAGTTATTGTTTAGTTTTGATCAAGTTAATTTAAGCCACATTTAAAAATAAAAACAAACACATATTACTACTTACAAATGACCTAAAATAATTCTTAAATATCGTGTGCATCTTTAAATACACATTGTCCTATAAACAACTTACAAAAGACTTGCAGTTCAGTAAATTATACAGTAAAATATTGATTATTTAATCATTCTAATAGATTTAAGTTTGGCTTTGTTTAGTTAAAAATAAGTTTAGTTAGAGTGATAGTCATTTCAAACCATTCAATCAAAGATCCGACTTTACTGGACAGCTCATAATCCCAGTGAAGCCAATAAACCTCGTAACCTTGATATTTCACTCAAAGTGCTGTCAGTTGTTTTTGCAAACGGACTGATGAGTGAGTTGGAATTATTTTCTATTGCAATTGACAGCATGTCACTCAAAAGACTGTAATAATTTATATTAAATGTGAAGTACTCTTGTAACCTGGTGCCACAGAGTCAGAGCCGACATAAATGCACTTGTTTACAGAGCAGTAAAACAAAATTAGCTTCATAGCGACTGTAATGTGAAAAGCTAGTCCCTATCTGTCTTATAAATGACTTTTTAATGATAATTAAGCCGCATCCATCCATCAAAGTAGTACATATCTACACTGACTCCTCCTATGTGAAAGAGGCACATATTTTCCAATAACTGAGTAGCAAGCATTAACACAACAAGTGCATCATAATGTAGCAACAAAGAAACATTAAAAGCATACGCGGGGTGGACAAAGCCTGATTTCGTAGCATTGTTCAGTTTGAATGAAAGCAGCGAGACTACAGCGCCACCTGTCTCCAGCTAAAGCCTGTAATGAGGTACCACGCAGAGCCAGAGACCCTTATTGTCCAAATATACACACTCACACACACGTGCATGACAAATGGCCTCGTGCCGCCAAGCCACTTCATGTTAATGCCTGTTTGGTGTGTGTGTGTTTGGCCGAGTGCCTCTATTTGCATACGCCGAGCAGCGAGTGTCCCGGCACCTCGCTGCGTCCTCCTCTCTACCCTCCCTACTATGTTTGGTGTCAGAGCCTCTGGGATATTAATAAGAGCCCTGTTTTATTTTCAGGGGCTGAAAGCGGTGCAGCGGAGCGTTAGTAAAGGGAATCCGTCTCCTTGTGCTTAACATATGTAATGCCACACTAATCAGCGTCAGCTCTGCCGCACAGCGGCCCCATATTCACACTGATATGATAAATAATGCAAATGTGGCCAGCCACCGCAAATGCCAGAGTGAGCCAGGGAGCAGAGAAAGCGTGCCGGAGACCGAGAGCCGGCGGAACAGAATGATTGTTGTGCTGTCAAATTGATTTGCATGATAAAGGGCAGCCTAATTGCAACACTTAGCTGTGGCGTCCTGATAATACGCTACAGGATTATTAAAGGACATGCAGCAGCTCTCCTTTGACTTGACTGATGTACCCTGGTCTGTATGGGAGGCACTGGTTTGGAGCTGTTTTATGCCACCAGTCCCAGTGTGATGCCTAACAGTTACAATATGCCCCACACTTAAACGCCCACACGTATTTTTGGTTCTCGGGTAGGATTGCATGAAGTGGACTAGAAGTAGAAAAGACTTTCTTTAACTTTTTATTTTATTTTCTTCATCAATTCCTTCTTTTAATTGACTCGCTTCCCTTTTTAACTTACTTTCTCATTCGCTTCCTTTCCTGCTTTCTTCTAACTTTACTTTTTGCCTCCTTCGTTATTTCCTTCTTTTATTCCATCATAGGCATACAGCAGCTTGTCCATGGGGCAGGACCAACAAAGCATATTGTTGTACCTTAGTGAACTTCCAAAAAGTTCATTATAGTACTTCAAGGGTATTTCGTATTACCACTCTAATATCCTAAAATGCACCTTTTAGGTGTAGATAAAGTACAAACATGTCTATTTGTGTGCACTGCCCAAGTAAAATACTGCTGTACCAATAAAGGTACTCATTTTTTTGAGAAGAAAAAAAAATAAAGAAAGGATCATTTCTTCTTTTTTTGTTCAATTTCTTCTTTCCTTTAATAATAAATGATGGATGTTTCAAATTAGAAAACACTGTAGAAAATCCAATTTAGTTTCAAGCTTTGGAGGAAAGGGGAAAAAAAGAGCAGAGTTCTGTATCACTGAGCCAATCTTCAGTTTTAATGCTCACACAGGGGCCGGCACTCTATGATTTAATGTGCCTTGTGAAAATGGCCGCCATTATGTACACTATTAACAAATCAAGTGCTGTGTTATCCCAGAATGAATCTATGGCACTTATGCTGGGTAGCTTTATGCCTCTTGCTTATGATTAATGGCTCTTTTATAATCAAAGTGATTGTAGAATGCTGGAAGTTAGAGATTAGTATTCCAATTTCTGCTACTTTTAATCAAAGAAATAACCAAGCGTTTGGTCCAAGATGGCCTGCTGGGTGTAGCCATCTTGACCAACCCCACCATGTGCTAGTCGAGCAGATCAACCATCTAGACCAGCTTAGAACATGAAATGACCTTAATGATCAGCTTGGGCCAGAAAGAACTCTTCAAAGAGCTAGTCTTTCCACTTCCCCCTAATGCGCTCTGTCTTCTTCCATGTCTTGATATTCCAGCTTTGACTCCTGCTTTCTAACTCTGCTGGAATCCTAATGAAGCCAGCATGACCAGCAAGCTTCAGCCAGGAGGAAGTCTGGCTTTTCGCTCTCTCTCTCTACAGATTGGTTAATATCCCTGTGCACCGCATTAGAAAAAAAAAATAAAAGGAAAAAATGGGCATTCCTATTTAATGAACCATTTCCTCAGAACAGGGACACAAAAGCCAAACCATAAAATTGCAGAGAGTGCAAGAAATAAAAGCAGTGTACGCTATAAAAGACACATTTCCTTTTTTTGTTCTCGCTGTGATAGCAGTAATACCCGGCCATCGCATTGAAAACACTGTTAATTCTTTTGGCTGAAACGCTGAAGGAAAAGTTTGCTCAACTCCCTTTAGCATTCAGTAATGTCCATATGTCCATAATCTTGAAAGCATTAAAATACTTTTTTTTTTTTTTTTTTACTTCACTTTTACGACTCCCAAAGGAAGTTCAAGAGAGACTGGATTTGAGGTAGAATTATCTTCCTATATTACAAATTCACTACAAAATCTCAAACCAAGGTAAGAGATAGAGATCTAACCAAGCACTGGTGCATATCAGAACTCCCCCCAAAAAAGTGTGCTCTGACATAGTCCTCAGCATTAGATGACGTATTAGCACTCTTAAAACCTGAGAAGCAAAGCGTAAAGCCCTCTGTAGGTCTAACACCCGCAGTCAACAAACACTCATGCTCTCAACTCACACATAAACAGGTACAGCTGCTCTAAAAAAAACAATACACTTCATCATAGCGTGCAGATGTTTTCCTTAGTCTTTTCACACGTTAGAAATGGCTTCTACATCCAAGGCCACAGCTGTGTGGATCTAATGTCTTTCCCCCCCCTCCTCTGCTTTAGCGAATGACTGTCAATTGTGAACTATGTCAGCTCTATAAAGATTTGGCTTGGAAACGGGACAGCTCTGCGGAGTACATGTTAGTTTTATTTACGTTGAGGTTTTATTCGCGATTCGAGCTGTGCTTAAGTGGGTCTCCTGCGTATTGTATTTAAGCAGCTACAGATGCCGGCCCATACGTCTCGGGGTTCCCATGTTGAAATTGGCTACCACATTTGAGACAGGATTTCCCGAAGTTGCCAAAAAAGCTGCAAGATGCATTTTCTCTGATCCAATTAAGTCTGTCATTGCCCTTTAAGTGAACATGTGGACATAGCAGAAACATTTTTTGCCGCAGTCAGAGGTCATACGCCAGAACCTCAGCTCATCTGTTTGGAAAGAGTCGTCTTGGCCTTTCTCTTGTCAGGCGTGCAGCCCGATCTAATTTGGTGGGGTCCAAGACTTGGATGCCGATCTCCTGACAGAACACGCAATTTGGAGCGATGACAGGCGGCGCTGGGCTAGGACTGAGCGATTCAGCAGGACACTTCGGCTTTATTAGATCAGTCCGCCGATTACCCATCACTCCGCAGGAGTGCACTGGCTGTGTTCACGGAAGCCTGGCACAAGTGCAGGTGTCAGGGTAAACACGCACAAGTCAAATGTGATCGAGGAGGCAAAGCAGATTCCAAACTGAGCTTTTTTTGGCAGTTGTAGCTGTATGAAAGATTAGCCTGCTTATTCTCATGTTGTGCTGGTAACATGAAACTGTGTCAATACCAGGAGTGCTACCTCTATGGACTGCCTACTTGAGGAGCTGCCTTGCAAGCTAACAACTTATTTTAAAAGCTCTAAAAAAAACAATCACACAAATAATACAAAAACATTTTTAATGCACAGGAGACTGAGCTAATAATTTTAAACTTTGGTTTTAAAACTGTCTTTTTTACTCACAGATAATCTAATCCTATACCAGATATGATTGTTTGATCACTTACAGTATTGTGTTGTTAACTTAGCAGTGTCATTGCTTATAATAAGTTGAATGTCTTAAGTCGACCATCAAAATAAAGTGTAAAATCTTTGCATTGTTTTTTTTTCCCCACTTATAGACCATTTTGGAATCACATTATATTCTAGAGTTCTCTTTTACATGAAGAGACCATGGTTAGGAAATATATAAAAACAAGTGTCATGGTGAACGATTGATTCACAATGTCCTGACAGTCACTTCACAACATCCTGAATGTCCTGACAGTCTATATAGTCTAGAATATACAGTGCATCCAGAAAGTATTCATAGCGCTTTACTTTTTCCACTTTTTGTTGTTACAGCCTTATTCCATAATGGATTAAATTTATTTATTTTCTCAAAATTCTACACACAATACCCCATAATGATAATGTGAAAAAAAGTTTTTTTGAAATTGTTGCAAGTTTATTAAAAATAAAAAACCTGAAAAATCACATGTACATAAGTATTCACTGCCTTTGCCCTGAAGCTCTAAATTGAGCTTAGGTACATTCTGTTTCCACTGATCATTCTTGAGATGTTACAGCAGCTTAATTGGAGTTCACCTGTGGTAAATTCAGTTGATTGGACATGATTTGAAAAGGCATACACCTGTCTATTTAAGGTCCCAGGACTGACAGTGCATGACAAAGCACAAACCAAGCATGAAGACAAAGGAATTGTCTGTAGACCTCCGATACAGGATTGTCTCGAGGCACAAGGTTGGCTAAAGTTACAGAAACATTTCTGCTGCTCTGAAAGTTCCAATGAGCACAGTGGCCTCATTCGTGGAAGATGTTTGGAACCACCAGGACTAGAGCTGGCCGGTCATCTAAGCTGAGTGATCGGGGGAGAAGAGCCTTAGTTAGGGTGGTGATCAATAACCCGATGGTCACTCTGAATGAGCTCCAGCGTTCTTCTGTGGAGAGAGGAGAACTTTATAGAAGGACAACCATCTGTGCAGCAATCAGTCCTGTATGCTAGAGTGACCAGACAGAAGCCACTCCCCGCCTGGAATCTGAAGGACTCCCAGACCTTAAGAAACAAAATTCTCTGTTCTGATGAGACTAAAGTTTAACTCTTTGGAATGAATGCCAGGCGTTATGTTTGGAGAAAACCAGGCACCGCTCATCACCAGGCTAATACCATCCCTACAGTAAAGTATGGTGGTGGCAGCATCATCCTGTGGTGATGTTTTTTAGCAGCAGGAACTGGAAGACTAGTCAGGATAGAGGGAAAGATGAATGCAGCAATGTACAGAGACATCCTGAATGAAAACCAGCATCAGAGTGGTCTTGACTTCGGACTGGAACGACGGTTCATCTTCCAGCAGGACAATGACCCAAAGCACACTGCTAAAATATCAATGGAGTGTCTTCACAACAACTCGGGGAATGTCCTTGAGTGGCCCAGCCAGAGCCCAGACCTAAATCCTATTGAACATCTCTGGAGAGATTTTAAAACGGGTGTACACCATTGCTTCCCATCCAACCTGATAGAGCTTGAGAGGTACTGCAAAGAGGAATGGGCAATAATTCCCAAAGACAGGTGTGCCAAGCTTGTGGCATCATATTCAAAAAGACTTGAGGCTGTAATTGCTGCCAAAGGTGTATTAACAAAGTATTGAGCAAAGGCTGTGAATACTGATGTACATGTGATTTTTCAGGTTTTTTATTTTTAATAAATTTGCAACAATTAAAAAAAATCTTTTTTCACATTGTCATTATGGGGTATTGTGTGTAGAATTTTGAGAAAAGGCTGTAACATAAAAAAATGTGGAAAAAGTGAAGCGCTATGAATACTTTCATGCACTGTATGTATATGTTTTTTTATCATGTTCCATTGCATATGTGACAACACTGACCAACAGCTTTTAATCATGGTGAAATGAAAGAGAGACAATGGTGTTAGAGCTTAGGGCAAGGCGATTAATCGTAAATAAACTGAAACCGAAATTCATAGTTTACAACCGCCGCAATCTACCCATGTTGGTTATTTATTTATTTATTTAAATACTGTTAATAATACTGTCCCTTTAAACACAGTACCGCATGTCAACAGACTGAGTGCTTGAGAGTTTGACTGACAGTGCAGTAAATGCATTGTTCAAATGCGCGGCAACCTGACGCCATAAACTCACTCTTTCTTTCATATATGCAAAAAAGTGAATGTGAGTCTCTCATACCTCAGATAATTGGCATACTGAATGTAAACCACATTCTGTATTGACGGTTTATTTGGTATTTTGTGAAAAAATAACCAATTTCAATAATACAAATCTAGGTAAAGTCTTCAATGAATTGAGGTTTTGGTTTTAGGTATTATCCAGCCCTATTAGTACTTCTACACTGTAAAAAATGCTGGGTTCCACACAATTTCTTCATGTCGTCCCAATGCAAATCAATTAATTTTAATGGCTTTTCCAATTTTAAGTTGATTGAACATAAATAGTTAAGCTGTGTTGTTTGAGCTCATGTTAAATAAGTAGTTAGAGCAAACAGCAAACATTTTTTTGAGTAAATGTGAATTTATGCAATTTTTATTAGGGCTTTCATGACTTTTTAAGCTGCTTCGGTAACCATTGTTTATTTACACTCTTTTTTTCAGAAGTCATTTGCTAGTTCTTCCTTCCCTGTGATATCACACTTATTGTTGAAAGTACCACAAAAGTAAAAAGTAACAATGATTTGTCAGGAAACAATGTCTAGTCTGACATGATTCTTGTCCATGACATAACTAGAATTAAGATGTCACAATCAAATCGCATAATCTGACTCCAGTGACAAACAAAAAATATCAAAAAAACGTGGCTGAATAGGTTACAACTACAAGCCAAAACTATTGTATACAGTCACAGCAGGAGTGCGAGTGTTCAAGATCGTACCCTGGACCAGATTATATTCTAATAAGTGCTGTTCTTTGCCTTCTGTGTAGCAAAGTGAAGACTCTATGTTCAGTAGGCATGGGCCGGTATAAGATTCTGATGTTATGATAAACTTAGATAAAAATATCACAGTTTTACGGTATCACGGTGTTGTGATTACTGCTTTAAAATATGTTCTTTTTAAATGTCCGGGTAAAAAAATAACTTTTTTTTCGCCATTGAACACAATATATTTAATTTTAAGAAACATTTAAAATATTTTGGAACCGTAAACGTGTCAGGCTGAATAATGAAAATAAATCATTGACTTCTGCTGTCTTCATTAGTTTAAAAAAACACATATTTCTTTTTAACTTGTTTCCTGAATCGTGTGCTGGCCAGTAGCTCTTGATGTGGATGGTCTTTTGCTGCTGGAGATACTGTTGCCCTAAAAAAACTAAATAAAATAGTCATAAAAAAACACATGAAAAAAAACAACAACCTTATATAGACCAGAGGAACGGTATAACAGAAAATATTAGTGGTTTTAAAATCTTGACTTTTCCAAACCACGGTAAACCTTGAAACCGGTTATCGTCCCATGCCTAATGTTCAGCCAGTTGAACTCTTTGATTCACTCACAGCTTAAATAGTGTGTCTGCAGTCTATTTTGCCACATGTCCCATGAAAAGAAGGGATTTGAGTTGTGTTTTGGGAGAAAAGGAAGATGTCTGCCAGCATGAGGAGTATAGGGCCCTGGTGGAAAGTGAGAGTGTGTGTGTGTGGACTACAGGCATCCTCCTGCTGTAATGAGAGTATGAGCTGTCAGAGGTGTGTATATAATGACTCCCCTGCCAGCTGCTCAGTTCAGGCCCTGCGGGACGACATGCAAACCTGCAGATGCAAAGACATACACCCTGACATGCACACTACACCCACACGCGAACAGTACAGACAAACTTCTGCCCTCCCCTCTTCTTGATAAGAGGCACAGCTTGGTGTTTCTGTACACACACTTCTACTCAGAGTTTACAAGCGTTTAACATTTGTTTGAAATAAGATCATAAAAATAGCAGTTTTTCTCTGACGCTAACTGAACCTGACTCAACGATCATAAATGCTGCAAGCAGTCGGCCAAAATACAATCCTAAAAAACTAAGTTTGTAAACTTTTAAACTTTAAATTTTTTGCTTTACTTTTGTGTAAGTTAGGTTGTGTAGGTTTCTGCCATATGGATTGTACAGGGGAGTATTAAAGTAAAAATTAAACATAAAATGTATAAGCATTTTATGTATATTGGTAAAAGCCCCATCAAATTAAATTTACAACAGTGATTTACAAAAATGTCAAATATTATTATTTACATTGATATATGCAACTAATGTATACTGTAATGTTTCAGATAATATTCATAAAATGTCAAAATAAGTATGGAATAATGTTCAATTATCAAAATACATATTCTGACTTGTACTTGTTAAAATATTTCAAGTTAATGTGACCATATAATATTTTATTATACTTTAAATGATTAAAAATGTCTTGCTGACAAGTGTGTAAATTATAAAAAAAATTAATTAGAATATTTTTTTTGTTACTTGGTATAATACGTTATTATTACACTGAATGGCATGTTAGTGTCAGTAATTAATTTATGGAAAAATTAATTATTCGATGTATTTCCTTTGCCTCATATATAGTTCATTCATTCATTCCTTTTCCTTCGGCTTAATCCCTTCATTCATCATGGGACGCCACAGCAAAATGAACCGCCAACTTATCCAGCATATATTTTATACAGTGGCTGCCCTTCCAGCCGCAACCCAGTACTGGGGAACACCCATACACACTCATTCACACACACACACACACTAAGGCCAATTTAGTTTATTCAATTCACCTATACCGCATGTCTTTGGACTTGTGGGGGAAACCAGAGCACTCGGAGGAAACCCACACCAACACGGGGAGAATATGCAAACTCCACACAGAAATGCCAACTGGTCCAGCCGGGACTCGAACCAGCGACCTTCTTGCTGTAAGGTGACAGTGCTAACCACTGAGCCACCGTGCCACCCCATATAGTTTGTTATTGCTTTTAAATGTTGTTGCATTACATTTTTTCACATATATAATCAGATTTGGACAGTTGTCTAAGTGTTCCTGACTATTATACAAAGTTTGATGGTGTGTTTTCAATCTTAATGCACCTGTGACAGCTCTGCGAAACCTCAGCCAAAAACCTCCTAACAGCCTGCTTAGCATTGTCAGTTTGAGTAATTCATCAAGACATTTCTCACACACCAAATAAACGTCAAAGACACTGAATATTCAGAAACTCAGGCTTCAAAACAAATTGCTAGGCCATGTGGAATTTTTTTTTTTTTTTTTTTTTTTTTTTTTTTTTTTTATTATATATAATGCTACACAGATGTAGCATTAGCATTCTTACGGCTGTCATATTTAAATTTGAAGAATTAATCCAAATGGCAAACATATGCAGATGGTAAACGTACACAGTCAATAAGCTTATTTTTCATTCAGTACCAACAGTTATTACTTGAAATTAGTGCTGGGCAAAAATTAATCGTGATTAATCGCATCCAGAATAATAATTAAATAATAATTAATATTTCATTTTAACAATTTAATATTGAGGCATATGAATCAGAATATGAAAACGCATATTAAATAAAAAACAATAAATGTTTTCAAAAAAGTGCAAGGTAAAAAGTTACAGAAGCTGCGATATCTGCTACAAGATCGACTTTCAGTTGTCAGACAGCCACATGAAAATATACTACAGTAATTTACAGTAAATGCTATGGTGTTTTTTTTTAACCATACTGACACGGACATCTCCAATAGAGGATGCACAATCAACTAAAATGTTGCTAGAATTGGTTTATATATATATATATATATATATATATATATATATATATATATATATTGCATCACCAAAGATGATTGAGGTCATGTCCATGTGTTGTGCGATAAGTCGATATATTGATTTTTGTGACAGGCCTAGAATCAGTATGAATTTTATTTGAGTTGCTGCTTTTCTAGAGTTTTATTAATCAACGTAATCATTTTTTAGAAATGATAGCTTTATACTAGGGCTTATTTACATGATGTGCCTATTGCTGATTTGTGTATTATGTCCATACTTCTTGTTTGTATTTTCTATGTAAAGCACTTTGTATGGCCTTGTGGCAGTTGAAACGTGCTATATAAATAAATTGAACAAACTGAACTTGAACTTAATCTAAGAATTTTTGGGATATTTGGACTAGAATCGAGAGAAAGCAATTAAAGAAAAGCTTTTTTTGCATTGTGATTATTCATTTTCTGTATCAGAATACTGTTAGACTGTTAGAAAACAGTCAAATACAGCTTTTTAAACTATCTTGTGAAACTGTATTCATAAAGCAATATTTATTCATTCATTCATTTTCCTCAAGCTTAGTCCCTTATTCATCAGGGGTCGCCACAGCGGAATGAACCGGCAACTATTCCAGCATATGTTTTACACAGCGGATTCCCTTTCAGCCGCAACCCAGCACTGGGAAACACCCATACACTCTCGCATTCACTCACACATTCACTACGGCCAATTCAGTTAATCCAATTCACCTATAGCGCATGTCTTTGGACTGTGGAGGAAATCGGAGCACCCGGAGGAAACCCACACCAACACTCGAGACTCTCGAAACCAGCCGAGACTCGAACCAGCAACCGTTTTGCTGTGAGGTGACAGTGCTAACCATTGAGCCATTGTGCTGCCTCGCAATATTTGTCACAGAAAAATAAAATAACGCAATATCAGATTTTTCCAATATTGTGCAGCCCTAGTTCTCATGTTAAGACAGTCCTCTAAAAAACCCTTTTTACCACGGCCAATAACATTTCTTGGTCTTAAAAGCCTATTAGCATATTGTGTGGAATGATTGACAGTTAACCTTCCCTCAAGTTCACAGCGTATAGGCAGTGCAGGTGACCTCTGCGGCTTTAGCAACGGCGTATTAATACTAATCTGATAGAATTACCGGGAAGCAATTAATGTGCAAACTGGCGCCTGGGCAGCAGTTAAAGAGATAAATGTTACTGCATTGCTGGACCTGCAGGACGACTGCAGATTTCTGCAGCAGGAAGTGCCATCCCTGCAGCCTCCCGTCTGGAAATGTGAGAGGCCAGAAGGTGAAAGCGTCAGCATGTAGGTTGGCTTACGGTGTCCCCGCTTGGTTCTGACTCAAACCTCCACGCTCGGCTCCCTCATTAGCTGTGTCGAGCAGGAGAGAGAGAGGACGTTGAAAAGGGCAGTGTTTTAAGGTCACTTAAGAAAAATACAGCTACAGTTATGTGGCGAGAGGAAAGCATTGATCAAACTGCACGCTTTACTCTAGTTTTATTTTTTTTCTGCAGCTCTTCAGATCATTTTAGGAGTAAAGCCAACCTGATTTCACCAAGTATGACATGTTCCTGGATTAACATCTATCTTGATTCTGGAAAACATTCTAATCAGCCATCAGAATTAAGGGATACGTTTACAGTTTATGTTAAGTTTTGGCTTACAGTTAGGTTTATGCACTTTTACATGACTGTTATCCAACTATTATTCCCCTCTGATTTTGGGAATAATTTACAGTTATGGTTGGGTTTAGGGGTAAGGAATAGGTATGGATTATATTTTCGAACCAAAATGATGTTCCAGGATCAACATAGATGTTAATCCAGGATTGCATCGTACTTGGCAAAATCATGACGTGACCTCTTTAATACGATTATACACTGGTATTTTTAGTTATGCTGTCCATAACGGCATCTTAACATTAACACAGGCCGTGTATGCTCTATTAACAGTTGGAGGTTGGTGACAAAATCATTGATTGGCTGTATTTTTGGACAGCAGGCTTTAAGTGGATCTGGGCCCTGGATTTAGCAGATGTGACCCCGATTGTAAAAATATATCCAACCAAAGAAGACACGTGCATAAAGATTCATACAGGGTTTTCATTGACATTTGTGAGTCTCTTTCACATGCAACAAAATCCCTCTACAAAAAGTTTTTGTCTTGTTTCATGTTCAAATATCTGAAAATTCTTCAATCAAGAAGCATTTTCTGGATAAGCAAAAAAATGTCTTGTTTTCAGAAATAATGTCAAAATTAAGTGAGTTTTTTTTACTTAAAACAAGCACAATATACTAGAAAAAAAGACTTTTGCTGCTTGTTTAAACTACGTATATAAATTGACTAAAACAACACAATTCTTAAGGTTTTTTTTTTACTTAATCGATTTGTGTTGGGGCAACAGGAATAGTGTGGAACCCAGCATTTTTTACAGTGTAATCTGCCAATGGGCCAAGCAAAATAATCTTGTGTTTGCTTTGAGATTTATTTCTTAAAACAAGACAATGATTTTTACTTGTCTGGAAAATGCTACTTTATTTAAGAATTTTTAGGTATTTGCACTAGAAACAAGACAGAAACTCTTTAAGTAAGAAAGGCATCTTTGCAGTGTAGTGTTCATTTGGATTCTTGTCTTGGAAAGAAAAATGGAAGATAAAAAACAAGAGTATTTGTGTGAAGCAATTGTTAGTTTTGTTGTTGTAATTACGTTATCGTGTTCTGTGCTCTTATTAGTTATTGATTGGACAGTTGTCCAAACCACAGTGTAAAATGTGGCCCAAGTTTTCAGACACTGCCAGAATTTCATCAGAGGAAAAACAATTATTACAGTGGTCCCTTAATCTGTTGTCGGGACATTGTCTAACTAATAATCAAAGTCTGTTTCCGGCCTTGGAGTAATAATTCTTCAAACATTTATAATATTAAAAACGAGACTATATATATTATTTTTATATATTATAGATTGGGCGGAACGGTGGCTCAGTGGTTAGCACTGTCGCCTCACAGCAAGAAGGGCACTGGTTCGAGTTCCGGCTGGGCCAGTTGGCATTTCTGTGTGGAGTTTGCATGTTCTCCCCGTGTTGGCGTGGGTTTCTTCCAGCTGCTCTGGTTTCCCCCACAGTCCACAGACATGCGCTATAAGTGAATTGGATGAACTAAATTGACAAAAGTGTGTGTGTGTGTGTGTGAGAATGTGAAAGTTTATTGGTGTTTCCCAGTACTGGGTTGCGGCTGGAAGGGCATCCCCAGCGTAAAACATTTGCTGGAATAGTTGGCGGTTCATTCCGCTGTGGCGACCTCTGATAAATCAGGGACTAAGCTGATATATTTTAACCCAGAACTGTAATTTAATTGTTATCATACATTATTTGTACAATTATATTGAAAAGATATATTTATAAGTTAACGAATGTGTGAAATTGTAATGTGATAATAAATCACTTTGTAGAGTAACCAAACATCAACAAACAAAGTACTATCATGTTGAGCATTGAAATTTATAAGTGGTCTGTCTTATCCACCCTATGTATATTGGCTCAACTTGCACTGCTTCAACTCTTCCAATTTGTGAGAGCAGTGCCACTACTAAAACAAGACATCCTGATGGATATCAACAAACAAATCTCAGCATTTAAAAATCAGAACTTCCAGAAACATTCCAATGAATAAATGTAAATATACTTTAAATCTAAAAACCGTAAAAACAAATAGCTTAAAATGACAACAGCAAGGAAATAAAATGACAATTAAATGCTGGTTTCAGAGGAGTTTTTGAGTTCACACTTGACTGACGCAACTTGTTGCATATGTTGTTGTTGCTACCACACAACAAGTTGATCGATTCCAACCTCTTTGAAAACAGAAATGTGCAGAATTTTAGATATTAGTCTGTAATGTCTGTTATAACCTCACAGGGAATCTTAAATGGTCTCTTGCTGAGAGATCTGTCAGCTTGCTAGATAAAGAGAACATACTATTACTTCATTTGACAAGGTCTGGTAGCAGATGTATTACTTTCCACCAACCAGTGGTTAAACAAAGCCAGTATACCAGTATGACAGTATGCTTGTTCAGTACTGAAGTGATGGGAAATTGACTATGGCGTGTACTTTTGTTACTGACAACGATATGATTGCCTAATTATTTGCATGTTTCCCAAGATTCCAAGTTTTTTTTATGATCTACATCTAAAACTAATATGATACCACAGTGAAATGGGTGGTGCACTTATGCCAGTGCACTTATGCTACCTGTCAAAATACAGTTCCACTATGAAACAGAGTCAATAATCTGCCTATTCTTTGGTGTTTTCTCTTTTAAACCGAGTAGGAGATAATTAAATATTTTGAAAGTGATTAGAAAGAAAAAATGAGGATCTGTTTACTCTAAGAAAGATAACGTTCACTACTGTAACAAGAGCATGGCGGCAGCTCCAAACAATATTGCTTTAGTGCAGGTCTGCATAATAAAGGGGCTGCTTATGCATATTAATGAGGGTACTTTGCATAATGTCTGCTCCATGTGACATGCACAGCAGAATACAGACACTCTGTCAGTTGTACTTTACTTAGGCGAGGCATGAAATGTTATTTTCATCCGCATTACGACGTACAAAGATCTTCAGTTAAACTTCCCCCTCACCCCATGTTAACTTTACATGCACCCACAGCCATACAATTCCCCCCATTCCGGCACACACGCGTGTCTCTAAAAACATATGGGAGAGGTGTGTTTGATTCCAAACGAGGTCCTCGTTATCGCCCCCCACCACCACCTCTTTTCGTTCGTGCTAGCTTTTGGAAGAACTACAGCGACATCTGCATGTATCATGGCTCAAAAGCGCCAGTCTGATACCCGCTGCGAGCGGGCTATTTCTGCCAGGCTGCCGCCCCCTTTGCCCTACAGCTCTCATTATAGCTTTCATAAACAGGGCTAATTGTGCCGCTCTGCATCCTCTTAGCTTTTGCATATGCTAAGAACAACCCAAGGGCATTTAGCAGGTGAGACGTGGGCACGGAGGCTATAGTGATTTTGCCGTTTGCGATTACATAAGCTAGTTTGGCGAACAACAGGGGTGTATTTTTTTTTTATTACTTTTCTTTTGTATCCTCTTTTGTGCCATGTCAAAATAGTGTTAATTAAAGATTAATAGTTCGGATTCAGAATTTATTCAGTTGTTTACTTTTTTGTTGACATTTTTGGTCTTTATTGTTTTATATATATATTTTTTTGTATAAAGTGCATGATAGATTAAACTAAAATTCCGAATCAAGCTGTAATTTTTGCATTTACGCTTCTTAATTACTTGTGTATCTGTTTGTTTACGTTTGTATGTTGTGTGTGTATGTGTGTATATGTCAATACGCATATCTTTAAAGAAGCTGTTTTATCTACATTTTCTATGGGACAGTGTGCCAGACATAATGGCAGCGAGCACATTTAACCAGAAACAAAGATTCAATTTCGTCAAGTGATTTAATACAGGCAATCAGAGTCTCGGCGAGTTAATTATGCGCATAGTGTGTTTGATGGGTGGTTGGCAGAGGGGGCAGATGTGAGCAAGTGTTGGATTTGTTTTATACAAGGCGAAAGCTTGTGACAGAATGCCCCCAGCGATTCCCACGCTTTCATCCCGAACCCAGGTTGCCAGTTCCCCGGCTCCCGATCTCAGCGGTGCCCGGTGCCAACTTCTCAAATCCCCACTTCTGCATCAAATATATTTAATGTTTCATGATGGCAACAAAATAGCAAAGGGTTCCTTAATAAACATGATATATAAAAGTGTGCCTTTAAAAAGCATTGTACAAGATAAAATTTACATATTCGAAGTGTACAAATATACATTTCCTTTCTGTGTAAAAGTGGCGTATTTTGGCCTTCTTTCATCAAAAAAGTAATTCCGGTGATTATGAACAGATGTATCCGCATTCACCCAGCACATAAACTGTACTCTTGTTCCTTGGAAGACACTCAATTAATCCGCATATGACAGGCTGAGCGAGCCCCTCCTCCTTTTTTTTTTTTTTTAATTAACGTTGAATTAAAACGAATTGGCAAGATGCCGGAAAGCAGGCACACAGCTTTGAAGATTGCCATCGCATAATGAGTCGCTCTTTCCTTTTTTTAACACTTTGTGCTCCTCATTTCCCCACTCCCTGTTCTCCGCTGCCAGTTGCCAGTGTGCCTTAGCGATTTAATGATATGCAAATGAAATATGCATAAAACCATTCTGCTGTACGATGATTAAGCTCTGAGGACATTAGCGGGTGCCCTGCCATAGGCTCTCTTGTTGTCTCCTTTTCATTTCGCTTCGCCCGCAAACGCCACCTCTATAACAAAGCTCAACACTAATAACAGCAGAAAACTAACCATTTTAATAATGACGGTAATATCCAATCGGCAGAAATTTAATCCTGTGTAGCGTTTGTCTCGCCCATGTTTTGTAATATCCACATCCAGAGAAAGCAGAGGTCCTTGGCATTTGAAGGATTTGGCTGCAGTGAGCAGGGAGAGAGGAGAGACATGCTGGGTTTTCCTGGGGAGGACTTGGGAGAGACTAGCATAGTCAAGCATTGCAGTTGCTTTTCTCTGCTTGTTTGCATGTGGTATTATGTGTATGTTGGCTCACAAAGAAGAAAAATATTCTCCCTTTCTTTTCCTTCTGCCTCTCCCTCTCCCCCTCTCCCTCCTTGTTTCTGCCAGGCAGTTTTTTTTTTCTCCTTTTTTTTGTAATCCATTTGTATAATGAGGACGAGACGCAATTAACTTCCCCTGTGGAATTAAAATAAAAGACGGATCATCCAAACCTCATTAGCTCCAAACGATTACATCCACACGTGTTCCGCGACGACAATTAAAAAAACACAAAAAAACAACCAGAATTATGAATTAAATCACTAATCGCATGTGCGACAAATACTTAATCGATCGTGTTGGCAATGCCCCAAAAGATGCCACCATTGCCCAGCCTATCCTTCCTGGTGGCAGCCTTGGTTCTGTCATCTTGGTGGTTATGCCATGGCAGTGTAGGAAGCACAAAGATCTTATAATCCCTCCCTTTGGATGACTTCTTCAATTATTCATATTCCACAACCGTGCCCCTTTGTCCAACAAAATCGAGAGGCATGAGAACTGCAAGTAAAAGTTTGGAGTATCCACTCGTAATTAGCACACGCTGATGAGCCTCCTTCCCCCGCGCTAATTGCCGTTTTAATTTTCGCTGTGCATTTTAATCAGCGAAAACGAACTTAGGCAAATCATCCGCTATCGCCGGTTGCACCGCCGCCCGTAGTTGGCTGTGTGCCCGATGCCCATCGTCTTTGCGGAACCGGGGCAATGTTCCTCCTCCGAACCTTGCTGGTAACAGCTCTTGGAAAGGGCTAGCACTTCTGTGGTCGAATATATATCTAAAACATAAACAAAACGAACGGGAGGAGTTTGCCAGTTGCTTGATTGGGTGGCAAAGAGGGGGCATGCAAAAAAGTGGGGGGTGCTGAAAATGTTCCCACAGCCCCCCTGCCCCATTTGGCAGAGTTGCAGGCAGGCTGGTCTGGAGGTTACCGCCTTCCCAAAGAGTCTGATGGTGTGATTCTGTGCCCCCTCCATCAGGTTCCTGCTTGGCTGTTGTGGGTGGCACCCCCCTTGTCTCTTGTCTCCCATACGGGTTGATGGCGCAAAGAATCTACAGTCTTAGCCATTCATCTCCCTGGTGATTGCTGTGAATGTAGATAAATCGCACACGCTTGCCTCCTCCTTCCTTGCCTGGCATAGCCTTACTTGCTGCTGAAGTGAAATTTCATACATCTTGTATTTCTTCTTGTTGTTTAGTTTTGTGGCTTTAAAAAATCAGTCTTGAGTCACACCTGAATAAGTCCGTTATGGTGGCGGAGAAAAAAAGTTTTTCATCATCGAACAAATTAAAACGATTTATGCATCATTAAGAGAAAATGCATAAATTAAACCCCATCTGGTTAGTGGATTATAATTTTATGTGCTGGCTCATTAGTATGCATCCTCAGGTTTGCTGATTCTCGTTCTTGCTCTTTTTTTTTGTGTTTAGCTTTTGTAAACAGCTGGTGTTTTGCCGTTGGCACCGTCCCCCAGGTCTTCTCGTGTTTAAAAGCGATTGGCAGATTGGAAACATCTGATGCCGCAATGCCCGTGGTAGACATTCTTCACTGCAATGGTTGGCTGGCAGTTGACAAGAAATGGTGGTTTATATACAGCAAAATTAAGTATTATGGGGAGCGGGGCTGGCACAAAAATACAGACACGTCCCCTTTTGTTATAACAGCTTGCTGCTTTAGTTTTGTTTTGTCATGTTTTTCTAGCGCCAATTTATTTTAATTTACAGCTGCCTTATTGAATCCGCTGCGCTAATTAGCTGCCCAAATTTTTCAGATTAATTAGTCAACAAAAGCACCACCGTTGTCTTTGTTTGTTCTTGATTCCAGTTATCTTTGCCAACCGAGCCGCATCGGGCACGTACATGTTTACCTTCTCCATCTTTCCTCAGCAGATGCCACTGCAACGATCCTGGCATCCTTTTCAACAAAAACACCTTGGCATCTCCAGGAAATGTATCGCCGCAGTTTGGTAAAGGCTCTAATGTGCCACATGTATCCACCTGGCATCTGCGTCGTGGTTGCCAGAGAGGAAGTTGGCATGGCATCTGCTGTCTGGCTGGCAGACTGCCTGCTTGGCACCGGGAGATGCTGTGTAGAAGAAAAGAAAGCGAGGAAGAGAGAGGGAGGTGCTTTTTCTTGTCCCGCCTCCAATGCCATTCGGTGGACAGCGCCACCATTGCCATTTCTCCAATAAAAGTCTGGGTACACATTGTACATTTACATTCCCATGGGTAGTGTTGTCTCAATTGACTTTACCGTCCATTGCAATGGCGTGCAACGACTTTACATTGCTTGTGTTGTTACTCCCACTCCGATGCTAGTCGGGCATTATCGACTTCTTCCCATCCTTAAATTCCGCCATGAACATCACCAACATTCCATAATCACAAGCAGCAGATGGTGTTCCTCTTATTTTCCATATTTGCATTGAGTTGAGTTTAGCCCTGTACTCAAGAACACTTCATGATCAACATTAGTTGAATGCACATCGTGTAAAAAAAAAAAAAAAAAACGAACAACAACCGTTTTCCTTTGGCAAAATAAACCAAATGGCATGGGTCTTCATGTTTTTTTTTCTTGTCTCTATCCCCCCGACGCCAAGCACCAGTCCGCCTTGGCGCTGCCACTGAGTGGATGGCACCATGCCAGCTTTTCACGAATCCGCATTCGCAGCTTGTTTCTCGCACTCGCCCATCCCCTATCCACTTCTCGTCTTTTCGCACCCTCCCCTCTATTGCTTTCAGCTCTGCCAGCACATCCCCCTGCCACCCCCCAACTTTGTTCCATAAGCCTGACATTAATTAACATGCGGGTTAATTGATTCTAGGAGCTGATGAATTGCTCGTAACATCTGTCGTAGGCTGGCTGCCCCGCTGCCCGCCCCACAGCATCATTACCCTGGCATCGCCCGCCCGCTTGCCTGCCTTGCCCTTCTCTCAATGGAGGTGCTCAAAGCCCTGCAGCCCAGCATCTGAGGTGAGCAGTTCCCCTGCTCCTCTGTACACTAGTAAGGAGGCTGCTTATTGGACTATAGCTGATCGCAGTTGACGTTTGCCATCTGATCCCTACGCAGAATGTTGCATGGCATTTCGTTATAAATAATCAAAGTCCTCCTTAAACCACCTCCCTCCTTTTTTTCCCTCTCAATCATCGTTCGATACTGCCTTTTCCTGATGCACTCAAATCTTCCCTATATCCCTGTAAACTTTCTTTTTTTGGCATAGGTGGGCAGGGACTTCTCATGTTTTCAGATTCGAGGTATGTTCAAAGACTTCTAATCAACAACACTGGACAACTATGCCGTTTATTTTAATCGCGGTTCTGAACTTTTCATCTGCACCTAATTATCTTTTGTCTTATGTGAGCTCCACTAGAAGTGGTTCTGTAATTTACCGCTAAATTAACAGCGGCAGTCATGTTTGATTAAGCAATTATCAAAAGTGTAATTACCAAATATTATCGCACGACTTGCATATCTGCTCTTTTTTTTGTGTACATGTTTTTCTATTTGTAGCTGACGAGGTTAAAACATACAGTAAAGCTGTTTTGAATTATTTACACGTGTGATTTTCCCCTCCTACCACCCATCTCGGTCTCCCCTCTGTAATTAATTAGTCTACAGCATTATCCTTGCATGCAAAAAAAGCACAACCCCAAGATGTGTACGCGCATGGTAATGAATCACGTCATCTTCATTTTGTACACAATACTTATTAATATTTTCAACCACACCGTTTAGTCAAGTTTTGTGAATTGTCTTACACTGTCAGCATTCCCTGGCAAGTATAGCCCTGTGTTTTTTTTGCGAAGCAGTATGTGTGTTTTTGGGCACTGGCACACGGCTCCAGCAAAGCTCAATGAGACGTCCTTGCCATTTTTTTTTTTTTTTTTTGTCTTTTGCTTTTTTCATTATTAAATAAAAAGGAGCACAGGGCTTCGGAGGCAACAAGAGGAATCCATTATGCAAATTGCTTGTTATTTGCATAATGTCTTATGCCAGGAATATGCAAATGAAGCACATAATTTATGAGTGCCTGCATCTGTCTCAGAGTGTTTCCATAAGTTACAAAAAGAAAATGTATTTTTATTTTACATTTTTTCTTCCTCTCTGTTCTTCTTCCTAAATTGGCAAAGATGACAAACACCATACCCATGAAAAAACGTTCTCACAGGCTGTGCGCCATCAATGAGTGAGAAAACTTGGCAGCTGGTGGCTGAGAGACGGGGAGGGGACATGGATGGGGATGGCAGAAATGGGGAAACTGGCACAATAAATTGCTTTTCAAAAGGGAGGTAGCAGAAGGCTCTTTTCTAAAACAATTGAGCATGTTAGCGTGACACAAAAGAAAAGCAAATGCAAATGTCAACAAGCCTCGTTTGGGGGAAGTTGGAAGTTCCCTGCTGTCCCCCCCACACTATTGGGTGCCGTCCTGCCCACTTGGCTGGGCGTGTGCCCCTCTGAGGAGCTGCCAGCTTTGCCTCTTCCCCCACAGGATTGTCTGCGGAGTCATTCGTGATGTTGCCTGCGTAGTGCAGCTTTGCTAGAGAGAGCGAGAGAGAGAGGGACGTAGAGAGAAGCTTCACAAGGAAATGTAAATGCATGAGTACGTAAGTATGTGAGAGCACGGGCTTCTCCATCACCCAGGAATGCCAATGCCATCTTGGCCAGCACAGCGACACTGAGAGTGGGACCACCGATGCCGTCGTTACCGGGCATGCCCTGATTTCGGCGATCTTGCTAATTCCACCCATTCTTACCTTTTCTGCTTTGCTTCTTGCAATCAATGGCCTGCTTTGCATACTTGATCTCTCCTTAATGTACCACGTTGTGGGAGGGAGGGAGGTTTTTTTTTCCGTTCAGCCGAATGGAGAATTGATAATCGTTTTTTCACGTGTTGTTCCTCCTAAGGCCTCCTGTCAAACTTTGGACTTTCCTCTTCAGAGTCTGGATACATTTCGGATTTCGCTCCAATGGTTTTTTGGGGGGGAACTATTTCCTTTGGATTGGGAGGAAGTTGGCATGACGTTGTGCTCACTCACTCGGATTACCTTCAGGATGTCCATTCTGTAATATTTCCACAGAATTATCTTGTCAAGGGTGTACTCAACTGTATTTAGAGTCCAATGTACAATTGTGACTGCAAAAATCCATAGGTTGTGGTTTTCAGAGATCTAGTAACTGCTCGTAGCAGTGTGTGGGCATCTGGATGGGCAAGAGAGATTTGGAGCTCTTATCCTTGGATTTACAGCGATCCACTGGCTTCACCGCTTTGTCTCGGCAGGTCTTCAGCTCTGAGATTCTGAGAGCCGTTGTTAATTAAATCGCTGAGATCATTATCCACATTCGTTTCATTTGCCTGAAATCTTTTGCTTTAAGATACGAGTTCGTTTGGATTGTGAATAATGGCGTGATGTAATTGGAAGCGCTCTGTAATTTTTTTTCTCTTTACATTGCCGTTAAGCCTTCCTTTTAATTATGCATAGAAGATGTTTCATTATTCGCTTGCATACTGATGAGGGTCATAGATTTTTTTTTTCCACAGGGTTTCTTGAATTAATGGTTTAGGAGATGTTTCTTTTACCTTCGTTTTTCTTTTTTCTTTTTTAAAGACCATTTGATAAAAATAAGTTGTATTTAAATGAGCGTAAAACATTTCTGAACTGTAAAGCGAGGTTTTTACATAACAATAATATTGTAACTCCCTATGGTCATTTTTAATTGTCTTACTTATGGACACATGATGCCTCTGTATCCATATGTATCATCACTTACTATTCCTTCATTTATTAAACCAAAGAAAATACACGTTTTAATGCAGTTTGGCTAAGAAAGGAGATTAAAGCATTTAAATACCTCAAATAAGAGTTGTTATTTTTCCTTTAAAAGCCTGATATTTCAATCATGCAATTTAAAGACAATTTGTATTAATAAATTTGCTTGGTCATTTATGCCTATCATGAGTCAGCAGTTCATGAGATGACACTAAACTCTCCCCCTAAGATGGAAACCAAGAGGAAAGACATTGGGATGAAGCTAAATAAAATATCTTATGGCAATAGCCATATAATTTGTTTATAATAATCTTTCACAGAGAAATAATTTAACATTGCAATCCTGTATTTGTGGAATTAGCAACTATTTCCAAAAAAAATGTTTGACTACTTTTATTGCATTTCATTTTATTAACATTATTTATTGAGTGTACGATTTTTGAATGGTTAAAAAAATATTTGTAAATCTAATATTAATTCACAATTACAATACATTGAAGACATCTCTTCCCTCTTTTTGAAGTAACTTGTTTACAGGGGTGTGCATCATTGTTTAAACCAATAGAAATGAGAACAATACGCTCACAAATACAGCAAACAACGATCGTATGTGCTTCTGCAAATGATCGCTGTAATTGGAAATGCTGCATAATTGTTCAGTAATTACTGCTCATTTCATTTTTTTTTCTTACAAAGCCGTTAAGCCATCATTTTAATTATGCAAAAGAAGACAGTTCATTATTTGCTTGCATACTGATGAACCTATTCAGTCTAACAGAAAGATTAACGCGCTTTCCAAAAATGGCCGCACTCTAAAACATTCAATAATTTTTAGATAAATGTAGAAAGTAATCTATTCAGCTGTTTCATTCGTATTCATTGTCTTTGATCAATTTTAAAGAGCTAATTTGAATGTGTACTCTCTTACACACTTTCATATCCATCCTACTTGCAACGGAGCAGTCGAGTGTGTAGCCTTGGTTGTCTTTATGTATAAAACGCTAATCTTTTCTTCTGTGCAGCATGTATTCTTGAGCGCTCTGATCAGCGGACACTGACGAAGATATTAGTAAGACGAGAGGAGCACATGGCAGTGCCACTCCATTTAATTGCGCTTTGTGCAGCTCATTTCAAGTAATTAATTTAAATCTCATGCAATTAAGTTGACCACAGTCAACGAGGTATCATATTTAGCAGTTTTGTGTGTTTATAAGGCATAATATAACAGCGTAATGAGAAATGAATGCAGATTTTGTTTAACAGCAGTGAAAATATTATAGTTTAATCAGCAGTGAAAAGTACAACCAAAGATTGAATCTGTCTGCTTTCAATCATCCTGGCGTTCCTTTTTGACCATTTAAAAAATTTTGTGTGCAGGAAATTTAATTAAACAAAATAAATAAGAACATTTTTTAACGTCTCCATTGCTTTGTGATAAATAAAAAAAAAAGATTCATGAATGAAAATATACACACACAATCAGGAGATCAATATAAAAGAAGGAAAATACAAGTTACATTATAAAATAAGAAAACAAACCAACCAAGGACAGGTTAAGTAAATTACAATAGGATAGGAGTGTATGAAAATAAATAAGTTAATTAAGAGCATTACAGGAAAGCTATCTAAGTCTAATCAGAGGCAATAGATAACTTATTATATAGTACTCTGGTTTGTGATTGTTGACTTTAGCTTTCATTTTTTCCATCATGGAAATGAAATAAAAATGTGAATAAATTGAAGTAAGAAGTTTTATTTAATTTTATTTGAGTTATTTGTTAGTTTCAGAGACTGCTTTATTTCGATTCAGAATCTTTCATCTAATATTTAGATTTTATTTTAGCTTAAAATAGTTGTTAACACTTTTGAAATTGACAAAGTATCGAAATTTACAAGTATAAAGAATAGACAGTGATTAATGTCACTTGGTTGGACCTTTTGGTATAAACCTGTTTAGATTTATTTCCTAGCAATAAAGAGATATTTAAAGGGATAGTTCACCCAAAAATGTGGTTTTAAATGTTGAACACAAAAGAAGATGTTTTGAAGAATGCTGGTTGCTGGGACCCATTGACTTCCATACAAAAAAAATATATAATAAAAGTCGATGGGTCCAGGTACCAGCATTCTTCAAAATATCATCTTTTGTGTTCAACAGAAGAAAGACACTTAAATAGGTTTCAAACAATGGAAGGGTGAGTAAATAAGAAAAAATACTATTCATTTTCATTTCTAGAACTAAGAATATTTGTTTAATTTTTTATTGTTATTTACGCTCAATTTCATTCCAAGACATTCCGAACAAAAAGAAATAATTAGCAGAATTTCAAGTTTTTTTTTTTCCTTAATAAACCTAATAAATACTGACTATATGATATACGTGACCCTGAACTTGATTTACTTTCTTTGTCTGGATATTTAGATTTTATTTTAGCTTAAAAAAATAGTTATTAACACTTTTGAAATGTACAAGTACAAAGAGTAGACAGAGATTAATGTTTACTTTTGGTTCACTTTTGGTATAAACCCATTCAGATTTATTTCCTAGCAATAAAGAGATATTTAAAGGGATAATTAACCCAAAAGTGAATATTACCTCATCGTTTACTCTCCCTCATGGTTCTAAACGTTGATGATGTCTTTCTTCTGTTGAACACAAAAGAAGATGTTTTGAAGAATGCTGGTTGCCGGGACCCATTGACTTCCATAGAAGGAAAAAAATACTATGAAAGTCAATGGTTCCAGCAACCAGCTCAAGTGAATGATTGATTTATGAATGATTTTGTCATGGTTCCGTCAAGATGTTCCTACTGTATGTATGATGTATGAGTTTTTAAATAAATAAGTAAAATAAGCAGTGAATTACTTTTCTCAGGTTTCATATTATTCCCAGACCACTTTATTGGCAGCACTTTTAAAGGGGGTAACATTTATAGAGATGGCTTTATATAGGAATCCATACTATTTTTTCCAGAATAAGTCTGATACCAATACATTCATTGTTTGTAATAACCAATGCTAATACTTTAAATTTTTTTTATTTCATTTGCTATATAAAACAAATAGAAACCAAAACAGTATGCTAGTTGCCTTAATTCTGTTACGTCTGCTTATTTTCATTAACCTGTGTCATTTTATCTTTCATTTAATATCTTTGTTCATATTCTACACTCTAAAAACGGTGTCAAATAGCACTAAAAGTGGTTTGTTGGCTCGTAATCATAGGATCAAGGAAAAAAATACTATGGAAGTCGATGGGTCCAGCAACCAGCTTTCATCAAATTATCATCTTTTGTGTTCAACAGAAGAAAGACACTCAAATAGGTTTTGAACAAGTGAAGGGTGAGTAAATGAGTAAAAAGACTATTATTTTTTATTTCTAGAACTAAGAATTAATAGTTTGATTTCTATTGTTATTTACGCTTCAGTACATGCCAAGGCATTCCGAACCAATATGAATCCTCCCTCCAAACTTGAAATACATAAAGAAATAATTAGCATTTTTAAGAGGCTTTTTTCCTTAATAAACCTAATAAATACTGACTATATGATATACGTGACCCTGAGCTTGATTCACTTTCTTTGTCTGGATATTTAGATTTTATTTTAGCTTAAAAAATAGTTATTAACACTTTTAAAATTTAGAAAATTACAAAGAGAGAGAGATTAATGTTCACTATGCATGGGCCTTTGGTATAAACTTGTTTAGATGCATTTCCTAGCAATAAAGAGATATTTAAAGGGATAGTTTACCCAAAAATTATAATTACCTCATCATTTACTTTCTCTCGTGTGGTTTTATACGTTTATAGTGTCTATCTTCTGTTGAAATCAAAAGAAGATGTTTTGAAGAATGCTGGTTGCTGGCACCCAATGACTTCCATAGAAAAAAATATAATATGGAAGCTGATGTATCCAACAACCAGCATTCTTCAAAACATCCTCTTTTTTAGTGTTCAATAGAATAAAGACACTCAAATCAGTTTTGAACAACTGAAGGGTGACTACATGAGAAAAAGACTATTCTAGATCTAAGAATTATTCATTTAATATCTATTGTTATTTTCGCTCCATTTCTTTCCAAGGCATTCTGAATCAACCTAAATCCCCCCCTCCAAACTCGAAATACAAAAAGAAATAATTAGCAGAATTTCAAGAGGCTTTTTCCCTTAATGAATGTAATGAATACTGACTATATATGATATACATGACCCTGAACTTGATTCACTTGGATGGGCTGTAAAACAACATGAGTGAATTGAAGTAAAATAAACTTGTATTTTCTTCTAATGATTGCCTTTACTCAATGTCACATACGTGTATGTTAATGCTTCCAAGTGCAAGATTAAAGAAGCCTTCTCTGAATCCTTGTCAACCACAGTGTCCTTTTTGTTTGGTTTTCCGCATTTTTGGAATTTAATTAAAAGATATTGTTATTGAAAACCATTCAGGGTCATTGTTGCACAATATTTTTTAAAGTCATGTGTGTTCAGGTTTAAACTTTTATAGCACGCTCCATTCATTACAGTTTTCGACTGGGCACTCGAGATGTGTTCTTTTATACCACTCAAGAGCGAATGAGCCACGGTACTTGATTACGGCCCAATCCACAAGCGCTCCTTCACATTCACTGTGCACCTTGACCTCACGCTGTATGTCACTTGGCTAGCATTTATTTCACAAGATGCTCTCCCATAAACCTGGCAATCTAGCTTCAACTGTGTGAAGGTTTTAGCGTGCTGAGTAACAGCTCTACGGAGCACAAAGACACAAATAGGCCCAGGCTATGAATAATTGAGGTGGCCCTTGGAAAGAAGATGGAGATTGGCGCTCTATGAAAGGACCTAGCCTGCTCTCTGTCATGGTAATCACATAAGTGACTCAAAACACTTCAAGTAAACAATCATCCATTCACGGGTAGATGGAGAGGAGCAGCTTGCTTTATGTTTGATGATGCAGTAGCGTTCAGTGGGATCTTTACGTGTAGGGGTGAACGCGGCTTCATCTTTTTCAAAATCAAGTTGGTAGGTTGGCACGTGTGTGGCTGGCGCACCAATGATGTCAAAATCCGATGAATGATTTTGTCATGGTTCCGTCAAGATGTTCCTACTGTATGTATGATGTATGAGTTTTTAAATAAATAAGTAAAATAAGTAGTGAATTACTTTTCTTAGGTTTCATATTATTCCCGCACTACTTTATTGGCAGCACTTTTAAAGGAGGTAACATTTATAGAGATGGCTTTATATAGGAATCCATACTATTTTTTCCAGAATAAGTCTGATACCAATACATTCATTTTTTTGTAATAACTAATACCAATACTTTTATTTTTTATTTCATTTGCTATATAAATCAAATAGAAACCAAAACAGTATGCTAGTTGCCTTAATTCTGTTACTTCTGCTTATTTTCATTAACCTGTGTCATTTTATCTTTAATTTAATATCTTTGCTCATATTCTACACTCTAAAAACGTGTCAAATAGCACTAAAAGTGGTTTGTTGGCTCGTAATCATAGGGAAACCATACATAGCAACGAAGATAGTGCTATGTAGCACCTTAACTACTTCAAAGAATAACTATAGAGCCAATACTTGTGCTATATAGCACTTGAATTGGTTTCCTTTATGATTACAAGTCAAATTTGTTACTTGTTGATTTCCAAAAAGTGGCACGGTGGCTCAGTGGTTAGCACTGTGGCCTCAAGAAGGTCACTGGTTCCCGACTGGGCCAGTTGGCATTTCTATGTGGAGTTTGCATGTTCTTCCCGTGTTGGTGTGGGTTTCCTCCGGTTTCCCCCCACAGTCCAAAGAGATACATTATAGGTAAATTGAATAAACTAATTTGGCCGTAGTGTGTGTGTGTGTGTGAATGTGAGAGTGTATGGGTGTTTCTTATTACTGGGTTGTGGCTGGAAGGGCATCTGCTGTGTAAAACATATGCCGGAATAGTTGGCGGTTCATTCTGCTGTGGCCGCCTCTGGAATAGAGACAAAGCTGAAGGAAAATAAATGATTTCCAAAAATCAAACAAAATAAATTTTTAGAATTACCATATTTTATCCATAACTAACAAAAGATAAAAATCAGTTAATAGTTACAACATGCAAATAAAAAGTCCCCAATTAGATTGCGAACCCTGGGGTGAATATGTTAGAGTAGTGGTTCTCAACCATGTTTCTGCAACAAAATGAAAAGCAGAAGGAACAGAATTAAGACAACTAGCGTATTGTTTTGGTTTCTTTTTGATTTATATTGCAAATTAAATGAAAGTAATTATATTGGTTATCACAAAAAAATTTTAAGTACCGGTATCTGACTTATTTTGGAAAAAAGTGGCATGCTATAAAAGGTTCTCTTATGATCACAAGTCAGAATTGTTGTTTGCTGATTTCCAAAAATCAAACATTAGAATTACCATATTTTATCCATAACAAACAAAAGATAAAAAGCAGTTAATAGTTACAGCATACTAATAAAAAGCCTTTAAATTTTTTCCCTCATTGGATTGCGACCCCTGGGGTGAATACTTAAAAAAAATAATTCTCAACCATGTTCCTGGAACGCCCCTGGAGTTCTTGGACTCTCTGCTGTTGAGATGCTGAGTTGAATCAGGCATGTTTGACTAAGGAGACATGCAAAACATGCAATGTTGAAGGGGCTCCAGGAACATGGTTGAGAAACGCTGCAATAGATTTACGCAAGAATGTACCAAGAATGTACTTGCTGTGCTTTAAACATTGTGCCCACCCATCTCATTAAAGCTTGATCAGAGGAGTTTACAGTAAGCAGTGTTGTTATTAACTGATCTTTATGTGAATATGTGCTAGATGAATCTCTCAGAATTAAGACTTCACCACCATTTTCATTCAGCCAAAGTTGGCTCTGTAGCGGCCACGCTGCCGTTGCAGACTATAGAGACTGCAGTGTTATAAATATGAAATAATAAGGAATTAAAGCACTGTATTTAAACAGTGTGCATGTGTGTGTGTGTGCCACAGTGGAAGCATTTTCAGCATTTTCAGAAAAAGCATGTTTGAAAAAGTGTTATGAAGTAAGCAACAATATCACCTTGCAGAAATGTCACAAGCACATTTTCCCTGTAAAACTGGGTTGGTGTGCGCATGTAATTAAGGTTACCATTTCTTGCTTCATTTGTTAATTTTAATTTCTATAAATCTCAGAACTGATAGACATCTCTCTGTCTGTCTCTCCAGTACTAGTTGCCTGATTTATGATGGAAGTCAGTTTGGATACCATACAGGAGCACATCGAGGAGTCTCTCTCACACCAGAGCACCAATGTAAGTGTCAATAATGAATATTCCTGAAGCTTAAATCAGTTTGGACATTGTAATAAATATCTGTTAATTAACACTTGCCATATTTTGTGATTCACAAGTGTTTAAATAAATGGGGTAAAATAAAAACATGAATCACAAACTACTGAATTTGGAATAAAATATTAGCTTAGTTGCTAAGGTATTTTCTGTTTTCCACTGTAAACACAGTTTAACTAATATTCACAATGTGAAGTTTATTTATAAACTAATTTCGAGAGGATAACGTGCTTATGATTGCTGCGGCTGGTCCTGCATTATCCAATTCATGATTCACCAATCAGACGATTCCTAAGCCACTATAAATACCCTAAGTTTCATATCACAGCAATCTTCATTTTGAAGATTCCCCCCTTCCACTCCTACTCCTCCTTTCCTAGATGGGTGGCCCAGTGGTTAGCACTGTTGCCTCACAGCAAGAATGTCACTGGTTCTAGTCCTTACCAAGCCAGCTGACATTTCTGTGTGGAGTTTAAACGTTCTCCCCGTGCTCACGTGGGTTTCCCCCGGGTTCCCCGGTTTCCTCCCACCATCCAAAACCATGCAACTTAAGTTAATTGACTAATCCAACTCGGCATCATAGACATGCTCCTAGTAAGTAGTCATCTCAAGAGCAATCACTATCCGTTCATTAGCTACAACAGCAGGGGGAGTTCTCAAGATCTACCTGAGCTCAAACTCCAAACGGGAAGGAGCCCCGGGCTCGAGGATCTATGAGCTCAGGGCTCTTTCCCGGGACAGCATGCCAAACAAGCTTTATAACCAATCATCAGCTAAGTGTGAACTCTTGAAACTTAATTGAATATCAGTGCAAGATTACAAATGCAATACTGATTTTTATTAAACAGTTCAACAAATTAAGTTTTATATCGTCACATTTTAGACACAATATTCTCTGCTATTTATTAATTTTTTACTCTTTTGCAAATAAAACAAGCTCCAAATATAACCAGAGCAGATTTTTTTTTTGTTCCTCTGTGTATCTGTTTTTTGATCGAGTCAATGATTCACTGATCCATTAATAAAGATCATGACTTGATCTTGACTTGTTATAACCAATTGTTCTGTACCGTGTAGCAATGGAGAGAGATCTGGTATAAGTCCTGTGAAACATGATAAAAGAGCTCATAGATTTGTAGATGCAAGATAAAATAGCACTGTTTGTTTAGCAAATGTGTTTTTATCTCCTGTTTGCTTGGCTAACACTATCAGTGAGGTTAGGGTCGGGTGGGTTTTGTGTAGGAGGTACATTATTTTCAAATTTGAGCATTATTGCATTTTAGTGTCACTCACCTTTCCAAACTACCCCTGCTACATTCAACAAACAACATAATAACATTTCGCCAGTTTCATGTTCATCTGTTTCAGATCCAATTTAACATGTTTTAGCGATACTCTCTCAAATCATATTTGCTTTTAAAAGTGTGGTCAAACATGCAAGAAACTCTTTTAGAGGATTTTGCAGAAATGTCACATTTTCCGACGAGTTTGAGTTCAATAGTTTGTAATAATTTTCCATTATTATTATTTTCCATTATAGTCTTGATATTTAGAGCTGCTTTTTTTAAAGGGCATGTAAATAACAACTTTTGGAAGCTGTTTGGACAGAACTGTGTGTCTGTTAAATAAACACAACTTTTTAAAAAATTCCTGATTTAAAAATAAGATCCAAATCCCAGGGCACGTGTACAAAGTACAAAGAATAGACAGTGATAAGTATTCACTTTGGCTGGATCTTTGGTATTAACCTATTTAGATTTATTTTCTAGGAGAGAGAGATATTTAAAGGGATAGATATTTAAACTAATGTGAGAACCTACTTTGAGAGGGCGGGGAGAACCAACTCATTTGCATTTAAAGGCACAGGCGCATAATGGCTACAATTCCCTCTGAGCAGGGTATAATATATGATCTGATGGGAATTATGACCTAAAACTTCCCAGACACATTCTGGAGACACAAAATATTTAACATTTTGCAAAAAGGCCAAAATTTGAGTCTTTTAATTAATTTATTTTTATGCATATTTGCCATAATGACTTCAGCGATTGTCTTTTCCTTCATCAATATAAAACAGACCTAGGATTTAGCCATTCCACAATCATTGAATTTAACCAAAATCAAACAAATGTTGCAACATTTTGCGGAACTTGCTGATTTTTTTATAAATTGGCACATATTTTGGGCAGTCAGGACACTGTTCATATTCGTGCACCATAGAGCACCGTCTGCATAGTTTTACATTCAAAAACATCATAGTATTCGCAAATAGAATGTGCTCGTCCGATGTGCAAAGCCTCGACACTTCTTGTCCGATGTGTGATCCATATCATGAACTAGGCCATATGAGTTTTATCAATCTTTAAAACTAAACTTTTATATATTGTACACTGCAAAAAATGCTTGGTTCCACACAATCGGTTTGTGTTGGGACAACTTGAAGGAATTAAGTTATCTTATTAGATTTGCAAATCCAAGTGGACTGAACATAAAACAATTAAGTTGTCCCAAAAAGAATTGTGTTGTTGCAGCTTATTTTAAATAAGCAGTTTGAACAAACAGCAAACGTCATTTTTTGAGTGTACACTGTAAAAAATGCTGTGTTCCACACAATTAATTTGACTCGGGACAACATGAAGGAATTAAATTCACTTTGCAAAATGTAAGTGGATTGAAAATAAAACAATTAAGTTGTCTCAAAAAACCTCAAGAATTGCGTTGTTTCAGCTCATTTTAGATAAGTAGTTTCACAAACATTTTTTGTGTATATATATGCATGTCATCTGCCGTATCTGTCAAATTTGATACATTGTATGTATGTGTCTGTCGTCATAAGCGTATCTCTCTCTCTCAAACCCACACACATAAGAACACACACTCGTCTCCATTGGCATGTTGAAACAGCTGTCAAAAAACATAGACGACTTAGCATTTGTTTCATTTTCAGGGTGGCATGGTGGCTCAGTGGTTAGCCCTGTCACCTCACAGCAAGAAGGTTGCTGGTTCGAGTCCCGGCTGGGCCAGTTGGCATTTCTGTGTGAAGTTTGCATGTTCTCCCCGTGTTCACGTGGGTTTCCTCTGGGTGCCCCAGTTTCCCCCACAGTCCAAAGACATACGCTATAGGTTATTTGGGTAAAGACAATTGGCAGTAGTGTATGAGTGTGTGTGAATGAGTGTATGGGTGTTTCCCAGTACTGGGTTGCGGCTGGAAGGGCATCCGCTGCGTAAAACATATGCCGCAATAGTTTGGGGTTCATTCCGCTGTGGCGACCCGTGATACTGCAGGATTTAGGGGTAAACTCTAATTTCTCACATTGTTTCTCTGTTTCCTTGAAATAAATTACAAAGATCAATGTTTCTTGAGGTCAGAAATTAATACTAAATTATGATGTGTACATCCATGTATATTTTCACAGCAAAAACTCATTCAAAGTCATTTTATTAGCAAAAATCTTTCTTTTTTTTTGGCAAAATCCTGAAGGGACTGATACAAGTAAAATAAGGCATCTCATAAGGCAACATCATTTAGCTTCTGTACATTCTTTTCAGTGAAGTTATCTGTCAGTGCAGGTAAGGAGTTCACTAAAGTATCACAACAGAGCAAATATTTGCATGCAAATATAACAGTCACTGCTGACTGGACGCTATACCGCGTTTCAGTTCATATGCAGTGCGTGACCTCATTCCCATTTCTCTGCTCTCCATCTGCTAAATGGAAAAACCCATGTGCTCCCATGTGTCTTTATTCAGCGTATTGCACCTGCATAAGCGTAAGGAGGACCTGAAAACCCATAGATGCCCCAGAGGATATCTGATGCTTGGTTAGGCAGTTATGTTAACTATAGCCTGCCATAAACGCCTACATAAGCAAAGACTTGAATAATTCACAGCGCTTGGCAGATCTGTAATTAAGAGCATCTTGTAGGCCCCTTCATAATTCATTGATGCTGGTAAACAGAGCTGGCACAAAATGAAGGCTTAAGCCCGGAATGGCCATGTTTCCTCATTTACCCTGAAGGGAGGTGAGGTCCTCATGAATACTGTACATACATGTATACATGCAGGGGCAATGTGTGCTAATTTTAGTGTGAGCAGCATCAAGCGGTCTTGTTTTATTTATTTATTATTTCTGTTTGGCTTTTTTTTTTTCCAAAAATGAAATCTTTTTTTTATATTGGAATCCATGGGGTTGGGAATTTCATGTTAAAGGGATAGTTCATCCGAAAATGAAAATTTACTCACTTTTTACTCACCCTCAAGTGGTTCCAAACCAAAGTTTCTTTCTTCTGGTAAACACAAAAGAAGGTATCCAAAGTATTTGTTTTTCTACTATAGAAGGTTTACCAAAAAAACTGTTCAAGTAACTCATATTTCAATAATTGTTTCTAATAAATTAATATTTAATATATTTTAGGTCAGGGCTTCTTTGCAGCTCTTAAAGTTTGCTTGCAAAGAAAATTCTAATCTATTAAAAAAGCATAGTATATGATTTATTTTGAACTATTTATCTGTGCATGTTTAATAAATTATAACATTTAGTTAAAATGTCATATATTGACAGAAAGACTATCAGAGTTATTTAATATGATCTGTTATGGTACACATATTGAACAGAAGTATAGTTTTATTTCATTTAAATTTATTATTGATTGATTGATTGATTGATTAATTAATTAAATCATTCATTCATTGACATATTCACAAAATAGACAAGCTTAATGTAAGTATTCACAAGATGAGGGCAAAAAACTTTTACATTCAAAGGTGAAAGATTTCAGAACTGGACAGCACCCATGTGCTCTGCTTGCATTCATTTTGACAACTACTTACAGTAAATCATATCCTATTGTATTTACAGTGGCGTGAACATGTGTTTGCCCCCTTACTGGTTTCTTATTTTTTTTGCATGTTTGTCAAACTGTATTGTTTCAAATCATAAAATAACTTTAAATATTACTCAAAGATAGCACAAGTAAACACATCATGCAGTTTTTTTATGAAGGTTGATGGTTTTTATTATTAAGGGAGAACACCCCAAACCCAACCCCAGTTAAGCAATCAAGAAATCACTTTAATAGGACCTGCCTGAGAAAGAAAATATACTAGTCTGGAAAAGGTTATAAAGCCATTTCTAAAGCTTTGGGACTGCAGCAAACCACAGTGAGAGCCATATCTACAAATGGCAAAAACATGGAACAGTGGAGAACATTCCCAGGAGTGGTCAGGAGATCAAAATCACCCCAACAGTGCAGCGACAACTCATCCAAAAGGTCACAAAAGACCCCACAACAGCATCCAAAATGCAGGCCTCACTTGCCTCAGTTAAGGGGAGTGTTCATGACTCCTGCATAAGAAAGAGACTGGGCAAAAATGGTTTGCATAGCAGAGTTACCTGGAAGTACCTGGGAGGCTGTGATAAATGGACCTATAAATTCTGCAGTGTACCAAAATATCCTGAAGGAGAATGGCCATCTGTTAGTGACTTCATGCTGAAGCAAACTTGGGTTCTGCAGCAGGACAATGATTCAAAGCACACCAGTAAGTAACTTCTGAATGGCTGAAGAAAAACAAAATGAAGACTTTGGAGTGGCCTAGTCAAAGTCCTGAACTGAATCCAAATGAGATGCTGTGTCATGATCTTAAAAGGTGGTTAAATTGCTGAATCAATGTGCCGAAACTCCTACAAATGCATATTCATTAATGTCAGGCACAAAAGAAACCATGCCCATACCTTTTCAGCTCTATTTTTGTGCGTTTCGTAAATATCGACAGTACATTGCCTAAAAGACTATGCTATTGGCCCTAAGAGTCAAAATCACATCATCTGACACAATGACTAATATAACAGACAAAAACAACCCATAGCCTCTCCCCTCTTGTTATACCCTATTAAACAAATCAGTCACCTAAAGTGAAAATACTTAGAATATAATAAAAAAAATTTAATATAAGTTTAAATGTACTGTAACGATTTGATCAATGAACAAGATCTGTGACATTTTCATGTAAAATGTTAATGGATTTTTTGAATTGCTGCTTCGTATCCAGAGAAGATCACAATATAAAACAGTTATGCAATATGAAAAGTTGATGTTAGTTTAAGGGAAAGTCTTAATTTCTTTGATAGATGCACTTTGCTATGTGACTAGACTCCATGTTCACAGACGATGGTAATGCATTAGAGCTGCTATTGATTTAGCATATTTAAACAGCTCCAAACTAACAGAAAGGCTTAAAAAGGGCACAACTAATTAGTCACTTGTCAATAATCGACACTAAGATGTATGCAGTGTAGCTAGAACTGGCTTTGATTGAAAGGCCCGTTTATCTCTTACAGATCTGAATGGGCTTTTTTTTCTGTTCTTTTCTCAAGCGTTCGGTTTAGAGGGAAGTGAATTAGAAGTGAGCTCTGTCGAGTATGAATCATTAACTTAAAGCTGACCATGTCGGTTTCATCATTCACTGAATACTTACTAATAGACTGTCAAATTGTTGCCTGTGGGTTATGCTGTGATAACCTTGGCCTCGGTCCATGCATGCACACATAGGAGATTCGCTCTGGCAGACAGTGGGATGATGTCAGCTATCAGACTCGGGGACAGCAGTTCACTTCAATGTCTCGCTCTTGTGATTCCCAGAGATGTAATATGACCTCTGGTTAGTCATCTGGGGGGAAAAAAAGAAAAGCTTGCCCTGCAGTATTTGTGTTATGGACAAATGATGCATAAATGAGGACTTGTTTGTTTTTTTGTTTGCTGAATATCATATAAACTTGTCATATTTGGCTTGAGAGCAATCACGTTAAGAAAGAAATCAGAGGGTTCTTAGAAATGTGTTGTTCTCTTATTGTTGATTTACAAAAAAACCCTTATGGCGTTTAGTGAAAATGTGATGTGAGCACGGTGGCTCAATGGTTAGCACTGTCGCCTCACATCGAGAAGGTTGATGGTTCGAGTACCGGGTGGACCAGTTGTCATTTCTGTGTGGAGTTTGCATGCTCTCCCCATGTTGGTGTGGATTTCCTCCGGCTGCTCCAGTTTACCCCACAGTCCAAAGACATAGACATGGATTAACTAAATTGGCCGTAGTGTGTGAATGCGAGAGTGTATGGGTGTTTCCCAGTACTGGGTTGTGGTTCGAAGGGCATCTGCTGCGTAAAACATAAGCTTTATTTCACAGCGGTTCATTTCTCTGATAAATAAGAGACTAAGCCAAAGGAGTCAACTAAAACATATTATAAAATATGTGACCCTAAACCACAAAAAGTGGCAAAAATACATTGTATCAGTCAAAGTTATGTTTTACTTTTAGGGAAAATAAAATTAGAATATTAAGTAAAGATCTTATTCCATCAAGATATTTTGTAAATGTAAAGAAAACCCTCATATAACAGATATTTAAATAGATGTATCTCAGACAAATATTGTCCTATCTCAACAAAGCATATATCAATGGAAAGATTATTTATTACAATTTCCAAAACTATACACATATTATAAAAAATGTGACCCTGAAGCACAAAACCAGTCTAAAATACATTGTATTTTATGTATTTTATTAAACATGATTAGAATACTAACTAAAGATCTTGTTCCATCAATATATTCCATCAATATATTTTGAATTTTTATATATATATATATATATATATATATATATATATATATATATTTATATATTTATATTTATATATATTCCATGGCAACACGGTGGCCAAGTGGGTAGCGCTGTCGCCTTACAGCAAGAAGGTTGCTGGTTCGAGCCCCGGCTGGGTCAGTTGGCATTTGTGTGTCGAGCTTGCATGTTCTCCACGTGTTCACATGGGTTTCCTCAGGGTGCTCTGGTTTCCCCCACAGTCCAAAGACATATGCTGTAGGTGAATTGGGTACACTAGATTGTCCCTAGTGTATGTGTGTATGTCCTGGTCCTCCAGATTGGGGGTTGAGCATTGGGCTAACTTCATAAAAAACTACCTGTTACGAAACACCAATATGGTGTGGCTAAATATCAACTCCGATACAAATGGGCCTGGGACTAAATAAGTATATATATTCCATATTAAGGATATTTAAATAGATGTATCTCAACAAAGCATATATCAATGGAAAGCTTATTCATTTAAATGACCAGTATTGTGATCCAGTATCTCTAATATTGCTTATAACATTCATACTACTGACTGTACATATCATAGTCATTATTTAGAAAAAAGTTAAATAAAAAATGTTGCATGGAATTAAAAGGAAAAAAAACAAACCTTAAAATAGCAGACATTAAATTACAGAAATAAACAACAACTGTATTATGACGGATGTTAAATTACAGAAACTTCCCGTAAAGTTTTTTTTTTTGCTCTAATTTTACAGTAGATTTTCCTGTATTTTCTTGAGGTTATAATATTTAATATGGAACTGTACATAAATATTGTGGAAAGTTATGTAAAAGCCACAAAATTGTACATTTTGAACAATGCTATATAAAACAGTTAAAACAGTATATTTTCTTCGTGTTTGTTGCACTGCATGGTCGTTCCACCTTGAGACCTTGATGACCTTGAGCTGCCACTTCCAAGAGGTAATAAAAGAAGAAGCTTTCTAGAAAGAAAGAATGGAAATATAGAAATGTATTCAGTTTTATAATTAAATTCAATCAATTGAGAACAACCCTGACATATATGACTTTATGCCTTCAAATGTAGTTACTTATTTTATTATTTCAAATGACAAATTAAGAAAAGCAGCATTATAGCGTGAGCTGTGTGGGTTCTTGAAGAACAATGTGCAAACAAGTAACAACCTGCACAGTTTTTAGGGAATTGTATGATTATTTTTTTTACATAAAGTAATATTTAACTCTTTTCCCAGTGATGGGTTGCAGCTGGAAGGGCATCTGCTGCGTAAAACATATGCTGGATAAGTTGGCGGTTCATTCCGCTGTGGCGACCCCAGATTAATTAAGGGATTAAGCCGAAATTAATATTAACTCTCGCAGCACCCTAGCAACCATCCACATTGTTTTCATAACAGTTGCCGTGTTGTCTATTTAAGTACTGTGAGTATTTTTTTCTCACTGTACTGGATGTTATTGAATTCATCAGTATGACGATGTTTGTCCTTGTGCCATGTCACACTTAGGGACCACACATGGGGTCATCATTGACCTCTACCTTTCCCTCGCTCTCTTTACCTCTAAATCTCATTTTCAGCGCCACGGCATTGTGTGCAGCGTGCTCTGCTGGCTAAAGGTGCTTGTTAAAAGCTATAACTTATCTCACGTTTGAAGCTAATGGGTAGAACACTGGCCACAGTGAAAAATAAATTACATTTTTTTCCCCATCTCCCGCGCTGCCCTTCTAACCCATCGCGTAATATAGCAGCGGTGAGAGTATGCATTACAGATCCGAGACATTAGAATTTATCTGTACTGCACAGCGCTGACTGATGCATTTGAAAATAATGTACTGCAGTCCCAACATTACAGGACCCTGTAACTAATGGACAGCTCTCGCCCGAGCTTGCCTCTGTATATCATTCAACTGCTGCACCTCATCAAGCTCAGAGTCTTTTACAGAGCAGCTCTCGGCATCCTTTACTTTCGCTCCTCTTCTTATGCTATACTTGTCGACTGCTGGGGAGTAAATCTGTTTGCTGATGCTTGGGTTGTGTTTAAAAAGTGTCTGTTTTTTATGTAAGAAATAATCAACGCCATCCCATTGAATTATTAAAAAAAATACTCTGCCCCAGAGCTGTCTCCATATAGAACTCTGCCCACCCCATACACTGCTTCACTCTCCCCCATAACTTACTCTCCCCATAACCATTGCACTATTTCATATTGCACGCTTAATATAGCACATAGGCGGAACGGTGGCTCAGTGGTTAGCACTGTCACCGCACAGCAAGAAGGTTGCTGGTTCGAGTCCCAGTTGGCATCTCTGCGTGGAGTTTGCATGTTCTCCCCGTGTTCGCGTGGGTTTCCTCCGGGTGCTCCGGTTTCCCCCACAGTCCAAAGACATGCTGTATAGGTGAATTGGGTGAACTAAATTGGCCGTAGTGTATGAGTGTGTGTGTGTGTATGGGTGTTTCCAAGGTTGTGGCTGTAAGGGCATCCGCTGCGTAAAACATATGCCGGAATAGTTGGCGCACCCAGATGAAACCCAAACCAACACAGGGAGAACATGCACACTCCACACAGAAATGCCAACTGACCCAAACCAGCGACCTTCTTGCTGTGAGGCGACAGTGCTAACCACTGCACCACCGTGCCGCCTTAAGTAAACATAAGCAGATTATTAACTAATGAAATGAACATAAGCATTGAAATATAATAGTTACCTATGTGTCTAGTGTACAGTGCAATCCTACAGTATCCCACAGTAGCTATTGACTTTCATTTTATGAATCATCAAAGATTGTGGTTTCAGCTAAGAATTTACTCTAATCCACTGAACAAATAAAAAGTCCCCTACGTCTTAGATGACCCGAGGGTGAGTGAATTAACATATTTAAAGTTGTTATTTTTCGACCAACTATCATTAAAGTTAGATCTGTGCCATTCATGCATAAAACCTGAGACACACTTTGTCATGATAAATAGTATGAACACGATAAATTCATTTTCAGATTATTAATAAATTCAGCCACAACCTGGTTCTTTTTTGACCCTCTGATTTTGTGTCTCGGTAATGATGTTGACATTCTTTACGCTCTACCAAGGACATCCAGCAGTGTATACCAGTAAGAAAAGCTGCTCTGTTCCACATTACCTTACCTTAACTTTATTTTTTTTCTTAACATTTTTTTTAATTTAAGAAAGCAAAATATGCATTATATGGACCGGTTTAATAATTATCGTCAAGGTTGAGCATTTCGGGAAGAAAAGGCATTCAAAACTTGCAGACTTATAAAGTAAACATGACCAAATCAGCCGCGCATCAGCATTCAGGACGTAATAAGCAGCTGATGAGTCTTCTTTGAAGCGCAGCTATATCCCAACTCTTTTATCCTCCATCCTCTTCCCACCGTCCATATTTCTTTAATAATGTTTATCTCAAATAACCACGGCCAGCTGCCTGCTTAAGCCAAATCAGCCAGAAGAAGGAGAAGACGGAAAGGCCAAATGAATTCCATCCACACAGAGGTCAGAGAGACAGAAAGTGCATAGCAATGCAGTTTGGTCAGCAGGCAGGAGGAGATGGGATGCTAATAAGATCACAGAGAGATGGGAAGCTCGGGCCCCTGGGAAAGGTATAAAGGTGTTGTCTGTGCATTACAAAAAAGGACTAGCTGAAAAAATAATGATGCCTGCCTTAAGGTTTATTAATAATCAGAGGCAGGCTGCTTTTTTTTTGTCCAGAGGATTGTTATGGCATGGAACCAGCACAAACCAAATCAGAGCAGATAGATGAGGAAAAGAGAAGAAAGAGAGAGGTAAAGCAAGAAAAAAAAGTTGCTTTGATATGAGGCCTCTTCCTTCCAGTATTGTCTAGGTGTTTGGCTCGGCCGATGTGGATTCTCATTATCTGCACTATCCTTTTACTCTTAATGGAATACACAGAGGGTACAGCGGCTCACGTTTGGCATGCTTTTCCTCCCAGACAATGCCCTTCCTCTAACAAAGGTGCACAGGAGCAGTACTTTGTAAGAGTACCTGCTCGTCCCCTGTGATAAAAGACCTGAAAGCTCTGTCTAGTTGCCCTCAGCCTAATTGGAAATTCATAGAATAGCTAATGAAATGAGAGACCATGCAGTATTTGGTATCGCCCATCAGGAAAGGCCAGTGCTGCGCTGGCTTTATCATGCTGCGGATACCTTAAGTGGATCAGATCTCGGTTATGAAAGAGTAATGCGATTATAATGCAACAATGCTGAGTGCCGAATGATGCGAGGGGAAGACAAATATGTTCTTAAACCCTGTGCTTGCGTGAAACGTCAGCGGTACATCCACCTAACCATGCATACCGTACTTCATCAGTTGTTCTCGACCCTATTTATGAGTTCAGTCAATTGTGTTTTATATTGGAGACTTCCAAAATGTTTATTGTATGCGGGCCCTCCATGAACAGTATTGTGAAAGACTGACCTTGATGACTATTTTCCCAAGTGCCGAGAGAGACGTTTTTGGCTCCTTTGTTGGTCTTAGAACTACAGGCTCTAGCAAGCAAAAGTCCCAAACCTCTACTTAACCTCGCCACTAAAATATTCTTCAGTTTTTAGCTGTTACATTATCAGGGTCCGCATGGACTGTCTGCACGGAGACCATTTTCTTCGTTGGGTTGATTTGGCTTAAGCAGGCAGCTCTCCATGGTTATTTCACATAAACACTATTAAAGAAATATGAACAGTGGAAAGAGGATCGCCTCTTTCCTGTGTGTGCCTTGAATTGACTCCACTACTTGCAAATGGAAATTCACAGTTGAACTTCTTCAGTCAGAACATCTTTTCCTTTTCTTATTTTCTTTTTCCTCCAGAGCCATAAGGTAAAACAGAATATCCTTCTTCATCTTTGTTCTTCCTTATAGTTGAGCACAAAAGATCTGTAGAGGATTCAACTCTATGTGTCTATTTGGCTGCATTGTCAATAAAGTATAGTTTTAAAAAGCTAGAATGCTGGATTGTGTAGACATAATGCTGGTACATTAAGGGTGTGCTCAGACTAGATGATCTGAACATTAATTAACCAATGCCTGGGGACATTTGGCCCCCAAAGTGTGGCTCTAAACTACCACAAACTCTGAACTACCACACCCAGGGTCAGTACAAGGAAACTAGTGTTAGTGCACCATAAAGGCCACAATATACATTAAAAGTGCATTTTTGTTCTTATGAGGGCAAAAAGAAGTTCAAAACGGAGCAATGATGGTTTTCTTTTTGCGAACACTTGAACACCCCGTGCTAAAGTAGACTGTGGTTGTAAATGTGTCACGCTGGTCGCATGTACTCCTAAAAACAACAACGATGGCAGCTGTGAGAGTAGAATAGTTTCGTAAACATCTGCCAAACTTCCTTCTCCAGCCTGTTGCACACAAAGTGTCATCGTGGTTTGCTACATCTTTGCATTGTTTTCTATTTGCCGCGGACAGATACCAGTGAGTGTACACTCATAGAAAACAGTGTTTATACCTTTAAAAGATGTGGCGTGTTGCGGTGGTGCTTCTTGTCCGATGTCTGACCCATTTCTAGTCTTTAAAATCTCTCTGCGAGTGATCATACATTTTTGGATACATCTGTATCAGCTCTACTACTCAACCCTGGAGTCTATTCATATCGCTAACTCTGTGTTGTTGCATTGGATGTTGTTCTCCTGTCTGACCTCCATGCGTATGAGATACAAATCAATGCATTGGCGAGCTGTTTTTAACTGCTGAAAAGATCTCATAATGAACTTCGTTTTGGGATGGATTTTGTTCGAAATGACTACATTTTAGTTCGTTCTTTAATTTGAAATGTAAGGGGCCTTTAGAATACCCTAGGCCAAAGGTGTCCAGTCCTTCATCTGGAGGGTTTCATGCAGAATTTAGCTGCTTTAGTCTTATCCATCAATTGCCTCTAATGTTAAATTGATAATGTTTTGCAAGTTTCTGGATTATAGCAGGGTAGTCAACACTGCCTCTGGAGTCCCACCAATCTGAGGAGTTTAGCTCCACTCATATGTTGGGGGTTATGTGAAACTAACAGGCAGGTGTGTTGGAGCTATTAGAAACTGCAGTAAGATATTCAGAAGCAAGGTTGGCTTCCCCAGAAAAGGAACAATTTCCAGGGCCAACAAATGTATTTCTTGTACTTCTACAAATTGTTACCCACTGAGGTCTCAATGATTGAGCAACATAGGTCCATATTTTATACAGTAAATATGCTTTTGTTTTATCCAGGATCATAAAGTGGGACATACATCTGCTGTCCTCTTAAATGAGCTTGTCGCAGATGAACGGTGTGTTGATGCTGACTCAAGGGTTTTGGTAATTGGCCTATTTGAAAAACTTAGCTGGGAATGGTTTTAAACCAGAAAAGCACTGAAATGCATTCTGGGTGGTTATCGTTTAGTGATGTAGCATTAAAAGGCTAACTAAATGTGATTCCAAAATTGAGCCGGTGAGCAACTGTCCCAATTTTTGCAAATCCCTGCTGCCTGATTGTCTCCTGAAGTGGCCTTGTGCTGCTCACATTTATTAATGGTCCACTACTTATTTGATTATTGCCTTTATTTCTCTTTCAGTTTTTACTATCTCTGGCTATATCATTTATAATTTTCCAAACTGCCTCCACTGCATCAGCTTGATTTACACGGATATGATGTAGTCTGAGTGTTTTTTTTTTTTTTTTTTTCATGGTAAATAGCTCTTTTTACGATATCAAGGCATTAATGGTAAAATTGCACCTGGTATATTTTCATTTGCTGACTATAACAGCCCCAGAACATAGTGATTGTGTCCTACCAACCCCCTCCCAGTATTCTACTCTCTCTATAGCTTTGATGTGCGCTATCAGTAAACCTCATCACTAACACCCCTCTGCACCCCAAACCACTCCATGTCAGCACCTTTTGATGTAGCCTATGTGCACATCCAAATAGAATTTTTAACAAGCCGCCATTATCATTTTGATTTCTGCCTGAATGAAAAGAGTGACCTCTGGCATTTGTGCGGAGAGTGAGGTGGAGGAGGCATTGCAGGCAGATATGGGCCATTGACATTAAGCCTGCTGTTGTGTGTGTGTGTGTGTGTGTGTGCCGTTTCTGAGATTGTAGCATTCTGCCACACAGGAGTGAAAAGAGATGACGGACTCACAGATAAGGGCTTCTGTTTACTCAGCGGAGCTAAGCTGACATGTGAGGTGTTTCTGTCTACGATTTAGCTAAGAGGTTGACCTCCAAAAAAGTCATAGTCACCCTAAAATATACATGTGGATTATATGTGCTAACATGAAAAATGCGTTCTTTGACATGATTCTAGCTAAAGAGCCAACTATGCCAAAGGTTTTCTTATTGATAATGAGATATATGTATATGTACAGTATTTATCAAAACATAAACAAAGTTTTGGGAAATATGGTCTTTTAACATTCAAATAAATAGCAGTCTACAAAATGGCTGATGTTATCAAGATGGCCCCAGAGTGAATCTACTTCCAGTAAGGATTTGTTTTTCTACAGTGCATCAGTTGCTTCTATATACGATTAGTTCCATAACTTCCAAGGTCAATAGTATGTTGTGTACACAAATTTGGCCACTGGTAAGGGCAGTAAATTGACACACTACATATTAGCGGCGTTTCCCCTTTAGCATCTAAAGCGAGTGTGCGTGGGCTAGTCAAGCTTCCACAGTTACATTCTTGGCATGATCAGGCCTTGCGACCAACAGCTTGGCTTTATTGGCCCACTGAATACCTTGGGCCAGAGCGGGCTATCTGGGAGTTTGGGACGGCATAAAAGCAAAGGCAGAGTTTGCCTGAGTCAGGTAAAGAGGGTGTGTGGCAAGGTGCCCATTTCACTAGTTTTGCAATTACACACAAGCGTACAGTACATGCACAAAAAAAGAAGAGTGAATGAGGAACATACAGTACTGGCCATTTGAAGATACCAGAGCTCTTCTAAGATTTTGGGCTGTTCAACAGCAGATTAACGGATGTCTGCCAAAACGAGGATGTTATAAAATACAGTAAATTGTTGCCAAGCTTGGGAAGCTACTGATTCAACGCAAAGTGGTACAAGTCCAGTAAAAGTTTAAAAAGTTGCAGCCACAGTATAAAGCCATTAAAATTCACAGTTGTCAAAGCAGTGCTCACAGAAAAAAAGGAAGGGGTTTGTGCTGCTCTCTGAGCTATTGGCCCTAAAGTGGAAATGTATGATTTCAGCTCGTTTTGGCCCAGCAATGGAAAAAGTGGCTATTGGGACATTGATAGTGGCATGAGAAAGTACATATATATATACATATACATTGATTGTTTCATATACCTACAACATTTATTCATTCATTCATTTTCTTTTCGACTTAGTCCCTTTATTAATCTGGGGTCGCCACAGCGGAATGAACCACCGCCAACTTATTCAGCATATGTTTTACGCAGCGGATGCCCTTCCAGCTGCAACCCATCACTGGGAAACATCCATACACACCCATTCACACACATACACTACGGACAATTTAGCTTACCCAATTCACCTATACCGCATGTCTTTGGACTGTGGGGGAAACCGGAGCACCCGAAGCAAACCCACGCCAACACGGGAAGAACATGCAAACTCCACACAGAAAAGCCAACTGACCCAGCCGAGGCTCGAACCAGCGACCTTCTTGCTGTGAGGCGATTGTGCTACCCACTGAGCCACCGCGTCACCCTACCTACAACATTTTAGACATTTAATATTACTTAAATTAATACTTTAATTTAATTTAATACTTAAATATTAATCTTTTTTTTAAATGTCTCTTGCATGTTACTGTTTGGTGAGTTGATTCTTGTGGTTCATGTTTCATGCCTCAGAACTTCTGCTAAGCTAAGGGAAGATGCATCGATGCTCCCTAGTTTTCAAAATGCATTATGGGAATTTTCAGGGAGCAAGTGTTTCAGTGCACTGGAAGAATTGCAGGCGGCCCTGAAAAATGATCAGTGCCATGGCGAGTCAAATAGAGAGCTGATTGAGACACAGCCATTGTTTCTTGGCAACCAAAACCGCATTGCAGATAGGCTAATGAAATCTAAGGGGCAATTTACACAGAGTGCGTTCTTTTTCAGTCCAATGTGCTACTTTTTCATTGTTTTCTACAAAAATGCGCTTGATGGATGTGTGTGACCATTATGCTCGTGCCTAATGTCTTTTGAAGCACCTCACACATGGGTGTCTTATTTTTAAGACACAATGTCAAAGAATTTAAACATTTATATACAGCATCACACGTCAATGTTAGTTTCAAAACAGTGGACCAATCAGAAGAATTCTGAGGTTGGGCAAGCTTAGAAAAGTTTACTGAAGCAAGTTGTCATGACAGCTATTTTATTTGGCATTATTATGGCGGAGGCACTTTTAAAAAAAACTTTCTTCAGCACTGCGAATCTTTAGAGCATAAAGTCTAAGGTAAAGGGTAAAATCACATAATTGCTGTACATAAATGCACGATCTAAATCACTATACACAAATCAAAGGCTGGAGTACCATGTTGCGAATTCATTCTGCTAAAGGTTTATTGTGAATTAGCCAAACACAAAAGTCTACCTTGTCGGAGGTGAGATACATAGGACATAATGTAATTCTGTACAAAAAGGCTATTTGTAACAGCAGATTAAAAAGAAATCCCATGGCCCTACCCGGACAAAGTGCTTCTCTCCTTTTCTTTTTTCTGTCTGTTTCCATTTTTTCTCTCTCTTTTCAGCTCTGCAGACAAAGTTGCAATTAGCATGCTAATGCCGAGATCTGAACCTCAAAAGCTATAGAGTCAGTAGGAGGCTTTTCTGGGTGTCTGGAGATAACAAAGGACCTTTTACTTAAAAAAAAAAAAAAAAAAGTAGATGAAACATTGCCAATTATTCTGAAAGACCCGATTTCTTCAGGATATGGATGTTTTTAATCCTGTTTCCTCAATTTGCTGTTGAAGTCTGTTGATTAATTAAGTTGCATGCATTTTAGCATTCTCCTTTAGATATAATTGTGAGGATCATCCAGGGTTTTGATGCTTTTGGCTGTATTTTAGAGTCTGGAGTGGTTCATTTAGGAGTCCTACCAGGTTTGTATTTTCAAAGAGTCGAAGGATCAAAGGATCTTCTAATGCAGAGGTGGTGGGCACCAGCTAAGATCTGCGGTTTAAAGATGGGTGGTCTTAGCGTCAGGTCAGAAATAATGAAGAGTGCATAATAGCCCTATTTATGGGACCTTTGAGTCCAAACCCAAGTACCGCCAGTACTCACAAGAAACAAAGAAACGTGTTCGGTGATGCATTTAAAAAAGAAAATAGATTTTTCCTTGATTATGCGGGCAAAAGTGGTCTGAAAGGTGGTTCCTTGCAAGTATAAGGGGGCACCTGTGATCAAAGCCCTTGGGGACTGGTCTTTGCTAAGCCTCCTGCTCTTGTTGTTATTCATCAGGGCTTGGCATGCTGGGAATACAGCTGGGCTTTCCAGGAGAAAGCTGGCAAATTTAGGAAAGTCCACCTAAAGCATGAGAGTACCTTACACTTCTGTGTTGCTAACATATACTTTGTTATTTAGTGCTCAGATGGTCATTTCTCTTGCAAAGGCATTGATTCAGGTCATTATTTGACTTTTATCCTGTAGGTAACAATGACACTAAATGGAGAGAAAATGGAGACTTTTCTTATAAAACAAGATTATATCAAAAGATTTCATTATTATTATTATCTCAGCCAGATAAATTACCAAATATAAATGATTCTCAATGTACATTAGTAATTGGCAAATTGAGCAAACAAACTAATTTTGAGAACTATAATATAATTTGTGTTGGTGTGGCTGGTAACTTTGGCTGGTTTAGGACCGTCAATGATAAGCGTACAGTTGAAGAATGCTAACAGTAGGTGTTACTGTATGTGTGTGTGTGTGTGTGTATATATATATATATATATAT
>CAIGQW010053650.1:5298679-5313260 GCA_903798125.1 Danio choprae | reverse complement strand
ACACACACACACACACACACACACACACACACACACACACTCATACACTACGGCCAATCTTGTGTACCCAATTTACTTATAGCACATGTCTTTGGACTGTGGGGGAAACCGAAGCACCCGGAGGAAACCCACGCGAACATGGGGAGAACATGCAAACTCCACACAGAAATGCCAACTGGTCCAGCCTGGATTCGAACCACTGACCTTATTAGTGTGAAGCAACAGTGCTAACCACTGAGCCACCGTGCCGGCCCCATCTACTGTCCTTAATGTAAAAATCAATGTATAGGCTTCCATGATCAGCCTAGGAAGTCAAGGAACTTTTACATAGTTTTGTTACAAGCAGGTCACACAAATTAAATTAAATTGATTAAAAAATGTCTTACAGATAGCTCCTTTAAGACCTTGCATTCATTGTGCAGTCATTGCGAACTCATAATCTTTCAATTGCTCTCTGTTTGTGTTTTAGGAGAGCATATTAAACGTAACTTTTTCACTCATCTGTCCAGGAACAGCGTTCAGAAAAGATTATCACTCAGTTGAGACTGGAGCTGGCTGAGAAAGCAGAGAGCAACAGTGTCGTGCAGAATGTTGTAAGTACACCTGTTTATGAGTGTGTATTCACACCTCACTTGCTCTTAACCTTATGTGAGCAGTTTTCCTACAACAGATAAAAAAAGGTTGTTGGGGTAAAATTTACATTTTAATTGTTTCCAGCATTTTAAATGCTAAATGTAACCAAGGTCATGCTTTAAATTATGTTAAAAACAATGCCAAAAACCTACAGCAAGCCTACATTTTTGTAAAACCACAAAACATTCCTGAAACTTGCATTTGACTGCAGTTTCTAATTAAAATGAAAGCTAGAGGGCAGTATTAATGATATTTACATAATGAGGGATTAACGTGGAATTAAATTCATATCATAAATGCCTGCAAAAACAAACTAAAACAGCTCACCATCAATATAAGTACTGAGCATGTTTCCCTAGCAACATTAGGAACTTTCGAAACATTTTTCCTAAGCGGCAGCATGGCACCTATTGCAAATCAACATAAACAGATATCATATGACGGCACCGGTGTGCTTAATCTCATAAAAATAATTCTAGTCATTGTGAAGAGGCGCACTTTCTCATCCATTGTGCAATGAGAACAGATTTTAGCTCCAACCCCAATCAGACACAGCTATAACTAATCAAGTTCTTACTAGGCTTTCTAGAAACATCCTTGCAGGCGTGTTGAGGCAAGTTGGAGTTAAGGGTCTGCAGGATACCGGACCTCCAAGACTGACTTTGACTGGTCTATTGGCTATGCTGTGTCTCTAAGGAAACCCTTTCCTTTAAAAATGAGGAATTAAACAATGACCTTCTTAAAAAAAAAAAACTTATTTTAGAAAATATAGTTTCAAAACAAGATTATCTTTACTCAAGGCTAACACATCAAGGTTTGACTTTTGGAGTAGCGGCCACACAATAGCATGTTTGAAAAGGTATGGAACGGTTTCATCACAACTGTTTGTTAGTTTGTTGTAGAGCAGCACGATATTGGAAAAAACTGTTATTGTGATATTTAATTTTTCTGCAGTAAATAATGCGATATGAATACAGATTCACAAGATGTTTTGAATAGATGTTTTTCTGTGGAGTCTAACAGTATTCAGGTACAGTAATTGAATAATCCCAAAGCAAAAAATGCTTCGTTTCTAGTCCAAATATCTAAAAATTCTTAGATCAAAAAAAATATTGTTTCGTTTTCAACTTCAGAAGAAAGTTTTATTCTTTAAACAAGCTAAATTATCTGCCAATGGGGTGAGTAAAATAATATTGTTTTCGCCTTGAAATGTAGATCTTTGGACTAGAAACACTTTTTTTTTTTGTTACATCAATTGTACAAATTCTATATAAATAATTAAAGGACATTAATCTTTGTTACACCTCCAAACATCATAATTTGTTTGCGCTCAAATGTTTTAAACTCTCTTGAAATGCTCAAAAACACATTCAAATGATCAACTTTTACTCTATTATGGTTTAACTTAGCAGTGACTCCTCAAATCACATGTGTTCTGTAGCTCCTGGTCAACTATAATTCAGACTCAACATTGCATATCTTGCGATGGCACTATTGCGGATGTGCACATTGAGATATCAATGCTGAAACAATATATTGCGCAGCCCTAGTTTGTTGATATAGTGTGTATTATGTTGATAACACAAATGCCTTAAAATTGACTAAAATGTATTGATGATACAGATGGCTTTATTTGGTCAATTTTGGTTTATTGTGCTTCAGGTAAGTGTTGATATATTAGTAAGTTCAACACAGATTCAGTACAGTCTTGATTGAGAATGTACAGTATGTGAACCCAAGCTCCTGTGTGCTCTTGTGCCAACTCATTGTGCAATCATATTCAATATAAAGCAATATTGGATTTGTCCGTTTGGGAACTTGAACACTCAGAACTATTCATTACGATACAGAGACTAGAGGGCTTCATCAGTCTAGGTCTCAGGCGCACAGATATGAAACTCACATCCCTATAGAGTGATTGGAGGATCTGCGAGAGTTTTGATAAAGCTGAATAGAGCCAGTGTCCCACCAACGTATCCCCTCATCTGGGGTCTACTGACATCTTGAGCATCTGGCTGAAGGCCCAGAGACACTGGGAGTCGGTTAGCTCTAATGAATTGTAATATTGTGCAATTTTAATCAGACACTAATTTGGTATAATTATCTTATAATTTCTGGATCGGATTAGATGGCAATTAAATCCATGACAGAGAAATGGGAAAGAGGTCAGCTGTGGAGCGAATTGATTGACAGTGATGAAGTTCTTTTTGTTTTTGTCTAACACGGAAATTGTTTTAAAGGAAATAAAGTGGTTTTTCTGAGTGGGTTATTGGGTTTGGTATGGTTGGATGCAGTGATTCAGGATGTAATTATGCATGTCATTTCATGTTATTAGGTGACGTCTAGAGGAGAGAGGCTTTTTTTCTCTCTCTCTAAGGTTTGTGACCCTCAAGTAAAATCAAATATCAAGGGTCTTAAGGTGGTTTGAAACATTGTAGGTGATTGATTTGGCTGTTTAAAAGCCTGAGAGTGTCTTTTTCTGTTCATCGTGGAATAAAGTGGTTTCAGGATTTGTTTGGCAGAGGTGAAAGGTCATCTGGCACACATGTGAGAGGAATAGTTCACCAAGATTTCTGGATATACTTCTGCTTTGCTGTAAATCAGATCTGATTAGTGGATGTGCATAATCAAACTTACTGCATCACAACAGTGATGACTAATTCTACTCGTATGTGCATGTAGTACAGTAATAATAACTACTAGAGCTATAATAGATGGGATGATCAATAGTGTATGTCAAATGAAAGTGTCACAGACTAAGAAAAAGTCTAGTTCAAATGTGCTGTGCCAAGAAATTTAGATTGATTTTAATTTCATGTGATTTTATGGTTTTCAGAAAATAATATTAATTTATGGTCATTTTAAATCTTAAATATACTATAGCTAAAATTAATAAATGCCTTGGATGTATTGGCCAGTGTTTGTCCTAACTAATTTAGTTAATTACCAACATCAGTTAATGTCAGGTTTGGACTTTGGTTGTGTTTTCTCTCCTCATGACCCAGTTTCTCCCTCTCTTATAAGATATTATAGTTGTACTTGTTTCCATAATTTACTCGATTACCACAAGTATTTACAGTATATTCTGTTTTTTTCCCCTTGTGTCTCTGTCTGGTCTACTAGATGTCTACGTTTGTCTAACTCTTATTGTTGATTTTCTCTGGTGCTTTAAATAAAAGACTTTTTTAGTCTTTGCAAATTTTGTTCCTGACAACATAAAACATGACCGTTAAAGTTGTTTATAATTTCAAGACAGTTTCTTGACAGTTTTGTTTTAATGAAGACCCCAAACAGTTTTATTATTATTATTATTATTATTATTATTATTATTGTTATAAAAATTTGAAAGCACCGCAGAAGAGCTGTGTCTTTGTTATTATGGGAATGAGCTGTATTCTAATATATGTAACATATAATAATGAATTGTATCTCTCAAGTTCAGTATTGCACTGTAAATGCAGGCTTAATGGAAAGTGAAACCAAATTGTAATTGCTGCATGAAATGGTCCTTTGTGAGGTTACACTGTGGCTCAGTGGTTAGCATTGTTGCCTTACAGCAAGGTCGCTAGTTCGAGTCCCGACTGGGCCAGTTGGCATTTCTGTGTGGAGTTTGCATGTTCTTCCCGTGTTTGCATGGGTTTCCTCCGGGTGCTGCTTTTCCCCCCATGCCCCAAAGACAATTGGTATTGACCTTATTTTTTCATGTAAGAGTGGGCACAGCCATTGGAATCGTTTTGGCTTGAGACTTCCGATCTCATTCTCTTCCATTGATTTCTAGACGTTAAAAACAGCTTGTTATGCTTTTTGATGTTGCAAACTGATATTTTCTTATTGTGTTAATCTACTTTTTATGTATAGTCATGAATACACTTGTTTGTAGAGCAAGTAATGTTGACTATAGTTTGACATTTTCCCCATAAGCAATTGAATCGGAAGTTCTAAAACAATCACAAAAACAAGCACACTTCAGCATCTCAGAATGACTAAATTGGCCATATTAAATGAATGTGTGTGAATGAGAGAGTGTATGGGTGTTTCCCAGTGCTGGGTCGCATCTGGAAGGGCATCCGCTGCATAAAACATATGCCAAAGTAATTGGCGATTCGTTCTGCTGTGGCGACCCCTGATAAATCAGGGACTAGGCTGAAGGATAGTGAGTGAGTTCCGATATTAATGGAAATGTTGGCAGTATGTAAAGCTTGCAGTTTTGTTTCTGTGGTGCCGATGGGCAAGGTAAGTCAAAAGGGAAGGTTATCAGTGTCAAAGCACTTGCTCTTACTGCCCAGTCTTTGGGTATTTCCCAGCTGCCCCCGGGCCTGTCAGGATCCTTCCCCTTGTCTTCCATCTCCCTGCTTTGCTCTTCTCTCTCCTCCCCATCATTCTTGCCTCAGCGTAGCAGAAACGCATTGCAAAGGAGAGCCAAAGTCACACAACATTAGTTTGGTAGTAGCAGCGGCAACAGAAAGCCATTACTCTTGGCTGACAGTATCAAAGAGAACAGTGGAGCAGGGCTGCGGCTGCTCCCCCTCCCTCAGCTACACGCTGCTCGCAGGAAATTGCCTCATACTTCAGTGCGCAGGAGGTGACACGCTGGTGACAACCACGCATGTGTCACTTTCAGGGCCTGGGTGGGAGCAGCCTCCCAATTCTGAGACAAGTGCTGCCCGGGGAGTTGTGTGAGGGCAGCGCCTTGGAGGGCTGCAACGGCGGACCCGCGGCTTAGTCTCGGGTCTGGAGCTCGCTAATGCTAGCAGGGCTCTGTTCAAAGGTCAATCCAGAGACGAAAAGTCAAGATTGGAGTGAAGTGGCCCTGGACTTGTTGTACGACACTCTCTGAACCACTCTTTGAAAGGTGAAGCTGAAGAGGGAGACAAGCTAACAGGCATGCTTGCCCTGAGACGCGTGCACACTCACCAGTTGAAGAGCTGTTGTGCCTTTGACCCCGTCTTTTAAAGTGCAGAGGCAAATTACATCCCCAGATAATGGTGCGGCGGTAGACCCCTAAACAACCCTCAAATGCTTTCCAAAATGTTCACGTCTGTTTTCACCAGGGCTTCTCCAGTTTAGAGGCCACATTTAGATCACAAAAGAATGCAAAGCCCTCATATTTATTATATAAATCAACATATATTTATAACGCATATAAGAAAAATATATTTTTACTTCTTCTTATTCTTCTTCTTCTCATTAGTTGTTATTGTTGTAATAGTAATACTACTAGTAGTAGTATTCTTACTGTACAAAAAACCCCTGATCCCTTATTTGAAGAACATTTTTGCAGCATTTCTGTTGAGCTCATAAACAATCAAATAAATGTTAAATGGCCAATAAAATGTGTTTAATTTAGTCTGAATCTGCTTCAGAATTCAGAATTTGATCAGTTCTGCACACTCACATATTACCTTGTTATAAGCAACAAAGCATACACACTCTTTAAATAATGCTGGGTCAAATGTGGACAATCCCAACCATTGGGTTTAAAAGTGTAATTTAAAGTGTAATGTAATTTAAGTGTAATTTAAAAATAATCAACAAACAAGCCATTTTTAGAGTGCCAGATGACAAGAGATTGATTGTGAGATGTGGTCAGGCTCTTTAATTATAACACAACATTTATACAAGAGTGTATCTCGTGAGCTCACTGAAGTGTCTTCAGATTGTCAGTCCAAAGTCAATTTTTAATCTGAAATCTTACATGTAAAAACAAAAACAAACAAACGATTTGTTATCACCCCCTGTCAGTCTGTTCTATTCAGATTTTGTGTAGTTTTGTGGGCTACACTATGTCACGTTCTAGCTCTACATAAAATGCTAATATGTCAGACTTTGTAAGAAACAAAATTGGGATGTTCCAAAGTCCAGTAGACTCCTTGTCTGCCTGATCTACATGTCTATACGTTTTGAGATCGGTGGAGATTGCAGCACAACACCGGGGTTACACCACTACTATTTAGGAGATGTGCAATGGGTTTTTAATGACCACAGGCACACTGAGACACAGACACAAGAAAGACAATTGTCGTAAAAAAAACAGCGCAGATATTTCGGAAAACAAGAGTGCTACAGAACACAAATTATGTTTCGTGAGTATCTTTGATTCAACATGTTGACAATTATTAAATCAGATTCCAATCGAATACATATTTAATAGGGGTGTGAACCTACACTGGTCTTACGGTTCGGTTTGGGTTATGATTATCATGCCATTAATTCGATTCAATTCAATATCTCGGTGCATTGATGATGCTTTCAATAAACAATTTAATATTTTACTTAGCAACACAATCATTCTTGTATTAAAACTTATAATTTATAAATATATTTATATATTATTTGTAATACAATTTTGTCCTTTAATACAAGCAGCCAGATATATGTACAGTACTGTACCTTTAATTTTACCTACTCAAAGAAAGCACTCTTTTTGAATGTATCAAACAAAACTAAAGTACATGCACAGAACGGCATGAGCATTTAAAGCAAATAAACGAATGTAAATAATATCCCGCTTCCTTTTTGAGCGTTCTTAAACGTCTATGATTGATCACGCGCTCAACAGAAAGGGCTGCGTTTGGCTCTAATGGTCAGCGCGGCTCTGTTCAGCAAACAGTGACACGGACACCGTCGTTAAACGGCCGCGACAATCAGCTGATCCATTATAGACACCGACGCAGTGGAGAAAACTTGTTTTGCAGACCCAGTAGGCAAACACGCTCGTGTCTGGATCCACAAGTAACGTTATTGTTGTAGCAGCCCTGAGAGTAGATAAAACGTTACCTCACGAACACGTCAGCAGGTCAAAGGGGCCACAGAGAATGAGAGAGAGCTGGGTTCTGATGTACTTCCCTGTCAGTGAAAGACTGTCAAGCAAACTCACAAGCACCGCATTGTGCACAGTTATCTACTTTTTAAGTAGTTGGGAGTGTTTTAAGTACTCGCGCTCGCCTCCTTCGCCGTAGTAAGCTACCGCCATATAACGTGTATGTGATAAATGACATCAGTACATAATAACCGGTTATGATCATTACTGAACCGATACCGAATTGTTTGCGTCTGCATCGCGGTGCATTGAAGTAACAATTAATTTTGACACCCCTAATATTTAGCAAAGGATGACCCACAAATTGTTTCTATTTTGAGTGAACCATCCATTTTATGTCTCCAAAGGATCATGAATTGGGCACTTATAAACATTTACAATACGCTAATTAAATATTTAGTTTTTAGAACCAGTGTTAGGGTATTTACGAGCAGGGACCATACTAACACTAACCGCAGATGTGCCACAGAACACAGAAATTAAATTTTGTGAGTATCTTTGGTTCAACATGTAGACAATTATTTATGTCAAATTCCAAACGGATACATATTTAGCGTAGGATGGTCCACAAAATGTTTCTATTTTTAGTAAACAATCCATTTTATGTCTCCAAAATATCACGAATTGGGCACTTTCTGTGTAAACACCATGCTAACACTGACCCTGTCATTTTCACAGCTCAGGAAATGTAACAAATGTGTTAGAGTCTTTGTGTCGCACTATAAGCAGTTCTATACATCACAGCAGCTTTTGTCAAGTCCATGTTTCATTGTCATATGAATAAACTTTGGTGGGGAGGGGGTTCTGTTAAATGATGTGGGCAAAAAGCTGTTCATGGTGTTGCAGCCCCCCAACTGGGCCCCACATATCCCTCTATTCTCCAGCTCGACATAAAGCTTCAGACTTCTGGAAGAGCAGGATGTTTATAGCTATTCTACAGCAAGCCTTTGTCACAATTGTCTGTGTTGTCCGTCCTCTTCTCCTTGCACCCCCCCCCCCTTCTTTAATTTGGTGCAGGGTGACGGTGGTGGGGGGATTGCGGCAGGGGCCGCTCGGTGGCCGCGGCTGTGTGATTAGAGCGAGAGTGCTTCTCAGCAGGACTCTCTGTTTTATATTCATCAAAAGCGCTGGCTTTGATTTGCTCCTCCTTGACGTGTGGCGGCGCAGGCTGTCGCACCACTGCCGAGGAAATCATGCACTTACAATGTCCCAAACCCCTCCTTCTCCCCCGATTCCCTTTCTTAGGCTGCCTCCTCACATCCCCCTCCCACCCAAAAGACTCCTCTGCCCAGCCCTCGGGCTGCCCTGCCATCTTATTAATTTCTCTATTATTACTAATATCGCCTTTTTCCCTCAGATGGGCTGACTTTCTCCAAGGTCACTGTGAAAGATTTGCTGAGCTGAAACTTCAAACACTCCCCTGTTACTCTAAGCCCACATATATTGGCTTGAATGTAGATCTTTTTTTCCTTTCTTTCTTTTGTCTGTCACAGTCACAGAATAAAAGAATACTTTTACAAAATATGTATCTTGCTTATCACTTAGTGCTGCATCTGAACAATTATTTAGCCATTATGCATTCATTTATTCATTCATTCATTTTCCTTTGGTTTAGTGCCTTATTTATTAGGGGTTGCCACAGCGGAATGAACCACCAGCTATGCCCTTCTAGCCGCAACCGAATACTGGGGAACACCCATATGATCTCGTATTCACACACACACTCATACACTACGGCTAATTTAGTTTATCCAATTCACCTATTCCTCATTTCTTTGAACTGTGGGGGAAACTGGAGCACCCAGAGGAACTCCATGCGAACACGGGGAGAACATGCAAAATCCACACAGAAATGCCAACTGGCCCAGCCGAGACTCGAACCAGCGATCTTCTTGCTCTGAGGCGACAGTGCTAACCTTTGAGCCGCCGTGCAGTCTTTATGCATGCACCTTAAACTAAAAGATGACTTCACATATCATTATTCTGTTCTGTTTCAGAGCTTGAAAAACTGAACAGCACACATTCTATTTTACACTTTTAAAGACATAAATAAATATATAAATAAATAAATAACATTAAATTAAGCATGTCTCATTCTGTAAAAGTAAATATACATGATTTTACTTTGCCAAGTGAATGGGGGAGACATGTGATGCAGTTTTTTTCATAATTGTGGATGCCAAAATCAAAACTAAACTGTGATTAATTGCACAGCCATGGTTGCTATTGTTATGGTAGCGAATTATTAGTGATATTAGTGGGGACATGTCCACTCTGTCCATGCTAATTCTATGCCCTTGAGTTTAATATACATTCTGAAGGTAGGAGGGGATATGGAGAAACTGCAGTTTCTAGTTAAAATGAACGCTATGGAGCATCATGATGTCAACAACTTTTGTTGCTTTTCACACTAATGATATTTACAGGGGCATATTATTAACAAATAAAGGATTATTTTTGTGCAGTTCTTGGCGCAACGCCAAATAAATACCACAAGTGAACTTAACGGTGTCAATGGTTTGTAATCAAATACGTTTAGCTCACCTATCAAACTCTATGTGGACAAATTTTGCATGGTCAGTCTGCTCGGTCGCTCACTTTGTACGCTGTTGTACTTGTGATGCAGAGCGCTCGCGATTGAGGACAAATTCACAAAAGAGATAAAATCAAGGTAAAACCATAGGGTCGTAGTGCACTTTTCTCTCGCGTTTGCTTTTAAAAACAATATTAGTTGGGGTCAGTTTAGGTCAGTGGTTCTCTGGTCTAGCTGATCTCCTCCTTCTCGTGGCCATGTACATGAAGAACATATAACGAAAACATACCCTAAGTAACATATTTCAGATATGCCCTATAACAGATTTGTAATTTGAAACCTGCAACAAAATGTACCAGTAGCAACGTATTTTACTCAAATGTAGGCTGAGGCACATATGTCTTTTGAGTCTGGGCTGGAGAAAGAGGGATCAAGAGTTGTCAATGTATGTATCAAACTCATGTATGCTAACCACTTCGCCCTAGCTTCAGCTGAATTTAGCAATTTACTCCAACCCCACAGTTAAGTGACATTTTGCTATTCAGAGCAGTTTTTGGCATTTGCAGTATTTTTAATGCCAGGGGACTGTTTGAGTGTAGACAGGAACACTTGGGAGAAAAGGGCAAATGGGGCTGGAAAATGACCAGAGTCATATTCAAACACATGTCGGAGAAACACGCCTCGTGCTCAGAGCAGCAGCGCTCTTAATAAATGACATTTTGAGTTACATTTACATATGAGATAATTACATGATAATTAATTCAATGATCTTTAATTGGGGCTGTGTGCTAATTGCTTTCTATGTTAATATATTACATAATTTTGGTTTTACCAATATGGGAGCTGACATTATAGAGTACAGTACTGTATGTCACTCATAGCATTTAATGCACAATGAAGCCGATTAGAAGACAGTTTGAATGAATCTATGGTTAATAGTAAAGATATAAAAGTCAGAAAACATATTCCTTAAGCTGCTGTTGACCTAAAATTTTCCCCGGATGTTGGTAACAACCAAAGAAATCCATATATTTAAAGAAAACAAATCTACTTAGTTTACAAATTAAGTTATGCACAATAAAATGAAATGATGCAGGGAAAAAGTATTGAACACATGAAGAAAGGGAGGTGTAGAAAAGCAGTGAAAGCCCAGACAGCAGCTGAAATTTCTCAGTAGTTCTTCAGCAACCCTCTGCCCTGCGTCATTGTAAATGAATATTAGCTGCTTCAGTCCAACATCTACATTAGTAGAATGATGACGATGAAACCAGGGTGGACATTTCAGCAAGACAATGATCCAAAACACAGCCAAGCAAACTCTCAAATGCTTTCAGAGAAAGAAAATCAAGCTGTAGAATGGCCCAGCCAATCACCTGACTTGAATCCAATATTAAATACAAATTAAAGATCAGATTTGATAGACGAGAGCCACAGAACCATCAAGATTTTTACACTGTTGAAGTCTGTGAAAAACTAACACCTGAGAAATGCATGTGACTTCATTCTCCATATGAGAGGCGTCTTTAAGCTGCCATCACCAAAAAGCCTTTTATATAAAGTATTAAATACATTTCAGCAGTTCAGTGCTTTCTCCTCGTGTCATTCCACTGTTATTACACATAACTCATTTTCCAGATTTGTTTTGTTTTGTTTTGTTATCTTTATATGTGTATTGTGTGGGTTTTTATCAAAATCTGGTTCAGTTCCATGTCAACAGCTCCTTCAGCAATATTATTCCCAGGAAAAAAAACATGACGTGTTCAATACTTATTTTCCCCGCTGTATCTACTTTTTTAGTAATTTTACATAAGCACAAGCAAGAAAGTTGTTTTCACAAATGAGTATATGCATGTTCACAAATGTGATGTTGATATTGATATTTTATACAACAGTTCCACAAACAATTTGATTTGAGTTAGTTAAATTTGAGGAAAAAAATACTATTTAAATGAAACTAAATCTAGTTCCAGAACAGCACCAGAGCAGAACATTTATGCATCCCGGAGCAACATTGAATTAATCTGCTTTCGAACTAATTATTTGAGCCAATGGTTCAATGATTGGTCACTGATTGCTGCCATCCTAATATGGTTTTAATTTCATTCTTTATTAACCACAACAGTCCTAAACCAGCCAATCCACCAATACAAAAGCACACTGAGCTAAAAATGCTTTAATTATAATTTTTGGAGAAAAAAAGCAAAATGAAAGTGTAATAAGATGTTGTTGTTTTTTTTTTGTTGTTTTTTTAAAGTTTTGGCCACCTCTACAATTAATTTATTAAAGTACTCACAATTAACTCAATATTACATTCTGTCAAATGAACATGCAATTTCATTCATTCATTTTCTTTTCGGCTTAGTCCCTTTATTAATCTGGGGTCGCCACAGCGGAATGAACCACCAACTTATCCAGCATATGTTTTACGCAGCGGATGCCCTTCCGACTGCAACCCATCACTGGGAAACATCCATACACACCCATTCACACTCATACACTACAGACAATTTAGCTTACCCAATTCACCTATAGAGCACGTCTTTGGACTTGTGGGGGAAACCGGAGCACCCGGAGAAAACCCACGCAAACACGGGGAGAACATGCAAACTCCACACAGAAACGCCAACTGACCCAGCCGGGGCTCGAACATGCAATTTTATAAACAATAATTCATACATTTACATTTGTTACAAAATGAATGAATGATAATTTTGAGGGATAGTTCACCCCAAACTGAAAATTCTGTCATTATTTACTCACCATTTACTTGTCACAAAGAAAATGTGAAAACTGACCACCATAATATTTGTTTTGTTTACTATGGAAGTCAATGGCTAACGATCTCCAACCTTCCTCAAAATATCTGTTTAACAGAAGAAAAAAAAGGTTTATAAAGGTTAAATCTACTTAAGGAAGTTATAGTAAATAGTGATTAAATTTTCATTATTAGGTGAACTATCTATGGAACTAAATTAATGCCAAAAGTATTTGAAATAAAAAGCTTGTTGAATATCACAAACTGAAAATAAAAATGCATTGAATTAACAAGTGCTTGCATTTTAATGACTTGAATTGCCAGGGTTTGTATTTTTAGGTCCTGAAATTGAACATGAGTAAAAATATTAAATACTTCATATTCGCCTTCCAGAATTCACTTCCAAAATATTCAGTTCTGTTTAAAATATGATGTATAATATTCAAAAGGTAATTTTCAGTAGATTTTATTTCAGTTTAAGTATTCACTTTGATAAATTCAGTGGCAGGCCAGCACGGTATCTCATTGGTTAGCACTGTCGCCTCACAGCAAAGAGGTCACTGGTTTGAGTCCTGAATGGGCCAGTTGGCATTTCTGTGTGGAGTTTATATGTTGGCGTGGGTTTCCTCTGGGTGCTCCGGTTTCACCCACAGTCCAAAGGCATGCACTACAGGTGAGTTGAATAAATTAAATAGGCTGTAGTGTATGAGTGCGTGTGCGTGTGTTTGCGTGTGCCTGTGTTTGCGTGCGTGTGTGTGTGTGTGTGTGTGTGTGGGAAGGGCATCTGCTGCGTAAAACATATGCTGGAATAGTTGGTGGTTTATTACACTGTGGCAACTTCTGAAATGGAGACTAGCCGAAGGAAAATTTATGAATGAATGAAATTCAGTGTTTCAAATTTGACATTACATCCTGGAACTATAGCAGATGCAATAGAGTGCAGATTAACTATCTCCATCTACTGTTTCACCAACAGGTCAAGATGGACCAATTGAAGATTTTTAAAGCAGTAAATATGCGATATGCTCTTGTTAATTCAATGCATCATTTTTTTTTCAGTTAGTGCTATTCAACAAACTTTTTTTTCAAATACTTCTGGCATTAATTTTATTCCATAACTGTTCTTTTATGCAGCATTCATTTCTTTGCACTAACTTGCATTAGTCAAAGTGTTAACCACACTTTCGCATAATTCTCAGTCAAGCAATCTCAGGCTGTTTTTGTCACAAGTGGGCAACCAGGATCAGTGGTCAAAGGCTAATGAATGTGAACCTGTAGGCATCGCTCACTTGAGTCTTATGTTGTGACATGCAATTTGTAGTGTTATTCTAGCTCTAACATGATAGTCACCAATATATATCGGCCGGAATAGGTTGGTATTATCCCACACTTAATGAGCTCTGAGTCTCATCCCATCCACAAGCGTTTACATTGGAATCTCATTACCCACCGCAGCCATACAGTCAATACAGCAGAGTCTGTGAAGCCTCCAGCTAAACTCACACACACTCATTTCTCTCTCCATACAGCTCATTCAGCGCACAGCTCCGGGGATTTCTTGTCACACGCGCTCATGTTTGAACTGCGCTGGTCCGAGTGCGGCCAGGAAATTAACTTTGTCAATTATTAATGCCATTTCCAAGTGTGCAAACAGTGTCAAGGAAAACACAGCGAGCGTAAGAATGCACAAGGGCAGACGAGTTCGTGAATACAATGAGTACACTCCATTTTGAAAATTATTATTTTGATCAGTTTCTCAGTGAATATGGGTCATATGTTTTGATGCATTTGGATAAAAAAGATTTATTACACACACACACACACACACACACACACACAC
>CAIGQW010053650.1:5277109-5298279 GCA_903798125.1 Danio choprae | reverse complement strand
TATGTGTGTAAATGAGTGTATATGGATGTTTCCCAGTGATGGGTTGCAGCTGGAAGGACGTCCGCTGCGTAAAACATATGCTGGATAAGTTGGCCGTTCATTCCGCTGTGGCGACCCCAGATTAATAAAGGGACTAAGCCGAAAAGAAAATGAATGAATGAATATACACCATGCTTAGCATAATTGTGTACAACCCATTTGATAAATGAATATTATTGTCCATTTCTCAGTGAATATGGGCAATGTATTTTGATGCTTTTAAACAAAAAAGTTTATTACACAGATATATTTATTAAAATAATATTTTAGTCACCAAAAATGTTTTTCCATTTTTTTTTTTGCTTCTTTTGATTTTTCCTCTTTTTTTTATTTGTATTTAATATTTTTCTATAACATATAAATATGGGTTTACTAGTTTTTGGACTGTTATTGTAAGTTATTTTGTTAGATCAGCTCCAGATTTGGCTTCAGTACTGAATAATCTAATGTATATGCACAAATATAATATTGTACAGCTTCCTATTAAAAATATTAATTTAAAAGATAGATTTGTAGTTTATAGTAGTGTGGATTTATTCATTTTATCATGTCTGGGTATTTATTTTATTTCTGATCATTTTATTAATTAAATTATTTATTATAAAAATATATATTTTTCAAAAAATGTTTGGTGTGGAGGTCATGATGGTTATTTAGGAGATACAGATTCACGTCCCATCGGTTTTTGTATCCTGATTCTTCTTTTCCCTGTCGCCTCCCTACGGTGTCCCTATAAGTGTTAAGAATTTACAAAATTAAATGAAAAGACCCTTGTATCATCATGTTGAGATTAAACTGCTGAGGCACTGTAAACTTTACAAGCTTGCTAGAGAGCATGATAGTCGTGAGCAAACGTGTTTGGAATTGCCTTCCTCGTTTAAGCTTCACTTTTGTTTATCTTTACATACGGCTTATCAGCGAGCCCTTCATAACAGTCGGATTGTTTCACGGTTGTCTGATGCAGGCTGCTGCTGTGCTTTTCTGCCCTCACTTCTGAATGTAAACACAATGTAGAATGACTTGTTTCTTTAGTTATACTGCTGATTATTTCATAGGATTTTCATTGTAAATGTTTTCACACACACTGAAAAAAATTATTCATTGGATTTGCTTTTTTTTTTTTTTTTTTTATGAAATTGTTGCAAACTATTTGTATGGGCTGAATTTAAACAAACAAAGTAAATTTAGCAATGTTCAACTTAATTTTTTCGTTCAAATAGTATATTGTATTAATTCATTGTCATTTCGGCTTAGTCCCTTTATTAATCTGGGGTCGCCACAGCGGAATGAACCGCCAACTTATCCTGCATATGTTTTACGCAGCGGATGCCCTTCTAGCTGCAACCCATCACTGGGAAACATCCATACACACTCATTCACACACATACACTACGGACAATTTACCTTACCCAATTCACCTATAGCACATGTCTTTAGACTTGTGGGGGAACCCGGAGGAAACCCACGCAAACACGGGGAGAGCATGCAAACTCCACACAGAAATGTCAGCTGACTCAGCCGGGGCTCGAACCAGCGACCTTCTTGCTGTGAGGCAATTGTCCTACCCACTGCGCCACCGTGACGCCCTGTATTGTAGTAATAGTAATTGACTACTATTAAGACTTACCCCAAAAAACTCTGTCTGCCTGCCTGCCTGTCTGTCTGTCTGTCTATCTAACGTAGTCTTTTTTTTCTCTTCTTCATTCATGTTTGTAAACTCTCATTCTTCACTCTCTCTGTTTGACTTGCGCAGGTTTTTAGAGCTTCAGCATCTCTGACAGCCTCCTCAGGATCAGTGCAAACATTGCAATTCAAATTACACCAGCATCTCTGACGAGCCTTGTGCTGTTTGTTTCTCCTTATTTTGACACATGTAATGTTTTTATTTGTAGGCTGTGTGTATGATTAAGAAAAGGGTTTGCGAATCACACCAGCATCATTTGGGTTGATCTGCATGAAGAGCTCCTCGGTTTCATCCTCTCACCCGTCTCTCCGCTCGCTCTGTGAAGTCAGAGAGTTTGATTGTGCTGTTGACGAAGTCAGCTCTTGGCAGACGATCCTTTTGTTCTCCATCTGCTTAAAGTGCCGGAGGTGTTTCAAAAGCAATAAAGAGTCGAGCCATTTCAAAAGAGGAAAGTTCTCTCATCAGATGAGAGAAAGTGCTTTAGTGCAAAGCCAGACAACCTGATGGTTGTAGAGATTCAACTTTAGGGTTGGCATTGCAGACGATATCAGCATAGACACTTCATTTCACACTGATCTTCAGATAGAGGGTTCATGTCATACAGATATTCTTCTTCTCTCATTTTTTTTTTTGAAGTCTTTAAGTGTTTGAAAAGGTCATCATTTAATTTTTTTCTCAACAGTTTTTCACCCTCTGTCTGACTCTGAAGTGGGTCGCACACCAGATGCGTCCAGTCTTTACATTGATTTCTATACACCTCGAACAAATGGCGAATGGTGGCACAGATGTGCGTACCCAAAGCAAACTCCCTATAAAGCAAGTCGTTTCATTTGGTGTCCATCTTTGAAACGCCGGTCAGACAGTATACTCAGGCAATGTGCTTGAATGGGGAAACATCAAATTGTCCAAAACTGTTTGCCAAGCTTACAAATATTCATAAAATTAAACAACGACTGTCTCTTAAGTTTTGTTTCACACAAAATCTGCATTTTTTTTCTTCTTCATTTTTTTACACATTATCATCCTCGCTGGCCTTCTTTTTTGTTCAAGGGTTTTTTATTTGTTTTTCACATTATACAGAACAAAAAATGAAAAAACAAAAACAAAACTAACAAGAAAAAAACCCCCACCCCTTTCCCAGAACACAAGATCTAAAGACAATGCATAATCAAACGTCCATAGAGAAAATAAAGGATGAAAATATGGCATAAAAATATGACACAAGTTCCTTTTCTCTCATATTATCATGTTGTGTGTGTCCATTTCCTTCACAACAGTTAAAAAAGGCTGCCAGACCTTATAAAATGTCCCAACAGACCCTCTGATAGTATGCCTCATTTTCTCCAATGTAAGATGAGACATGACTTCTCTTATCCAGTGGTTATGTTTTGGTGGAATAGGGTCTTTCCATTTAAACAATATCAGTCCTCGCTGGTCTTCTGAAGTAGCTCCCAACTTGGTCTTGATGGCAAATCTTTTCCCAAAATGACAGTGACCTCTTTGTTTACAAGTTTGTGGGCATTCAAGTAGGTGATGTCACATGATGCGTGTTTGATGAGACGGACTGTACCTTGCGTTCATTTCATACAGATTACAAAACCAGAGAACCTTTGTTTTCAAGTGTAGTTGGTGTGTTTAAAGGTTAAGATTTGAAATATCTGGATATATTTCTCATGTCTGTGAAGCAAGTATTTGCTGAGATCCCAGTGCATCTGTCAGGGTGTCCGCAGGGTCTTAAAAAGTCTTAAAATGTCTTAAATTTCAAAAACAAAATTTTAGGCCTTAAAAAGTCTTAAATTCACTCAAATATTGTGTTGTAGGTCTTAAATCATTTTAAACCGGTCTTAGTTTCCCTATTTCCAAGTAAAACAAAGAGATACAATTCACAACAGCTGTTTACACAAATTCTTTGTATTAGATTCTCTAATCAGGGAAATAAAACTAAAGCAACACATCTTTTTACATGATCTTCCATTATACAGAAACTGTTTACAGAAGTAACTGGGCCATTAGATAAAATCCTTAGCGTTTAGCCCTGCATAAGTCTAAAATTTCATTCATAATGGTCTTAAAACGTCTTAAATTTGACTTGAAGTAACCTGCAACCCTGATTTGTTGACTCCTAAAGATTAATAACAAATGCAGAAACTGACGTAAAAGCACACATCTGGTCTAAGCCCCTCTCCCAGAGAATCGTCAATCTATAGCGTCAATCTTATTGACTGTAGTAAAAGGCGGGGCTTCATTCACCATATCGACTGTTACACTTTGTGTACATGACACAAACAGATAACATGTCTTGTGTATTCTTTGGCGTACCTTCATAGAGAACAATATTTACAATTCTAAAAGACAGAATTTTCAGATATTCTATGAGTCACCAAGGACCACGAATTCAGCTCAAAATCTTTTTCAATGTTCTACTGAAGGCAAACATTCACGTACATCTTGGATGACCATTGATTGAGTGGTCTCGTGAGGTCAAATGGGTCATAATTCCAATTTATTTTTGAGATTGAAGATGAAACGAACTTTCTACCCAGCTCCACTGTGTTTGTTTGTGGGCATGCACGACTTCAGGCGGCTGTCGTCATCATTTGTATTTTGAATGGCGGAGGCGGGAACTGATTATAGCAGGTAATGGGTGTATTGAGCTCTCGTGAGAGGATTCTGCTTTGCGTTCTTTCCATACGGATTACCAAGACCATTTTCAAAAGAGATTCAGCAGTTTTTTCCGACATGTCATGATGACAGAAAGGTCGAAAAGAGAAACTCCCTGTCTGTTTTGCTAATTTTACCAAAAACATATTGTTTTGTTGTAATTATGGATCATTCATTCATTTTCCTTCGGCTTAGTCCCTTATTTATCTGGGGTCGCCAGAGTGGAATGAACCGCCAACTATTCCAGCATATGTTTTACACAGTGGATGCCCTTCCAGTTGCAAAATAGTACTGGGAAACACCCATTTATTCACATTCACACACACGTACTCATACACTACGGCCAATTTAGTTCATCCAATTCACCTATAGTGCATGTCTTTGGACTAGGGGGAAACCAGAGCACCCAGAGGAAACCCATGCCAACACGGGGAGAATATGCAAACTCCACACAGAAATGCCAACTAACCCAGCTGGGACTCGAACCAGCGACCTTCTTACTGTGAGGCGACAGTGCTAACCACTGAGCCACCGTGCCGCCCTGTAAGAACCTTTACAGTTCTCAGATCTGTTTGTCTTATCAGTACGATCAAAAGTGACAGAGTATTTTATGACTTAATCTGCTGAAACGTGTCCACGTTTGCAGACCCCAGGGTGTTTCTCATTCAAATTCACACTCACAAACTGAAAGCCAATTCCTCATTTCAGAACTTTCTCAAAGTCTATTGTAAGTCCTCGCTAAAAAGAAAGCAATAAGTCACATATTTATGGATGAAAAACGCATCCATACTCTCAGATTGAAATACCTGGCTTTAAGGGAGCTAAACTGAGGCTATCGCAGGCTCTTGGCCAGTGAATCAGACATGGGCTGTATTTATAGTGTGAAAGTGCTGACCATGACCACTGGACCTGTAGGGCTTCATTAGAGCAACAGTTACAGCACAACTACAGCTCTTTTTTTTAAGTTTGTAATGTAAGACAGGTAATCATGTCAGCGAGTGGTGTGGGCTATTACAGTACTGCATCTGATATTATTTCTCAGAATTGCTTCTTTTAGTGAAGCAAGTTAAATGAGGCTTAGATCTGAGTGTTTACTGAGTGTGTGTGAAAGGGTGAAAGCGAGCGAAGTGTGTGTTCTGGCTGAGGACTTGATTGTGTTTTGATGAGGTCTCAGTGCCGCGTCCTGCTCTTCTCTTGTTGAGATGTTGGGCACCCTGCGTCCCCTTCACTTTCCCAATTTGACAGCTGATGGGATCTTATATGGAATGTGAGAGAGTTTGAATTGCCCACAATATACATAATGACTTCATTTCTCTTTTCCATCCATTGCTCTAAACCGACATGCACTCTACTCTTCCATCTCGTTCTCGTCTGTTTTTACCTCTTCCACCTTTCATTTAGTTTACACTAATGTATGAAATCCCACTCACAAGCAATTGATTGGTGTGTTGACTCATTCATTTCAAGTCTCATTGACTGTCTCTGCATAAAGATTATTATGAATCATTAGTAAATTGCATGCATACAGTACTGCTCGAAAGAGTCAGGAAATAATATTTTAAATATATATAATTTTTTTTGATCCAATGTGACAGTAGTAACAAGATAATGTTAGAAACCATTATGGTGTTCTGTTCATCAAATAATTCCGGAAATAAAAAGAATTATTGATAATTTCAATATCAATAATCTATATTGATAATTTCAATTATTCTTTAGCACCACATCAGCAAGTGACACTAGAACAATGATGGTGAAATGTAGCTTTGCTATACAGTTCAAGTCAAAATTATTAGCCCTTATTTGATTAGATTATTTTGATTTTTTTTTTTTCTAAATTTTTCCCAAGTGATATTTAACAGCGGAAGGAAATGTTCAGTGTTTCCTATAATATTTTTATTTTCTTCTGGAAACATGTATTTCTTTTAGTTTGTCTGGAATAAAAGCAGTCTTTACATTTTTTTTTAAACAATTTTTCAATTATTAGCTCCCTTAAAGGTCCCATGAAAGTAAAATAAAGTTGTTTAGATGTTAGTATCAGTATTGTTAGTTTTTAAGATATCTATAAGCTAGTGTGCTACAAAACAGTGGCAAAATTAGCGTTTAGAAGATATAAACTGATCTAAACATGTAATATAGTTTGTCACTTCCACCTAAATGGAGCAAAAACATTTCACGTCACCTCATACTTCAGTTTCTTATCAAATCTTGACCAATCAAATGCTTTCTAGTATCTGACATGCCCTGCCCCCTTTAAGACGCTTCTCATTTGCTTTTCATTTGATGCGCTTGAGCTCAACCACTCTCACTGGCAGAGCAGTGATAAAAACAGTGATTAAAAACACTATTGGCTATTTTTTTAAAGGGGAGGAGCTACTTTATGTCCCACCCTCTCTGCTTGCTTCGGTTGAAATTACGTCAAACATCAGAGACATTTAAATACCAACAATTCATTGAAATATCAGCCACTGCACTCCTAACGAAATGGTAAGGGTTATAATCTAATGAATACATATTTAACCTATTTAACATTGTTCAAAGCACATCAGCTGAGTCACTCAAGTCACTGACTGACTTTTCAAACTGTTTGCTAGTTATTTAAGATCTGTTTGCTAATTATTTAAGAAACTATCTGCTGCTGCTTTCAGTAATATGGTAATAAATGTCATGTAAAAATGGTGTTCGGACTAGCATTCAACACTGAAAAAAGCCCATAATCTGTACCTGAGGAAGTAATTGTCATAGCAGTTTTTGCTGCGACATCGCGGAAATATAAACTGTTGCTAAAAAAAAAAAAAAAATTAGGTTGTTGCTGTCCCAGTTGGTTAGGACGAAAACACATTTTAACATGAAAAAGATTTTGTTTTCTTTTATTGTATGTCGTGGCGCTGCATCGTGTGTGCTTAGAACATGGTGTAGGGCCATAAGGTAATGTTGAAAAATAATAATAATGATAATAGTAATAATAATACAATATTACCAACTCTAGATTTCAGCTTTTTGCAACTGAAATTCAAACTACTGTATTATACATGTGCTATCTATTGGTAATTAACATACATTTAATTGTCCCTAAACCGGTAACATTTTAAAATAATGGTCCACTAGTTAATGTTAGTTAATATATTTATTAACATGAACAAACAATTAGTAATACATTTATTGCAGTATTTATTAATCTTTCTTAACGTTAGTTCGATTAAATAACGTTACTTCATGTTAACTCACTTTGCATCAACTACTGTTAACAAGCACAGCTTTGGATTTTAATAATGCATTAACCCTTATGTGCTGTTCGGGATGTTTTCATCCACTCTGGGGTGATTTTGAGTAATTTGGCCACAACTTTCTCTGTTCCAGCAAATGGAATGAATTTTGGTGACAAATCTTATTTTGACACATATTTTGAGAAAATGCTTTGAACATTTTCGAAAATTCAACAATACACTCTGTGCAAATGTACTACCCTTTCGTTATGTTCAGGGCTGTTTTTGCCCCATTGACTTCCATTATAATTACATTTTTTTTTATTGCAAATCTATAACCATATAATCATGCATTCTTGATTGTTGCTAGTTTTCCCTGTTGGGAAGAGGTACATTTACTAATTTTTACAGTTGATCATTAGTTGCGGTGGCAAAAAAAGCTTAGTTTCTGGATAAAAATTATATGGATGTATGGAGTTTTGTGTGTGTGTGTGTGTGTGTGTGTGTGTGTGTGTGTGTGGGTGTGTGTGTGGGTGTGGGTGAGTGGGCGGGCGTGTGTAAGAGTGTGAGAGACACCTTTGCGCACTAACCTTGATATGTTTGAGAAAATAAGAAATAAGCAGCTCAGCTCTCAGAACATAGTAAACATATTTCGGCACACACACTATAACCACTATAACTAACATTAACTAATGGACCATTATTGTAAAAAGTGTTACTTTTAAACCTTACATTCATGTCACCCTGAAGTATATTTAATTAATTTAAAGTCTATTTTTTTTTCTAAATAGCATGCTAAAGTTGGCTTCTTCAAAGGGATGCCTCCATGATTGATTTTCATCTGTGTATCGTTTGATAAACGATCGGCGAGTGTGATATCATAGCCAATCCACACAAGCAAAAAATACACACTTCAAATCTCTCTGACACAAGGGCCTGTTGGCATCGACCATACTTTCCGCATCACATTCAGAGCTAGCAGTGGAATATTCATACACGTCCACGTCCATACCTCATCTCCAGCAGCGCTCTTTAAATTTGTATTTGCTCTTGCTTTATTTTTTATGAGATTTGTCCATGGACACTGACTATTTATGGCGTTAGCGCAGTCTATTGTTCCCTTAATACAAACGTGTTCAGCATTTGCCTCTGTGTATTTGGATAAACTGCTGTTTTGCCCCCCCCCATCCTCTCCCTCTGAGCAAACCGATCCTGTTTTATTATTCATCAAGCAGACACTGTTCCAAATCTCCCCGCAGCGAAACGGAGGTGCGGTCGTGGCATGAGACGGAGAGTCACATGGACACGCTCGCTCCTCCAATTCCCATGTGAGTTGATGCTGGGTGACAATGGAATTCATTTCCTAAGAGCCGCCATGTTTGTGTGTGTATGTGTGTGTACGCGCATCAGACGAGGCTGGGGTAATGAGCTCTGGCAGCAGCCTGCTTTAGTATTAAAGGCGCACATACACGTTATTTTTTTATTTCTTTATTTTTTTTGCTCTCTGTCGCCTTCATCTTTAGTGGGCTTCAGTGAATGGTTTACTGCAAAGGAGACTTTGGAGTCATGCAGATTACTGACTTTAGTGGATAGACCACAGAGGTTAGCTCTACCTGGAGACAGCTAGTTATTAGCATTCTCCTTCACTCGCATGTAGAAATCTGATATATAGCAATATGTGAAAATGACATATATTACATAAGTTTGTGTTTGGATTTTGCATACAGTTGAAGTCAGAATTACTAGCCCTTCTGTTCAATTTGAATTTGTTTACATTTTTCCCCAATTTCTGTTTAACGGAGAGAAGATTTTTTTTCAACACGTCTAAACATAATAGCTTTAATAACTCATTTCTAATAACTGATTTCTTTTTTCTTTGCCATGATGACAGTACACAATATTTAGATAGATATTTTTCAGGATACTAGTATTCAGCTTAAAGTGCAGTTTAAAGGCTTAACTAGGTCCATTCATTCATTTTCATTTCGGCTTAGTCCCTTTATTAATCTGGGGTTGCCACAGCGGAATGAACCGCCAACTTATCCAGCATATGTTGTATGCAGCAGATGCCCTTTCAGCTGCAACCAATCACTGGGAAACATCCACACACACTCATTCACACTCACAAACCCACTCCAACACGGGGAGAACATGCAAACTCCACACAGAAATGCCAACTGACCCAGCCGAGGCTCGAACCAGTGACCTTCTTGCTGTGAGGCAATCGTGCTACCCACTGCGCCACCGTGTAGAATTTTGTAGGAATCAAACTCTTATAATAACAACAAACAACAATCATAATACTCATAATCATCCTCAGCAGCATTTTTATAATGATTTTATTATTGTAGTGATTATTATATTATATAATTATTTTATTGTTTTATATTTCAAATTACTATAAGTATTAATGTAGCAATACATATAATATTTACGGTAATCAAAATTCTCAGCAAAATTAAAGGCATTTATTAGCCGTGCTGTGAAATGTTCTTTGTTTTTCAAATATTTCCCAAGTTCTGTTTAACAGAGAGAATATTTTCATATTTTTAAACATATTATTCTTTTGTCTTTGCCATACAGACAGTACATAATATTTTACTAGTTATTTTAAAAGACACTAATATTCAGTTTGAAGTGTAATTTAAAGACTTAATTAAGTAGCTTAACAAGTTAGGTTAAATCGGCAAATCGTTGGTTTGTTCTGTAGCCAATCAATCTTAAGGGGGCTAATAATATTGACCTTAAAATCATTATAATTAAATGTAGTTCATTAAAATTTCACAGGAGGGTTTTTCCTTCAACTGTATGTCTGTCTTAATTATCACTAATCCGCCAAACATTTATTCTGAAAATGGCAAGGAAACCTTAAAGCATCTCTTTTGTGGACAAATACCACTTAAGATTAATCATGTTATTCACCTATCAAATACAAACCGCATATTTAGTTTATTAAATTGGCATTTTGAATATTTAATTATGGGCGGCACGGTGGCTTAGTGGTTAGTACTGTCACCTCGAAGCATGTAGGTCGCTGGTTCGAGTCCCCGCTGGGTCAGTTGGCATTTCTGTGTGGAGTTTGCATGTTCTCCTTGTGTTGGCGTGGGTTTCCTCTGGATGCTTCGGTTTCTTCCACAGTCCAAAAGAAATTGGCCATAGTGTATGAGCGTGTGTGTGAGTGTGAGTGTGTATGGGTGTTTCCCAGTACTGGGTTGCGGCTGGAAGGGCATCCGCTACGTAAAACATATGCTGGAATAGTTGGCTGTTCATTCTGCTGTGGTGACTTCTGAAATAGAGACTAAGCAGAAGAAAAATAAATGAATGAATACTTAATTAATGCATATCACAATTTCTGTTTTATTTTGACAATTAATTCCACATCCCTACTTTCACATACTTCATAATGTTTGAAACACATTTTTGTAATTATTCTCAACTAGTCAAATGGACTACAATTGATTAACCAAATTGCTTAATATAACATGACAAAAACTTTTTTTTTTTCAAAACATTTCTGACACAAGACAAAGCATGACAGAGACAAGCAACAGTTTAAGTAATAAGTAGTAAATGTTGTGTTAGATGAATGATTGTCACCAGTGGACCATGTACCTCACAGGTTTATTTGTGCGATATTAAATATGGAGTGTAAGGCCCATAACACCTCACTTCTGACCATTAGACCCTTACGTTTTGGGGTCACCTCCCCAAGGACTCCCTCCATGCTAATAATCATCAAATGAAATTAAACGCTGTCCATTATTCACCATGATGTGCCAGGACCCATATATGAGACTGGTTTTGGTCCACTTCTCGAAAAAGGGGCTCGCCGTGTGCAGGAGGTGTGACCGCATGTCAGAGGAAAACTGTGAAGGCTGATGGAAGGTTGCTGAAAGTCGTTGGTGGGACGGGGAGGTCAGGAGGAGCGCAGAGGTGTGAAAGTGGAATAATGAAGCCGTGCTGTGCTGAGTTAAAGCATCGTCCCAGTTCAGCATAAATCACATCGATGCCTAAATTGGTTTTATTTGCCATTCAAAGGGACCCTGTAATCTTTCACACAAATGATCCACTTTTTTTTTGGATGGATGGAAGTTTGTGCCATCAGAGTTTTGGACAGGCTCTTTTCTCTTCCTCCTGCAGGGTAATCAGTGTGTGAGAATGGTATTTTCCCAGTGTCATTATGGGACAGTGGTTTATCCTAAGCCACCACAGCTGCTCTGCGCTGATTTCACATGCGTTCTGTAGGTAACTGCTATTGCACACAATCGTCACGTTGGATTAAAAAAGTTGTTGTGATTTTTAAGCACTCAACTCCTTTGCCAAAATCAATAGAGCAAGTCAATAGCTAACCGTACTCGTGCCACTATGCGGTTTTTGCTTAGTGTAGCCGACTCACTGTAACACCTGATCTACAGTCATGTGCCAAACTGGAACACTCAAAGCATTCTGAGTGTCTACATACAGGCCAGTTTCACAAAAGTGAACGTTGTTTATACACTGTTAAAAATATATATCAGTTTCTGGATTTTGTGATTCACAAGTGTTTTTCGTTTATTTACGGTTGTAAATTGAATTATGAGAGCTTGATCTCTGCTCTGTCGAATTTTGATGTTGAAAATTCAACTCTACAGTTTAATAAAAGTGGCTTTTATTGACATTTTAGTAGTTTGAAATAATGTAAATAATATAGAAAGAAATGTGTGTAAAATAACAGAAAATGTGCCGGCAGTTTATTACAAGGTTTTTCTACCGTAATATACAACACCAACCCAGACAATACAGGGTTCGAAATTAACCTTTTTACTTGGTAGCACTGGTGCTCCTAACTTTAAAAATGTAGTTGCACCAGCCAGAATTGTGTCGCACCCACCAAGAATTATGTGCACCATTACTACAAGTTTCATATTAACAGATTTATTGCATTGGAAATCAACACTAACAAACAAACAAAAACAATTCAGCATGCGCCCACCGGCCCTGCATGCACTGCTTGACATGAATGCAAGCCCTTTTGCGAAGGTGTACGCGGTGTTAAATTTTACATATAGCTGCCACTTACATGGCTGACAGCATCCTGGCAATTAAATGAAGGATTAAATAGAATCCTCTCGCGCTTAAAATGTGTAGATTTAGTGGCAAACGCTGTTACCTGCAAACTCCGTCCCACAGACTTTACAGTAAATGGCTTTAGGAGTCTTATCCACTCTTCAAAAAGTGTATCACTAATTAGATGTGCCATTATTTGTAACTTATGTGGTTTCTAAAACAAAATCTGTCAGTGTGCTTTTCATTCTGTCATCTGCAGAGCTTTACATTGTCCCGCCTGTTGCTCTCCGTCACCTGAAGGCAGAAAGCGCTTACTGAATGATTGACAACTGATATTAACCAATAAATTCGTGTTCAGTGCTAGAGCAGTGCGTCAAACAGCAGAGCTTGAAAGCGGGGCATTGCGGGATTTGTTTACTGTAGTAAATTAACATGACAACTGTTTTAAACTATTCCTGAGCGCTCCGTTTCACGTTTTAGGTGCAAAGATGCATTCTGCGTGAATGTCTCCTAAATCTGCGCATGCAAAAGTTACTTTGTGGCCTAATAAAAGCTCCACTGCTTTCATGCCGTGACACACTCATCTCTTCTCTTGTTAATATGGTGGAAATATTCAGAGTATGTATTCAGAGTATGTAATATTCGCTCTAGCAGTGAAAATTACATACTCTGCCTTAAAATAATAAAACTTTTTTTTTCCATCCATTAAAAAAAACAATCCAAGCTAACAAAAGTACAAAGCCTTTAATTTTACTAAGCTACTTTTTGTGTGCAACTTTTTTTTTTAAATTGCAATTTAGTTTTGATATTTGACAAAATATATATTTTATTTGGCAAACAAATGTCCAGCATTTGAGAAATGATAAAATGGAACTTAATTTTTTCAACTGATGAAAAAACTGCACCTGTTCATAGACACACACACACTATAAAGAGCACTCACCTTCACTCAGTAATGGTTGGTCCTGATACTCACATCTAGCGTCATCCCCTGATTTCTTCCCATGCAATTACTCTCCAGCGATCCTTCTCCTAGTTTACAGCGGTCTCCTGAGTTCCAGTACTTACCTGTATGTTCTGATGTTTACGTCTACCTGGATTCCCTGCTTGTGTGTGTCCATAGATATATAAACTAGATATCGCATACGGACCCTGAGCATGCATCAATAGTGCCGCCACATTTGTACAGTGCTCCCAGGACAAATGTCATTCAACCGCACTCTTACTGCACTGACCATAAGGCAAAGTAGTACCAAATCGCACTAAATACAAGGCTTATGCTAGTTTTGTTGTATAAAATCAGCAAACAATGTACATGAAATATGACAACAAGATGCTGCGGTGCTAGAAACTTGTATTATTGTCAGCAAAGTGAACGAGTCATTCATAACGGAGATTCATTCACAAACGAATCGCTCCCTCCGTTAGAATGAGAAGTGAAAGCAGGAGAGGGGGTGTTACAGGACATGGATTAGATCAAATTTAACAGGGAAGGAGGATAATAAATTTCCATGCACACAAACACATGCTCTTTGTCAGCAATGCCCGCGCGATCACTTGTCCATCAATGTAGAACGGTTATGTAAAATTATAATCTTCGTAATTTAAAAAAAATATTTGCATACTGACCACCGGAAAAATTCCTGATGGTAGATATATGTATAAATGTTTACATATCTTGGGCTCCGGATGGCCAGTCCTCCACCGCACCTTGGTCCCACATTCATTTCAAAGGAGCGCTACCCTGTACTAAAATGGCGGCTCTATTGAACCATTTCTTCCAATAGACAACAACAGTGTAGGCGACATCTAATGTAAATATCTATGATGTGTGTCGTGTGTGTCTGCAACGGACATGTTCCCTCTGACTTCAAGATTCCTCAGTTAAGACTCTTGTTGACTTTTCTCAATAAATACGTATGTATTTTACCTATACTCCTATGCTGTTCCTTTATGAGGCTTGACACTTTATTTATTTAAGAAATAATTACCTGAATGACTGTAATATTTGGTCTTCATTGAGCCTTTCAACCTGTGATGGCTAAGTGAGAACCTTCTTTGTCTGCTATATTTTATAGAACATCCGATTCTAAATCCAAACAGACCATCTTCTGTTGATGAAAACAGAGACTGGTTGCGTTTTAATGTTAATAGAGCCGCGCTAATAGCTAATAGCAACGTGTCAAAGATGCAGTAACATTCTCAGCCGAAGCCAGTCCGCCCAATGGGCTCTTGAGAATTATTTTTAGCTCATTCGATCAACCCGTAGACAAATGCAACTTTTTTTTTTTTTTCTTCACTCATTTGTGTAGGTAGCGGCGATAAAATGAATGTTTGGCCCAGTGTCAGGAGTGAGAATAACCACGCAATGTGATACTCAGCAAACACAGTTAATGGTGAGTGTTCAGTGGAGCGAGCAGAGCGAGTGGGTGGCAGGTTTACAGAGGACAGAATGGAAAACTGATTAGATGACTTGCGCTTGCATTTCTGAAGGTGAATGCCTAAAGAAATGGGCAAAGTCTCCAACTTCTGTCAAATTTTGGTGCCAGAGAAGAGGAAGGATGGACCTATTTAGGGTTACGGCTTTTGAAATGCTGTTCGTGTTTTGCCTTTCTCGTTTTCTCTGTTACTGTCTCAGCTGTTCACACACAGATACGCCCATGCGGAGGGATGAAATAAGCTACTGTGTGCGGTGTAAGACAGGTGTCAGCGTGTCCTCTTCGCCAGCCATAAAAGTTAATTAAAGAAGAGGAAGGTTTATTGTGCTCCTGCACAGACGCAGGACCGCTGCTTAATAACAGCCTGTCCTGGATCTGCTGTCAAGACGAGCAACCCAGCTGAATAATACACCACTCGGTCTGTTATTTGCTGTGCTTCCAAAAAAAAAAATGAAGCAAGGTATTATTGTTATTAATGAAATTACCAGTGACAGTAATTTGCGAATGTAGTGACAGTATTTATTTGTTTATTTATTTATTTTTCATTATTTTGAAGACGATGGCGCCATGGTGGCGCAGTGGGTAGCACGATCGCCTCACAGCAAGAAGGTCGCTGGTTCGAGCCTCGGCTGGGTCAGTTGGCATTTCTGTGTGATGTTTGCATGCTCTCCTCGTGTTCGTGTGGGTTTCCTCTGAGTGCTCCGGTTTCCCCCACAAGTCCAAAGACATGCGCTATAGGTGAATTGGGTAAGCTAAAACATATGCTTGATAAGTTGTCGGTTCATTCCGCTGTGGCGATCCCAGATTAATAAAGGGACTAAGCCGAAAAGAAAATTAATGAATGAATATTTTGAGGATGTAATAATAAGTGAACAGGATGTCAAATTTTAAACCACACTATGACTCAGCAGCTCTATTCTAAAACCTAGTGAGTTGCCTTGTTCCTATAGTCTACATACACTACCTGACAAAAGTCGCCTATCCATGTTTTAGGAACAACAAATAATAACTTGACTTCTAGTTGATCATTTGCTATTAGAAATATATAATATGAAAGAGGCAAAGGCCTCTAAATTATGCTTATTTTACCAAAATAAAATATGATCATGCCTTGATTGTAAGGTCTGACTTTGCTTAGACTTAACATAAATAATGTACAGTATAGAATATTAAGTCATGGTCTTAATAAGTATTAATTAAGTCATCTGGAATGGCAAAGAAAGCATTCGTGCAGGACTCCCAGAGTTCATGAAGATTCTTTGAATTCATCTTCAATGCCTCCTCCTTCATCTTACCCCAGACTTGCTCAATAATGTTCATGTCTGGGTGACTGGGCTGGCCAATCCTGGAGCACCTTGACCTTCTTTGCTTTCAGCAACTTGAACTGATGTGGAGGCTGAAGTATGAGAAGGAGCGCTATCCTGCTGAAGAATTTGCCCTCTCCTGTGGTTCGTAATGTAATGGGCAGCACAAATGTCTTGATACCTCAGGCTGTTGATGTTGCCATCCACTCATTTAAAAAAGATAAAATAGTAAAATAAATGTTAATGAAAAGTGTAATGTGTACAGTGTTAAACGAAGGGGGAAAGCCAAAGGAAGATAAATGTTTTGCTAAAAAAACCCTGCATCTATCAGCGTCGACTGAAGATATGTATCTTAACAATGATTTTAAGACAAATATAATATGATTATTATTATATATTAATTATATGTATTTAATAAATAAAACTGAATCTTGTGCGCTCAACAGCACTCAAATGTTAGCAGGAAATGGAAGTTTAAATTTCAGTACCGATTGGTATCGAATTCCAGTATCGTGACTACACTAGAATATTCACAAAGCAGAATTTTGAGCTTTGTTGAACTTTGACAATGTTGTGAATGCAAACTACTAAGCCATTGAAATGAATGGGTTTCAAAGTACAGCATTTTCACATTGCACAGCAATGACGATTGTAGGTAGAGTGAAACCAGCGCGCTGAACACAAACATATTTTTTCCTCTCTTGACCAAACACTCACAGAAATTGAACCCTAAAGTGTTCAGATTTGAAAGATGTGGCAACCCTCTTAATGGGGAGACTCAGATCACTTCTATCTTGTTGCTCTTTTGTTGATTCTGTTGTCCTCATTTGTAAGTCGCTTTGGATAAATGCAAATCATTTTGCCTTATAAAAAAAGTAATATGAAAAGTTACCAATAATTTACCAAAACAATATAATTATAATGTGAATTACACTTGGGTTATTATGAAACTGTAGCTGCCAGGTTATTAATTACCTAGAGGTAATTAATCGAAAACATTCGACTGGATCCTCCACTAACTAGAACGTAGCATTACTTCAACAAAAAAAATCATTCTTCTGACCCTCAGGAGTTCATTCAGATTTTTAAAAGGTCTGAAATGAAAGACGGGGGCCCAAGTAGCCTGCTAAACATGGTCCATCAGCGCCTATGCGTGAAAGAGTGGACGTCATCACATTTCGCTTTATGTCTAGATTCAGTTTAATTAGGAGGGCTCAGCTGCAGTGTGCTGCAGTGAATGTGAGTGAGAGAAACAAAGAAAAGCGAGAGAGGAAAGGGAGGGAGGGAAGCGGAGGGTAACAGTCCAGTAGTAAAGGATGCATTAAGCAATTAAAGTTAGGGAGCGCAAGAATGAAGTGAAGCGATGATTTCTTTTTCAGTAATTGCCTTCTGATCACAAGGGAGTCAAGCATAGGGGAAAAAAAAGTGAGAATATACTGTGCATCAGCATTTTATATTGACAGTCTTTAATACGCACATGCACACACACACACATATATAATACAGAAACAGCCTCTCTATACCCTTACACTAATAAATCAGCCTGCGTCAATAAACACAAACACATATGCATGCACTTGGCACTGTCTAATTATGCATGCATGAATGTTTGATGAAGAACACAGGCGTTCTCAGTTTACTGTATTAGTCGGTGTGAACGCCGGGATTAGATGAACACCGCTCAGACCGGCTCATCTATGATTTATCTGCTGGCTGTGGCGGAGCTCGGCTTGCTTTCCTGTCCGCTTTCAAAGCATTTGTCTCGCCTGTCTGCTCCAGATAAGATAGAGGAAATTCTCCAGTCGGGATGCAACTGGAAGAGAGAGGAGGAAGAATAAAGCGAGATGGAGAGAAAAGGGGCCAGAGGAAAAAGTGTAACCTTTTGTTTGTCGCCGGCATGTATGAATAGTGCAGCAGGACGCAGGGCTGTGATTAATGCTAATGTATGCGGTTGGGTGCGGGCAAGGCCTCCTGGCCACTGATTACCTATAGAGGAAGTGTGGAAAGGAGGGTGACCTGGCTGGCCATCTTATTCCAGCTAATACGTCGCAGCATGCAACACACAAAGCGTTGAAGAGGCAGGAGATAATCAAGAGCCCGGCCCATGGGGACATGCCAGATATTGGACTCCACAAGGCGCGAAAGCAAACCACAAGCTGATGAAACATGATTCATTCCACCAAAAACCTGTTTTTTGTTTTTCCCGTTTGAAGTATTGAGGAACAACAGATGAGTTGCTGCAAATGTCTGAATTATTAGACCTCCTGAATTATTAGCCCCCCTGTATATTTTCCCCCCAATTTCTGTTTAACGGAGAGAAGATTTTTGTCATAATAGCTTTAATAACTAATTTCTAATAACTGAATTCTTTTATCTTTGTCATGATGACAGTACATAATATTTTGCTTGATATTTTTCAAGATACTAGTATTCAGCTTAATGTGACATTTAAAGGCTTAACTAGGTTAATTAGGGTAATTAGGCAAGTCATTGTATAACAGTCGTTTGTTCTGTTGACAATCGAAAAAAGATATTGCTTAAGGAGGCTAATAATATTGACCTTATAATTAAAACATTTAAAATTGCTTTCATTCTAGCCAAAATAAAACAAGTATGACTTTCTCCAGAATAAAAAAGATTATAGGAAATACTGTAAAAATATACCTTGCTCTGTTAAACATCATTTGGGAAATATTCATTCATTCATTTTCATTTCGGCTTAGTCCCTTTATTAATCTGGGGTCGCCACAGCGGAATGAACCGCCAACTTATCCAGCATATGCTTTACGCAGCGGATGCCCTTCCAGCTGCAACCCATCTCTGGGAAACATCCATACACACCCATTCACACTCATACACTACGGACAATTTAGTCTACCCAATTCACCTATACCGCATGTCTTTGGACTTGTGGGGGAAACCGGAGCACCCGGAGGAAACCCACGCCAACACAGGGAGAACATGCAAACTCCACACAGAAACACCAACTGACCCAGCCGAGGCTCGAACAAGCGACAAGCGACCTTCTTGCTGTGAGGCGAACGTGCTACCCACTGCGCCACTGTGAGGCCCCATTTGGGAAATATTTAAATTCTTAAATGTTAAATGTTAAATAAGACCTTCCACACCTGAAGAAACCTGTTGGTTCGAATGTTGAGATCGCATTTCCTATAGAATTTTAACTTTTATTGATATTTTCAGCTGTGTGGAGTTTGCATGTTCTCTCCGTGTTGGCGTGGGTTTCCTCCGGGTGCTCTGGTTTCCCCCACAGTCCAAAGACCGTAGTGGCCATAGTGTATTTATGTGAATGAGTGTGTATGGATGTTTCCCAGAACTGGGGTGCAGCTGGAAGGGCATGTGCTGGATAAGTTGGCGGTTCATTCCGCTGTGGTGACCCCTGATGAATAAAGGGACTAAGCCGAAGGAAAATGAATGAATGATATTTTCAGACATTTCTGGCTGTGGAGCAAATCCTAAATATGTCAAGTTCACACTAGCTGTTTCCATCCACCTAGTTTATGCAGATTTTGGAATATTGCATTAAAATGCTTAATGGAATCACCAAGAAAAATTATAATAAATTTGTCTAAGCTATGGAAACACAGACAGACACACGCAAACAGATACACACACGCACACACCAAACTCCTCCTACAAGCTAGCATACAATAAAGCACAGAACATTTGTAAAATATTATATTAGTTTCTCCGTCTGCATTTTAGATTTTGCCTTTTGCTTCTACGGTGGCCCTGAATTGTCAAAACACCTCTCAAATCCCCTTTTCGAATGCAATAATTGAAAAAAAAAAAACAACCCGATTAAATTTTTTTTAATGACAGATGAAAGTTTCGGAGGCAGTGTGTCAATACGACTGACACAAACTGAGGTTATTTTTTAACGTGCGAAAACTACGAATGAAAATTTCTGATTCATTGTGCAATAACCTTTACTTTGCTTCATACAATGATTGCAAGTATTTAATACTACAGCTCATCCATGAAAACAGTTTTAAGACTAGTAGATCTTAAGTCTTAAGACCCACTTATTCAAAATGCCTTTTAATACATACAGTAGTAGCACTATGACATTTCTCTCTGTTTTAATGTTTTATCACCATTCTTGTATTGTTTATTGAATATTTATTTGATTTCAAGTTTTGTTGTGTAACTTGTTTTACTTGTGTAAAGCACTTTGGTCAACTTAGTAGGCTTAGGCTGTAGTAAGATGGATGGATGGAGGGATGGATGGATGGATGGATGGATAGATAGATTGGATGTAATGAAGTCTACAACTCCCATGATTCCACACTGTCACAACATCATCAAACTCCACCTTTGATTTTTACACACTTAAATTTTTATCTTAAAATAGAATCACAATATATAAAATATATATTTTGGTGACGCAGTGGTGCAGTGGGAAGCACAATCGCCTCACAGCAAGAAGATCGCTGGTTCGAGCCTCGGCTGGGTCAGTTGGCATTTCTGTGTGGAGTTTGCATGTTCTTCCCTGTGTCCACGTGGGTTTCCTCCGGGTGCTCCGGTTTCCCCCACAAGTCCAAAGACATGCGGTTTAGGTGAATTGGGTAAGCTACATTGTCCGTAGTGTATGTGTGTGAATGGGCGTGTATGGATGTTTCCCAGTGATGGGTTGCGGCTTGAAGGGCATCCGCTGCGTAAAACATATGCTGGATAAGTTGGCGGTTCATTCCGCTGTGGTGACTCCTGATTAATAAAGAGACTAAGCCGAAAAGAAAATGAATGAATATATATATATATATATATATATATA
>CAIGQW010053650.1:5248935-5272109 GCA_903798125.1 Danio choprae | reverse complement strand
ATTTTTTGACCTTGAAACCCTTGAATTACTCTCACCGGCCACTTTATTAGGCACACCTTACTAGTATCGGGTTGGTCCCCCTTTTGCCTTCAGAACTGCCTTAATCCTTCATGGCATAGATTCAACAAGGTACTGGAAATATTTCTTCAGAGATTTTGGTCCATATTGACATGATAGCATCACGCAGTTGCTGCAGATTTGTCGGCTGCACATCCATGATGCGAATCTCCCGTTCCACCACACAAAGGTGCTCTATTGGATTAAGATCTGGTGACTGTGGAGGCCATTTGAGTACAGTGAACTCATTGTCATGTTCAAAAAACCAGTCTGAGATGATTCGTGCTTTATGACATGGAGCGTTATCCTGCTGTAAGTAGCCATCAGAAGATGGGTACACTGTGGTCATAAAGGGATGGACATGGTCAGCAACAATACTCAGGTAGGCTGTGGCAATGACACGATGCTCAATTGGTACTAATGAGCTCAAAGTATGCCAAGAAAATAGGCCACCACCACCAGCCTGAACCGTTGATACAAGGCAGGATGGATCCATGCTTTCATGTTGTTGACGCCAAATTCTGACCCTACCATCCGAATGTCGCAGCAGAAATCGAGACTCATCAGACCAGGCAACGTTTTTCCAATCTTCTATTGTTCAATTTTGGTGAGCCTGTGCGAATTGTAGCTCCAGTTTCCTGTTCTTAGCTGACAGGAGTGGTACCCAGTGTGGTCTTCTGCTTCTGTAGCCCATCCGCCTCGAGATTGGACAAGTTGTGCGTTCAGAGATGCTTTTCTGCATACCTCGGTTGTAACGAGTGGTTATTTAACTGACTGTTGCCTTTCTATCAGCTTGAGTCTGGCCATTGTCCTCTGACCTCTAGCTTCAACATGGCATTTGTGCCCACAGAACTGCCGCTCACTGGATATTTTCTGTTTTTCACCATTCTCTGTAAACCCTAGAGATGGTTGTGTGTGAAAATCCCAGTAGATCAGCAGTTTCTGAAATAGTCAGACCAGCCCATCTGGCAGCAACAGTCATGACACATTCAAAGTCACTTTAATCACCTTTTTTCTCCATTCTGATGCTCTGTTTGAACTGCAGCAGATCGTCTTGACCATGTCTACATGCCTAAATGCATTAAGTTGCTGCCATGTGATTGGCTGATTAGAAAATTGCGTTAACGAGCAGTTGGACAGGTGTACCTAATAAAGTGGCCAGTGAGTGTATATTATAATTTATTTGTATAGCCTGCAGTATTTATACATTTGCCTTTGGCTTAGTTCCTTATTTATCAGGGATTGCTACAGCGTAATGAACTGCCAACTAGTCCAGCATTTGAAACGCCCATACACTCTCTCATTCACACACACACTCATACACTACGGCCAATTTTGTTTACCCAATTCATCTATAGCACATGTCTTTGGTCTGTGTGGGAGACTGGAGCACCCGGAGGAAACCCAAACGAACACTTCCCGTTGCAACATGCAAACTCCACACAGAAATGCCAGCTGGCCCAGCCGGGACTTGAACCAGCGACCTGCTGTGAGACTAACGTGCTAACCACTGAGCCACCAAACCGCCAGCCTGTAGTATCATATTTGAAATGAAACCAATTGTTTGAAAATAAATATTAAGTCGTCTTTGTTGTTTGACGGCTATTTAAACACGTCGATGGAAATTATGCAGATATTCTGTGCTTATGTGTGTGTGTGTGTATGTGTGCAGAAGGAGAGTGAGAGAAGGCTACTCTTATGAAGACAGATGCATATATACTACACAGCAAAATATAGGGACCCAAAACAACTTTAAGAGAGTTAATTTCAACACTTTGAAAGTGTCTCATGGGGTCCACTCCCAACAGAGTTAGATCAACACTTTCAAAAGTGTTAGCACATTGACACCGACAATAGGGTTAAATTCAACTCTGTGCAGAGTTAAAAAATGTAACTATACATAACACCACCTGGTGTAAAATAAATTGTATGTTGGTGTTCGGTGTAATTTTTTTATTTATTCATTCATTTTCATTTCAGCTTAGTCCCTTTATTAATCTGGGGTCGCCACAGCGGAATGAACCGCCAACTTATCCAGCATATGTTTTACGCATATATATATATATATACACACACACAAATTCCACCCTGGTGGTGATAAAAGCATGAACAAGTTTCTCCAAGTCCTCAAATCAACTTGTTGCAATGAACAGCAAGTTGATTTTACTTAAAGTCCGTAAACCCATTGACTGAACTTAGCTTTTATAATTATGCGCATAGTTTGTTTACTTAATAATTATAAGGGGAACAAGTTTGCTCTCTTTTTTTTTTAAGTAGAGTCAACTAATCGCTTGTTTTACTTGGAATGTCGAAATCCTGGTCGGGGTCATCCAATGTCCTTTCATCACCTTCCTAATTGAGTGTTTCTCTGGTGCAGTTTGTGTGCCGTGAGGATGTTCTTGGTCATGGGTAGCGAGGAAATAATTGATTGTGTTGAAGCAGACTTGGCTGAGGCCACGCTTGTCATTGTGAGCAGCTTGGTAGGCAATCAGTGTTAACTAACTGTTCTCCAGAGACATTATTGAGGAAAGGGTCAATACGAGCGTGGAAGGAAGGATCAGGTTGTCGTCATCGTCTCCTCTCACCAGCACTTGTGAACTCTTTAACTTTCTGCCTTCACAACAAAGTGTATCTCATGAAAGACATGTTCTTCAATTACACACACTCTGGGGGAAAAGATGCTTTTCCCTGTCTTATTGAGCTCTTTCTCGTTTGTCTCTCTGTATCAGCAGCTGTGTTTATAGTGAAGAGTCTCTTTCTAGTGTTTTTCTAATCAACTCTGTCTCTGATATTTTTCCTAAAACTCCTTTGGAGAAATAAAAGATGAAAGAAATGTTGAAAGTGAGTAGCTGCTAAGAGACTTTTGGTTCTGCATGAATTTGTGAAAAGTTTGATGAGTTCACGAGTTGAATTGGTTGACTTTACTATTTGATATTTTGATATTTATCTATTTATAAACAATATATGGGTCAAAGAAGGTTTTTTAAGCATTAAAGCAATTAAACTACTCACATTGAACTGTTTTCTTTCTCCTGTGTTCTATATCCATGTGTAATTTATGTGTGAGAAAATAAAAATAAAGAAATAAATTATTTACGATAAAAACATGATAAAAAATAATCAAAACATAACTGTCTTTCAGTCTAACAACATATTTTAATGAAATCTTGTATATTTAGAACAATGTAATTAAATATACTAATGAATATATACTAATACTATACTAATATACTAATATACTTTCCTTCCTTGGAATCTATCGTTCCAATGGCACGGTTTTGTCCATTTATCCTATTTCAGGTTTGACAACTTGTATTCTATATTGATAAAATTTTATGTACAGGTCAGAATAACTATACTTCTATTTTTACATAAGTAGATCTGTTTTGCTGAATGAAGATGGAGCATTATTTGATTAATCATTATTATTTTTTTGTAACAAGTTAAAGAAGCATTAAAGTAGACACCAGCATTTAATAGGCTTTAAATATAATCACATTTTATATAATAAAATCACAAGAAACATTAGACACCTGTATATATATATATATATATATATAAAACTATGAATTCTTGAATGAGTGACATTGTAAATATGTAACATTATAGAAATCACAGATTTTGATCAACCAACTTGCTACGGTATGGTTGAAAGGGTCATCCATTTGGCCTTCCTCTTGGCAACAAATCAGTTCAACACTGCAGCTGGAATTGCTCACAAGTTCAGCACTGGATAGATTGAGGATCTGTCTGCACAGTGTCTTGATGAATAAGAGATATTGGACTGAAAGCCCTGCAGTGACAAGACCTCTCAGCTACTGAAAGAATCAAAAGGCTAGACTAACCTTTGCTGATGATCATATTGTGTAGACAGAGAATGGATCCTACGTTCATTTTAGTTATGAAAGTTTACAATTTACAATAGTTACAAGTTTAATAATTCAGTTGGGTCTGATGGGAAACATTATGTTTGTTGTGAAACTGGAAAGACTGAACCCAAAGTGTGTAAAGACGTCATTCATGAGTTTCTGCAGCAGTAGTTAGGTCTCTTACAGAGTGAATAGGAATGTTTGTTAGAAGCTTCCTCAGCAACATGTTGTTAATTCCCTCCTTCTATAACCCAATCAACCAGCAAAATGGGTAAAGCAGTTTGTTGAAGCTGGAATAATTGAAATAATGAAATGGCCAGCCTAGAGTCCTGATCTCAACCTGACTGAGAATCTCTGGAAAATCCTTAGTGGCAAAGTTATAATGACTAAGTAACCCACTATTCACAGAACTGTAGAAAATACTGGAAGAAGAGTAGAGAAATATCAAATCTGGCGTGTATTTGCAAATTAAGGTTCACCAGTTCCATCGTTACTAACAAATTTCAGTAATTCAATGTCTCCTCAATCAATTGTTCCAATAAACATTCACAAACTTTATATTTTTGGAACTACACCTCTCAACCTCCTAGTATGATATATAGACATAGATCGTGAGCAAGCTAACATGAGGTACAGTCTATATCTTTTAATCCATGTACATGTTTCATCCTGAATGTTTTAGTCCTTTATGTGATTTTAAGTGCTGTTTTGAAGAGTTTTGAAGTGTGCATATGCATACATGCTGGCAGAACCCCAGGTTGATGTCAGGGAAGCTACGTAATAAAGCAAAATAGCAGAGAATAAAACAGCAAAGCATTCCTGTGATGTTATGTCTTTTATTTACAGCACTACATCTGATATTATTTTAGTTTTTAATTAGGAAACGTTCACTAAACCACCTGCGTAATGTTACTACACTGTCATTAGCTGGATAGTTCTCTTCAAAAGTGCATTATTCTATAATATTCCAGTTGTTGTTTGGGAAACACATTTTAGAGTGCTGTGAGAGACTGGTGATGTCCTTTGTCCGCTAATGCATTTTCAAAGCAAGGGCTTGTACACTTCCTACTAATTTTTGAGTGCTGTAAGCATTAAAGTCTTTATTATCATAGTTTCCATTGTGCTAATTGTGCTAATAGATTGGTTGGTTTCCTTCTTACAGGTGTGTTTTACTTCCACCGTACTTGTCTATCTGCTTGCCTGCCATCTTACTGGGATCGGTCTCACTGGTTTGCTTTTCTCGTGAAGTTCCTTTTCCCTGAAGTGCAGTGCAATGTATATTAAGTGCATGCTGTAAATTAAGCTCATAGTCTCATCGGATACATCGTCTTCCTTTTAAGGCTTTTACTAATCTCACATCCCTCAGAGGAACAGAATGCCTGAATGCTTTCACACTGTAAACACCCAGTTTTTTGACAGTAATTACTCTTAAAATTCTCACATTAGAGGTTGTATTATCAGTAAAGATGTGGGTGTGACAAACCTGTAAAATTCAACCACAATTGGGCATCTTTTTAGATCTGTTGTTATTCTTGGTTTCGATTACTTATAGTTTTTGTGTGTGGGTCGGGTTGTTATCTTCTAGTTTTCTTCTGTTGCGTTTTACCAAAAAAAAAAAGAATATCATACAGTTGTGTAACAACATGAGGAGGAGTAAATGATACCAGAATTTCCCTTTTTGGTGCAAACAATCCCCTAATAGCTCTACATCCTATTAGAAACACTATACCTTTTTCACATGCAACCTAGTTTACTTTAGTTTCAAATTAAACAGGGTGTCTCCTCTCGAACCATGTGCAACACTTCAGAGTATGATGTCCATAATCCCAGTTGGTAGCCAGGGATGTCCTCTTATCCCAAGAACCCTGTTGTAACATGGTAGGCTTTCTGTAGCGGTCTTGCAGACACATCTGACTGTGTAAGATATCGACAGCTTTGTGGTCTACATTAAGTGCATACATTGAATGCGCATGTGTGTTTAGGGAGGGGGGTTATTTAGGAGGAAGATCAATAGAAGGTTAAATGACCGGCCCCTCTTTTTGCACTATAGGCCCAGAGAGAGCAAGACAGAGTCGCCCATCCGATCTCTACCCCTCCTTCTCTGCTTCTGCAGCCATCACACATACTCTGCTTAGTTAGCCTGGGAAAAAAAGAGCCCCAAACCCCGATCAATAACTTTGGTCCTGTCTGCCTAATTGCTCATTGGTTGACATTGGCACCCGGCTATATGTAAGTGCATGTTCCTGGAGTGATTCACTCTCTCTCCACCTCCCTCTCTTTACTCTCAAAAACACCTCACGCCCTCCATTCCTTCCTTGCCGCCACGTTTGGGATGGGAAACCTGAACCGCAGTTGTCACGTCGGGACGCGAACATCCAAAAGCTCCAGCAAGACCCGCTCCTCTCTCATCAGGCCCGTGATGCCAGGAGCGTTCAGGTAAATAAGCTCCACTAATGACCATTAGGCAGATAAGACTCGCTCTTGCTCTCTCGCATGCGTTATGCAGATCCGCGACAGGAAATTACCTTTTTTTTCCTTCGTCTTTCTCCTCCCACACCCCCACCCGCTTCGATGATTACCGTCCCTTCAAGTCTTAAGTGTGGAGTGTTTGCATAGCGTCCAAATTATTCTCATGGCATTCTGCATGAATAAACAAATGCATGAGGGCGCATCCGTCAATGCGTTTGGCTACACATTATTTGTATATGGAAATTTAATTTAGGTTCGTTTCAGTGGGACGATAATGTCTGAAATACACGTTGATTACAGAAGTGCTATTTGCATTTCATTTAACACTGAGAGCTAAAGCAACCCTGCCCTTCTCTCTGGATTCAAATGCGATATTGATCAGGTAGTCTCGGGAGCTCAAATCAAAACAATGATGTCGGTCCTGAGCGTCACATGCATTTTAACCGTTGTTTTTACATATAAACAAACAGTTATGGTCATTAATCGAATGTGTGATGCAATTCCAACCCTCCATTTACCACAAGAAGCGTTTTGCTATTCCTTACAGCTTTTTTTTCCAGTTGTAGTGTGCTAATGTCATGATTTAAATGAAGTATTGATCAGTTTAGGAGGGGAGAATGGAGAGAGAGCGCAATTGTAAGGCAAAGAAAGAGCAGGGTTATCGGCTTGCATCACACACCGAAAAGCAGAGCATAAGGATGAGCTGGGTTTTTAGGATTAAAGGGAAACGATTCTCATTCTTCCCTCATCGTTTTAGTCCACAATCGGGTAGGAATTTGACTGTTCGCTGTTCCACAGATGGATGGAAATGCAAGGCAAGGTTTGAAATGCTTGTCACCAGACCGCAATCAATGGGTAAGGCAAGATCCGACTGTTTGATTTAGGTGACTTAGGCGAATTTGTGGATTACTCTCGGTCCTCTAATGAGTGTGGCTCATTAATTGATCGTCAGCGGGGAGTCTCCGGGCCTCCATTTTGGATATGCGGATGTCATCAAACAGTGATTTGAAATGCAGAAGAGGATGCCTAATAATGTCGGACTGGACCGGAACCAGAGCTTTGCCAAACGTCCTCCTCCTCCTCCTCTCTCTTTTCGACTCCCATCATTCCCTCCTCTCCGTTCATGCCAGGTGACTCATATTGTGCTGATTGCAATAATGATCATTTATTTTTGATGTGACATGATGGGCCTTGCTTTAATGATTTGGAAAATAACATACTTGGAAAATGGCTTGACATGGTGCAATAGTATACAGCTTATGTATGTAACTGAAAACCGTAAAGATCTGCCTGCAGAAGAATGGCTTGTTCTCTTCCTGACGAACAATGAGCTGCGATTTCGCATTTGGTTAAGAAGCATTGATTTTTGTTTCTGCATTCAGTGCAGTGCTGCCCTAGCCTGTCTAGAGTGTCCGCGTGTATGTGAAGGGTCCCGCATCCGCTCACAGAAGATGTTTGGGCTGCGATGAGGGCCAGATGAACACCGCTTCCTCATTGCCGGAGCTCTAGTCATGGCGGGTTCTGTGAAACAAGCAGGCGAGCGGAGAAAGAGTCTCTTTGTAGTGGATTGATTTTCTCTTCCTCTGCGCCCTGCCCTCTATTGTGGTTGGATAGCTGGATGTCCAAGAGCAGAGGCTGTGGGATCTGCAGAGAGTGCTGCTAGAAAACCAGCAGGAGCTCCAGAACCAACACGACTGCTACAAGATGCCAGGAAGCAAGATCAGGAGCTACAGGCTCAGGTAAAAGCTTGACGGCCAGGCCCAGGCTGCTCTGGCCCTCTCTCTCTCCTTCTCCTCACACTCTATCTCTAATGCTTTTGTTCAGGGCTCTTCTTTGTGACATGCTTTGATCTCAGACCACTCCATTTGCCATAATTTATGTATTTTTCTTTTCTTCCAAGAAGGATCATTTCACGTAAGAAGAATAATGGGTGTAATTATAAAGAACGGGCTTGTGATGTTACACAGAGTTTACCTGGAAGAAATGTTCAGTCAGGGACGGATTTGAAAAGCCTTTGAAAAAAATATATAAAAAAATTGAAATGATCCCATTTCAAGCTAGCCTGTTTAGCTTGAAGCTTCAGTTGTTGTTCTGCTTTACAATGTGCTGTTTGTGGTAATGACAGTGGTCTGTGAGCTGCAGATGCTATTTTAACATGTGGACGTATTTTTGAGCTTGCACAGGATGGTGACACACTTAATATACAGCTTTTTGTGCTATATAAGCTTTAGATACCTCTGCTTACTCTGTTATATTCCTGTGTTGTATTAGACAGTGCAGTACATGACGTGTTGAGCAGCTGCCAGTGCCTTGTCTGAACTCTCACAGCTCGACTGAAGTGAGAGTTTACTTTGAGACAGGTGCTTCCCCTCCCCTGTAGAGATGAGTAGAATCCCAGACTTTTTCCAGGAAACATGAATCCAGAAAAAAGGAGGGAAAATGCAGATGTATACAAAACATGTTACTAAACCCTCACTTAAACCTCAGGAGACTTAATGGAGGTCTAAGTTATGCTCATTTATGAATCTGCTTTGTTTACAATGTTTATTTATTTTTTTTAATTTCTCACAAATCCCTCAGGAGAAATTAAAAAACGTTGTAGCATGTACATGTTTGTGTGCTCATTTGACCTTGTGAGAATTTAAGTTCACCAGTGGAGTCAGATTTTTGCAGAGTTTATCCTTGCAAATCAGAGCTCTGAGGCATTTTGGAAATACAGTAAGACGTAGAAGGTCTGTATGTACTCACATTTGGATATGAGAGATTTTTCTCATTTTTTAGGCTTTTAAAGTGTAACATATATAATTGAACTGCATCATTTTAAGCAAGCAGTTTGTTGTATTAGGCACATAGCTTTAAGCTAATTTGTCCTTACAAATCAGAGCTCTGAGGCATTTTGGAAATACAGTAAGATGGAAAAGGCCTGTATGTACTCACATTTGGATATAAGTGATTTTCCATCTGTTTTTTTAGGCTTTAAATGTAACGTATATGATTGAAATGCATCACATTAAGCAAGCAGTTTGTTGTATTAGGCACATAGCTGTAAGCCAAATTATCCTTGCAAATCAGAGCTCTGAGGCATTTTGGAGATACAGTAACATGGAGAAGGTCTGTGTGGAATCACATTTGCATATGAGTGATTTTCCATCTGTTTTTTAGGCTTTAAAGTGTAACATACATAATTGAAATGTATAAAATTAAGCAAGCAGTCTGTTGTATTAAATAGCTGTAAGCTAATTTATCCTTGTAAATCAGAGCTCTGAGGCATTTTGGAAATACAGTAAGAAGGAGAAGGTCTGTATGTACTCACGTTTGGATATAAGTGATTTTTTTTTTTTTTTCAGGCTGTAAAGTGTAACATACATAATTGAAATGCATCATATTAAGTTAACGGTTTGTTGTATTGGGCACATAGCTGTAAGCTAGTTTATCCTTGCAAATCAGAAATACAGTAAGATAAAGAAGGTCTATATGTACTCACATTTGGAAGTGAGTGATTTTCCCTTTTTTTAAGCTGTAAAGTGTAACATACATAATTGAAATGCATCATATTAAGCAAACGGTTTGTTGTATTAGGCACATAGCTGTAAGCTAATGTTTGCTGCAGTGAGACTCAGAGCCCTCCCCTCCAGCATGGCACTGTTGGCCAATCAGAGCTCAGGCCAGTGCTGTCCGTCACCAGTGGCTGTGTCACCTGTCGCTAGGCGTCATGGCAGACTTGTTGGGGGAGCTTTATGCTGATTGCTGAGAGAACAATCTCGCAGTGCCATTGTTTACCAACAGTCTCACAGTGGAGTTCATGACCTTTTTACTCTCTGGCTGTGGTTTGTTTTTTATCATTTGGGCCACCATCACTGCTTTGTTTGCTCTGTCTGAAGTTTGTGTGCAAGTTATCAGTTCCAAAGACTTGAGGACTTTTTTTTTTTAAAGAGATGTAATTGTTTAAGGTGCTGTGAGTATTTTTATTTCTTCATATTTTGCTGAATACAATAGTTGCATATTATGCTGGCGTCTGTTGGTGTGGATCCAGTATAACCAATGTGGAAACATTATTTATATGATATTTGTATAATAACTACATTAGCATATGTGACTATAGAGTATATACAATGGCACTATCTGTGTTAAAGAACTGACCATAATCTGCACGATTTAGGACTTCTGATTTATTTGCATGTGGGTAAATCACTAAGAACAATGGCTTGGTTTACTCAAAGAATGACATTTGCTGTTTGTTCAAATGACTTATTTAAAATGAGCTGAAACAACACAATTATTGAGCCTTTTTGGGGACAACTTAATTGTTTTAAGTTCCATCAACTTAAATTTGCAAAAAACTAATTGGCTAAATTAATTCCTTTATGTTGTCCCAACCGGGCCTCACGGTGGCACAGTGGATAGCACGATCACCTCACAGCAAGAAGGTCGCTGGTTCGAGCCTCGGCTGGGTCAGTTGGCATTTCTGTGTGGAGTTTGCATGTTCTCCTTGTGTTGGTGTGGGTTTCCTCCGGGTGCTCCGGTTTCCCCCACAAGTCCAAAGATATGTGGTATAGGTGAATTGGGTAAGCTAAATTGTCAGTAGTGTATGTGTGTGAATGGGTGTGTGTGGATGTTTCCCAGTGATGGATTGCAGCTGGAAGGGCATCCGCTGTGTAAAACGTATGCTGGATAAGTTGGCGGTTCATTCCGCTGTGGCGACCCCAGATTAATAAAGGGACTAAGCCGAAATGAAAATGAATGAATAATTGTTGTCCCAACCACAATTGTGTGGAACCAAGCATTTTCTACAGTGAAGTGTGTTTATGACTATACATTAAACAATAGAGTAATTGAATAAGAAAATACCAGTTTGCAAGATCAAGCAGCACAACAACCTTATTTACATCTAAAAATCAATAGAAGTGAATGAGACCTTGTCTTGAGCCAATGGCTGCTGCCACTTTTATGTCAAAGAATAAGGATAATACAAATACAGTGTTAAAGAATAACAAATTGCAGGCATTAGTGTATTCATTATAGTATCTCGGTCAACATATAAACAATCAGTTCTCAGTTAAGTGGTGAACTATGAGACACCACACATTTTGAATTAAAATATGTTTTTATACCATGAAGAAGCTTTTCATTCCATTACTAAACTCCATGAAATGTTTCTATTAGAGCTGTGCTGAAATGTATCAACTGCATTAACACCATTATTGTTGTTTTAACAGTGTATGAGCTGATGTTATCAAGTATTGTTATATTCAACATTATCGAGTATAGGGTTGTCAAAAGTACTGAGTTTGGTAGCAAAAAAATGTGATGATAACAGCATTTCCTGCTGGCATTTTAAGCGCTGCTGAGTGGATTCTGTTGATTGGTCATTGTATTCTGTTCATATACTGTATGGTGAAGAGCATCAAGTGATGATCACAATCAGAGTCATACCTATTGAGCATCTAAACACAATGGCCAATTGTTTAAGAACCTGCACAACAGCACTCAAATGTTTGTGGGTCATGGATTACTTTGTTTTAACTCAAGATACAAGATACACTCAAAAATATATATTTGCTGCTTGTTCAAACTACTTATTTAAAATCTGAAACAACACAATTCTTAAGTTTTGTTTTTTTTACAACATAAAATTGTAAAAACCATTGAGTTAACTTAATCGATTTGTGTCGGGACAAACCAGGTGTGCCTCACTTCTGCTTTTGAGTGACGCCCCTGGCTGTTAGATCGCCCCCTGGGGGCTGGCTGCAGTACAAGTCATAAACCCCACCTCCTCCGTGTTAACAAACAAGACTTGAGCCCAAATAAAAAAAAAAATAATTACACTTGCAGCATCTTAGTCTAACTTAGGCTTGACTCTATGAAACTGTATAAAAGATTGTTTATTTTGCAGTCCAACATATATTGTTTTTATTAAATTATTAAAAACAGCTTACATCACACAGTTTATTTTAATAAATCGTATATTAGTGTTTTTAAATGTAAGTGTTTATATTTATTTAGCAAGCCTTTGTTTCAGTTGTTACAGTGCAGATACCGGCTGTTAAATGAGAAGTTTCAGGGGGCGTGGTTGATTTGACGTACATGCGCTTGGTTGGAAATTTGTTACCATAGCTCCACCTCTGGCTCCATCAGGTACTCCTTCTGCACATGCCCAGGTTCCAATTTCAGCAGTTTTTGCGACAGTTTGTGCCCGTCATGAGGCATTTTGCATTCAAAGTATCCAGCTGTTCTTGCATGACTACCTAATAATTTAGTACCTTACAAAGATGGCCGCTTAGTGAACTTCTTTGACTATTTTTGTACCAAGTTGCATCTTTACTTTGTTACCACGAGCGTAACTTAAAATTAGAAGTGTAACTCTTTGCCACTAGAAATTGGGTGCAACTTACATATCTTGTACCTTTCATACAATCTTAAATCTTTCTAGCTTATTTGTGCAGCGCTGTTGTGTATGTGCTTGCGGTCTCTCTCCCTCATTAACCTGTATGGCCGTGGATCTGAGCTCTAGCAGATGTCTCTCTCTAGGGGTCTGGATTTTATATTGGAGTTATACATAGCCATGGCTGAGGGGCTGCTGAGAAAAGGTCAGGCCTTAGTGAGCGAGTCTGATTATAGCTGGGAAATAAGTGCTCCACAGGGCTGATTGCAAGAAGGTCACCTCCACCAAGGGTCAGACTGAATGAGTTTGTCTGTGTGCGCGCCCTCAGAAAGAAGCTTGTATTGCATTATGTTTCTCAAGTCTGGCGCCGCCCTGTTGGGGGACAGAGTCACAGCGTTATAAAAAGGTAAAGAGGCTGAAGAAGCTTGGATGAAATGCTATGGACTGGAGAATGAGCTGTCTGATCCTCGAGCCCACTTGAGACAATGCCAAGAAAAGACGTGCAATGCCAAAATCAGGGTGAGATTGGATATTGCACATGTTGAACTATAGCAAGGTTCTGTTTTGGGGCCGTGCAGGGTTATTATCGTCATCACGAGGAAATCAATACTTGAAACAAATTAAACGGAACTGAAAAAAACCTAAAAAGTACAAACATGGTTCTTCAAACTTTCAACTTTTACCAATCCTAAATGAGTTTCTTTCTTTCTTCTGCCGAACAGGACAACATTTAGACTCTGAAGGATGAGAACCATACAGCTGACAGTACCCACTAACTATATTTTTTTCCCTCATTGAGTACAATCAACTGTCTGGTTACAGACATTTAAAATACATATCTTCTTTTAGAGACAAGTTTGGAATAAATTAAGATGGCCAGTAAAATTGCAGTAAAAGTAAACTTATTTTATTTCATGCAGTCACCAAGGCCACAGTTCTCATGCTCATGTAGTTGAACTAAAAGACTAACAAAGCAATGAGAAAACCGATGAGTAAAAATGAGTCGTTGCCTTAAATTTTGAAGTTAAATCTAATTGAATATTTCACATTAAGGCGGCATGGTGGCACAGTGATCAGCACTGTCGCCTCACAGCAAGAAGGTCGCTGGTTTGCTGGTCGCTGGTTCCCCCACAGTCCAAAGACATGCGCTATAGGTGAATTGGATTAACTAAATTGGCCGTAGTGTATGAGTGTGTGTGTGAATAAGAGAGTGTATGGGAGTGTTTCCCAGTAATGGGTTGCGGCTGGAAGTGCATCCGCTGCATAAAACATATGCCCGAATATTTGGCAGCTCATCCCGCTGTGGCGACCCCTCATAAATAAGGGACTAAGCTGAAGGAAAATAAATGAATGAATGAATTTCACATTAAATTGACCTAAAATTATTAATGCAGAGCAGGTACTGAGATTTATATTCACAGCAATCTTGTCTGAGAATATCACAAACTGCTGCTGCAAACATAACCTACATGAAACTCCTCTAGCAGATCTATACACAGGTGGAGCTGGGGTGGAGGAGGGCATCTAAAAACACACTGCAGATTGCTAATACTCCACACACTGAGGTATTTATACATTGAGGAGCAAGATCATTGGCTGCTGAGGTAACACCGACCAATCACCTGTGCCATGTAGTTGGAAGCAGATTGGATAGGGCTTGTCAGCCTGTTAGCCCAATATAGTTTCATGACCAAACTTTGTATTAACAAGAAGTGTAACAATAAAAAAAAATGAGACTAAAATGCTGTTAATACAATTCTATTGAATTTGGAATATCCCTACACTATAGTAATACTGTACTACATATTCTTGATCTTCATAAACCATCTGCTGGTTGTTCGTGGTTTCTGATCTCTCTGTAAGGTCACATGTTCTGGGAGCCATGCTATTCCATTTATCCTGTTGACCTCTACTCATTTTCCTGAGCTGTCTTGAGCAATTGTACAGAGTTTTGATTTCTAGAATCATTAGTTTTTTTACCCTGAACACACATACTGATATACACACATTCTGATTCTGACACTAAGGGTCAAGACACTAAGTCTTGATTAAATGTTTTAAAATCTTGATGGTTCTGTGGGTCTCGTCTATTAAATCTGATCTTTATTTTGTGTTTTATAATGGATTCAAGTCAGGAGATTGGCTGGGCCATTGTACAGCTTGATTTTCTTTCTCTGAAAGCATTTGAGAGTTTCCTTGGCTGTGTTTTAGATGATTGTCTTGCTGAAATGTCCACCCTGGTTACATCTTCATCATCCTGCTAATGTAGATGTTGGACTGAAGCAGCTAATATTCATTTACAATGACAAAGGGCAGAGGGAATAACCACTGAGAGATTGCTGTCTGGGCTTTCACTGCCCTTCTACTCCTCCCTTTCTTTATGTGTTCAATACTTTTCCCTGCATCATTTCATTTTATTACACATAACTTTATTTTTAAACTAATTAGATTTGTTTTCTTTGCATATATGGATTTCTTTGGTTGTTGCTAACATCTGGGGAAAATTTATTATTAATAAGCAGCTAAAAAGGAGGTTATTGATGCAAAAGTCATAGTTAATGGTTTGTTAATAGCAAGAATTGAACCTTAAAATAAAGTGTGACCAAATAACAGATACATCAGTTCAATTATGTATGACGTAACGTGTCATAGTTAAAATATGAAACATAAAAATGAGTATACACATTAATTTGTTGTACTTTATTTTGGTCCGAATTCTGTTTTGTTCTTTGTTTTCGCCCCCACAAGGGCTCAATTTTGTATTAAATGTAATTGTGTGTGACAGATATGTTTTTTGATCTTCCAATCAGAATATTAAAGTGCGCTCATGGACGCTTTGTTTTATATCAGCATTTGATCATGGTGCTTTAATCGTGTGTTTTAATTGCATTTCATCCTATGGGAAGCTTCTAAACACAAAGTATTTTTTGCAAAGTCTTACTTGGAGTCAGACAGAAAATGTAAATAGTATACATGGACACAATATTGTTTCTTTGAAGGCTCAGCTATAGCTCACAGCAGAATTACAATGTGCTTATTAATTCTAAAACTAATCACTGAAACATTTATGATTTTCTTTCGTGATTCCCTTTATGAATTTTGTCTGTGAAGCAAAAATAGGAGATTTTTTACAATATGTTCTATGCAACGAAATCATAATTGTCAAATCCATGTCTAGATGTTTAAAAGGTGACATAAAAATAGATTATAAATGCTCCAGTATAATATAATACTGTACAGTATATTACCTTTATATGAGGGACAGACTGAAATGATTTGTCCGTCACCATATCTTAATGTCAAATACTTTCCCATATTTAAATGTATTGCCTCAGTAGAGAAAAAGATAATGAATCACTCAAAATCTGTTAAATATAATATACAGTATACATATCAAATGGATTACTTATTGTGCCTCTTGTTTGCTTTAGGAAGAAAGAAAAGCATAGCATGTAGAACTGCTAGTTAATGGTGAATAAATGAAACAAAATGATGTCTAATGGACAACCTTATTGTGCTTTTCGTTCTTTTGAAAAAGAAAGAAAGTCATGAAGTTGGGAATTACTTAATAAAATGACAATAAAAGACAACAAAATGAAAGTGAAAACATTGAATATTACATTAACCTGTTTTCTTTCAGTGCAAAATAATTATTGATTATTTTAAGAGATAACCAATGACACCATTTTCTATACAGTATATGTTCATGTCAAGGGGGAAAAATGAATTAAATTGATACAAATTTGATCCTGAACATTGACAAAAAGTGTAATTGTATATACAGGGTTCCCACACTTCTTGATAGTACTTGAAGTTCAGACATATGGATTTAAGGCCTGGAAAGTACTTAAAAACTAATTTGAAATTACATTTGTTTACAGTGTTAACTCAACTATTGTATCTGTCAAAAACAGAACAAAATTTCCATCTTCTACAAGAACAATGACAAATAATGCACATTTGATTAATATTTCAGAAACTGTGTTTAATTACTACAAAGTATTGAACTTTTATTCAGATTTTCAATCTTGCTGGTCAATCTGGTCAATCGGTGCTTTTGAAAACACTATCGATTGGATTTAGGGAAGGGGGTTGGGGGGTGGGTCAGTCGATCTGTCGGTCAGTCAGTCAGTCAACAGCTGCCTCTGGTGGATTGACGCGAGAAGAGCAGGTGCGAATGGCACTTGCGAGATAAATTTGAGATCTCAAAAAGCGTACACAGCGGCCCCTAATGGATTCGTGAAAACAAAAACTGCAAAGAAAACATACCTCCTGAGACGTATTTGACGCTCTCCAGAGATGTATATAGGGGTAAATTTTTGGACTGAGCCTGGGTTGTTCTTTGAGCATTACTGTTACAACTGTTTAAATTAAAAAAAAATAACATCTTCAAAACATGATACGCTGACATTTTAATGTAAATATTAAGTGTAAGTGAATTACAGTTCTGCCCGTTGGCTCAATGGATAGCGTTGTCGCTTCACAGCAAGAAGGTCGCTGGTTCAAGCCTCGGCTGGGTCAGTTGGCATTTCTGTGTAGAGTTTGCATGTTCTCCCTGTGTTCGCATGGGTTTCCTCCTGGTGCTCCGGTTTCTCCCACAAGTCCAAAGACATGCGGTATAGGTGAATTGGGTAAACTAAATTGTCCATAGTGTATGTGTGTGAATGAGAGTGTATGCATGTTTCCCAGTGATGGGTTGCAGCTGGAAGGGCATCCGCTGCATGAAACATATGCTGGATAAGTTGGCGGTTCATTCCGCTGTGGTGACCCCTGATTAGTAAAGACACTAAGCCGAAAAGAAAATGAATGAATGAATTACAATGGTGCTTGAATCTGGTTTTTATGAAATAGTGGGAACCCTGTTGTTTCTAAAATCCATATTATGCTATACCATTATACTTAAAGATCAACATTAAAACATCATGAATGTTCACCATGAAGGTTAATGATCTGCAACTACATTATAACCACATAATAACATTTTCCTTTTTTTTTTTGAAAATCATTCATTCTTGAGTGCACATCTGGACACTATAGCTTTTTCAAGAATCTTCACCCCTGAGGTTAAAACAAGCCCCTCTGTCCACAGATCCTACTTTTCCACACTCTGAACGGCCACGATTTTCACCTAGAAATGAATCTGCTCTGGTGATTGAAACTGTGGCTCCATTATTACTCACTTGTGGCTATGTGAGTGTGTGTACGTGTCTGTCTTGTGTTTTAATGACGCATACATCCTTTATCTGCAGTCTGCACTTAATCCCAGCACTGCTGGCTCAGGAACAGATTACTGACAGCAGATGTGATGAGAGCAGAGCAGGGGAACTCGACACACACACACACACCTCCGCTTCTCATTATGACAGAACAGTGCAGCCATTTTCTCACTGCTCTGTTTGTTCTGAGCTTCCATCTTTGCTCTGGTTATTGTCTCCTTCTCAAAACATGTCTGCGTTTGACGGTAAACATTTGTGATGTGAATTTCATGATCTCTGCTCATGTGTGTGTGTGTGTGTGTGTGTGTGTGCACAGGATGAGCAGATCCAGCGGCTGGAGGAGGAAGTGTCCAGGCTGAAATCATATCAGCAAAGTTCAGTCAGTCCCCAGGTAACTGTCTTTACTACCGTACACTCTTAGTTTGACTTTTCGGTCTGTCCCACAACTCCCAGTGTCATTCATTCATTCATTCATTTTCCTTCGGCTTAGTCTCTATTTCAGAGGTCACCACAGCGGAATGAACCGCCAACCTCCAGTGTTATACTGTTAAAATAAATGTTGCCACTTTAATATTTAAAGGTCTTAAAAGTGCTTTGAAGTGTGCATTTTTGTTCGATTTGTGAGGTCATTTCTACTGAAAATGAAGACAGGGTGGGGTGTATTGTAGCTCCTCCCCTTTTTAAAAAAAATACCCAATAGCATTTTTTTTTATCACAGCTCTGCCAGTGAGAGTGGTTGAGCTCAAGAGCATCAAATGAAAAGCAAACGAAAAGTGTCTTGAAGGGGGCGGGGCATATCATATACTAGAGAGCATTTGATTGGTCAGAAGATTTGATGTCAAACTAAAGTATGAGGTGATGCAATAAAATCTTTCATCCATTTAGATGGAAGTTACAAACTGCAAGCTGTGGATATTTATATCATATAAATGCTAATTTTGTCACTGCTTTGGAGCACACTAGCTTATAGATGTCCTTACGACTAAGATACTGATACTAACATCTAAAAAAAACGTTATTTTGATTTAAAGGGGGAAACCAAGAGACTAATGGGAACTGAGATGGCAGGCTGTATACACTTAGCGTGTTTTCACACCTGCCTTATTTAGTTCGGTTGAATCGGACTAGAGTTAGTTTTCGCTCTTGGTGCAGTTTGTTTGAACAAGGGGTGAATGTAGCAATCGCACTCAAGTACGCACCAAAATCGGACCAAAAAAGCGTACCGAGACCTCCTTGAAGAGGTGGTCTTGGTACGCTTTCAAACGAACACTGGAGCGGTTCGTTTGTGGTGAGAACATGATCCGAACTAGAACAGACCCAACCGCAAAAAGCACTGCGCCTTTTTGGACTAATTCAGCAGCCGTAGTCCGATGCGCTGTGCATTATGGGATGTGGAGGAAAAATATTCGTTGACAGCGCTTTACCAACCATTTTAAACAGAGAGAGAGAGGGAAAAACATTACCTGATGGATTGTTGGTAATATTTCTAATGATGCTAATAATGCATTACAACATTGTTTTCCAGCCGCAGCCGTGCTTAATTTTCGAAATGTATAGTTTGTCTAAAGTGATGTATACAAACTATATAGTATACTATGACCAGGAATACAATCAGCCAGCAGAGTCGTCCCTCCATAGTAAAAACTGACATTTTGTGTCTGCCGGTTTGTTTACTTGTGGGAGTTCCATTGGCATTTTCCAGCACGTTAATTCTGACCAATCGAAAAGCAGTTTAGGAAATACGTTCAATAACATCTGTCCAATGAGTGATGTGGATTTTGTCACATGACTGCATTTTGGTTCTTTTCAACTGGTTCGGACCAAAGCAATCAGGTGTGGTGTGAAAAGGACCTAAAAACGGCAGAAAAATTCTACAATGTATCATTTGTTGCCCTTGATCCGGACCAAATGAACCGAACCACAGATGTGAAAGCACCCTTAGAAGCACCATCAAGCAGTTGTTACTGTATGTATATAAGTGGCTCAAAACCTTTCATCAAAGTTTAACTGTTGACTACTGTATTGTATATAGATCGTTATCAAAGCTTTTATTTTAGAAACGATTGCAAATGTGTAACATTAATCATGTGAACTTGCAATATGAAGAACTTCACATAATGTTCTTCCCTTCTTTGAAGCAGTAAATGCTCTTTAGATCCATCTTAAAGCCTGCTGGAGAACATTATATATTAGTTTTATTATTTTAATGTATTTAGTTTTACACAAACTTGAAAGCTTCATGCAACTTGAGCGCTGCTGCCATTAAAGAAAATATTTTTGAGTTCCTATAATCCTCTCATCTGGACACTGTATTTCACCATTAATATTGCTTATGTCAGGCAAAAATGCATTACAAAAGCATCTGATAACAATCATGTAGAAAATCTCATCACAATTATTTAGCACTTCATACAGTAAATTGCTTTAATATAAGTAATATTAAACATGAAAATCTTCCTTTGCATTGCTTTTGATTAGTACTACACTTTGGTTCTACTATAAATCAGCTTTTCTATGTTTGTTTGTTTTTATTTTTACTCATGGACATTTGCAACACAGGCTCATTCTAAAACGTAGCCCTATACACATTTCTGGAGATCATGAATTATGTACCCAGAAGTACATATGGCTGCATTTTATCTTTAAAATGAACGCTATGGGGCGGGATGACGCTTTCCTTTTCACGCTTACAAGTTGACCGCTTACCTCCGTGTGGACGGCTTTCCCACTGTTACCAGTTTATCCAGTTAGCTCGCCGTGTACGTCGGCGGACTTGAGATGCAGAGAGTTGAAAGTTGACCACGACGACGAGGTTCCAGAAAGCGGGTAAGACTAATACAGGAGCAAAAAAATTAAATAAACAAGTAAATAACAGGGTGAGAATGTGGTAAAATCTGAAAACGTGGTAAAAATCAGGTGAGGGCTTTTCTTTTTCTGGATTGCTTTTTAAAACTGTTGGTTTAGTTTAGGGAAGTGGATGGGCAGGTCAATCAGGGCTTTTGAAAACACTATTGGTTTAGGGAAGGAGGAGGGTGGGTCAGTCGACCGGTCAGTCAGTCAACAGCGTCCTCTGGTGGATTTTACGCGAGAAGCGCAGGCGCAAATGGCATCAGCGAGAGAAATTTGAGATCTCAAAAAGCGGAATCAGTGGCCTTTGGTGGATTTGCGAGAACAAAAACTGCAAATGTACCTCCTGGGATGTATTTGGCGATCTCCAGAAATGTATATAGCAGTACGTTTTCAGAATGTGCCTGGGTTGGACCTCAATGCACTGATCAGATGATATCAACTGGAGAAGATTCATAGATAGCAGACACACAGAGCACATCTACCTAATATGAAGTGACTTTTGAGTTTAGGTGTTTACCAACCGGACAGATCTTTTCTGGGATGTTTAAGTTGTTTCAGTTTTTTTTTGTTTTGATTTTACTTGAAGTATATCAGAGCCATTCAAATCAGACATCAGCAAAGTCATGTAATCCATGCATGACTTTTTACCGTATCTATTCATGCTGCATCCCAATTCACAGTCCATCAGTTCGAAGTATTATTCAAAATGACTTGAAATGAACTTTTGTTTTATAACCCATATGTTAAGAAGACTTAAGAGCACTCAGAGTCAGAGAATTATTTTTGTGTGGGAACCCGAAGTGCTGGTCAATGCAAACACTAATGGCTGTTATTCCCACAACACACTGTGCTTTTATGGTGCATTCAGTTCACAAGTACAAAAAAATAAAAGTGCAAGAGCATAAAGTAGAGTGATTTAGATGAAATGATTTGAATAATTCATAATTGATATTTATATAACCTGCAACCGTGTTTACACTTATAAAAAATGTCTTTAACAATAAACTTTTAAAAAGCTCTTTATGCAAATGCTTGAGATTCTTTGCATGAAAGACTCGAGTAGCACATCGACCTGACAGTTTTCTCTCCGCTAGGACTGATTATTGCTTAAATGAACTGAAGTGTGTGAATGTGAGGACGTTTAATGTGATAATGATTGGCAGTCCACTTTATAATGACAGAACGAATATAGTTATGGTCTGGTAAAGATGCAATTATGACTAAGATGTAGTATGTCCCAAAACTTGCCAACAATTTCAATAGTGTCTACTTTTTCTTAAAAAAAAAAACATACTTCATATTTTTAGAGCAATACAAGTAGCCAAAATGAGACATAGAACAATATGATTCATGGCAAACACATTCATGCTCAGATGACACGTTACTGTACTTGCAGGGGTGTTCATAAGTCAGTCATGACACATATCATGAATATGAATGGGATTTTATGAATGGTTATGACATATTTCATTAAGTGTCATTCATTTAGTTATGTCATTTTAAATGCAAAGGTGACACTGTTCGAGATAACTTGACATAAACAAACCGATCACAACCTCTTTTTGGATTTGTCATGACAACTTGACATTATCAAGACAACATAACTTGTCAAAAATCTGTCAATAACACAATTGTCATGAGACCATTATTATTATTGTATCATTACTTTTATAACAGCATCATTAATATTTTTTCTTGACCTCAACTACAGTAGCTGAATTTGTCATTAAAATGTAATTAAAAGTCATTAAATATTAATGAGGCTATTGCTAATTATTTGAAAGAGTATTCTGAGAAACGAAATGACAGTTCCATTAACAAAAGCGATCAAAAATATTCATGACACAATTATATTGGCCTCATGACAACAGTCATGTTTATGACAGATTTATGACACGTGATGTTGTCTTGGTCATATCAAGTTGTCATGACAAAGACAGGTTGTGATGTATTTGGTTATGCCAAATTGTAGGGGTGTCAAAGTTAATTGTTTCTTTAACGCACCGCGATGAAGATGGGTACGATTCAGTATAAATTTAGTTATAGATCATAACCGGTTATCACATACTGACATCATTTATCTCATATGCACCATGTTGCGGGGTAGCATGCTATGGCAATGGAGGAGAGCGAGAGTAATTAAAATACTCCAATTACTTAAATAGCCAACAACTGTGCACAATTCACTGCTTGTGAGCTTGAACCATCTTTAGAACTTAGGAGACACAATATCATTGCTAGGGAGGAAATGATAGGTTTAAAGCTCCATCTCTCTCTCTCTATTTCTCTCTCTCTCTCTCTCTCTCTCTCTCTCTCTCTCTCTCTCTCTCT
>CAIGQW010053650.1:5220523-5230911 GCA_903798125.1 Danio choprae | reverse complement strand
AGTGTGTGTGTGTCAGTGTGTGTGTGTGTCAGTGTGTGTGTGTGTGTCAGTGTGTGTGTGTGTGTGTCAGTGTGTGTGTGTGTGTGTCAGTGTGTGTGTCAGTGTGTGTGTGTCAGTGTGTCAGTGTGTCAGTCAAAGCCTCTGGACACCAGCTACTGTCCAGACCTGAGAAAACATCTGCAGACGGACCTCACAGTCAGCACTGTTTGGATGAAATCACTGTCTCGCATGCTTTTCTGTATTTCAAAAGTGATAGACCGTGCAAATCTCTCAAGCATTAACATAACATCGCCATTTCATCCAAATATAAGCAATGCTAAAGTGCACGTGGGCTTTCATAAGACCCTTGCCGAAGTAATAAAGTGTAGAAATAAAGTGATTTTTGGAATTACCAGACGTTTATTCACGCTGTTGTTTTATGGCTCTCTGTGCACGGTCACTGGTTCAGTGGGCTCATGCACCTGCCCTGCATAGCTTTATGCTAATGATCGTCAAAACTTTTACTCCGCTGAAGGGGGTTTAAGAGATTGTCTTAAGTGGATATAATATAAAACTCAAGGATTTAAAAAAGAAAATCTCAAGAATTGTGTTGTTTCAGCTCATTTGAAAGTTTTAACAAGCAGCAAAAATCTTTTTTTTTTAGTGTAGCCTTTAAAGTTGTCTAAATTAATCTCTTAGCGATGTATCTTACTAATCAAAAATTACGTTTTGATATATTTACAGCAGGGCCTCATGGTGGCGCAGTGGGTAGCACGTTTGCCTCACAGCAAGAAGGTCGCTGGTTTGAGCCTCGGCTGGGTCAGTTGGCGTTTCTGTGTGGAGTTTGCATGTTCTCCCCGTGTTGGCGTGGGTTTCCTCCGGGTGCTCTGGTTTCCCCCACAAGTCCAAAGACATGCGGTACAGGTGAATTGGGTAAGCTAAATTGTCCGTAGTGTATGTGTGTGAATGAGAGTGTCTGGATGTTTCCCAGTGATGGGTTGCAGCTGGAAGGGCATCCGCTGCATAAAACATATACTGGATAAGTTGGCGGTTCATTCCGCTGTGGCGACCCCAGATTAATAAAGGGACTAAGCCGAAATGAAAATGAATGAATGAATATTTACAGTAGGAGATTTACAAAATGTCTTTATGGAACATGGACTTTACTTATTATTTCAGTGATTTTTGACCATCAATGTGGTTTTGTCATCCAGAATCACATATACTGTACTCTACATGACGCACTTTCACCATCAGACTGTCGTATAAACTCAATATCACACTCATAGCAGGAATATTACTCTGCTATTCATAATTTAATCAACTAAACTAATGCATATGCTGAACATGTACAGTCGAAGTCAAAATGATTCGCCCTCCTGTGAATTTTTATTGTTTTATTTTAAAAAGATTTCCCATATATATATATTACCATTTAAAAAACTTTTCAGATATTTTCAGATTTGGGATTTTGTCCGTCAGCACTTTCCAGGATTCCCTGCTATACCACCCTCTACCCTGATCGATACCACTTCTAGAATTAATCCCGGTCAAAATGGAGCCATCTCTAAGAATTACAACTCCTTGCTCACGTCCCATCCCTCTACCTCTGAAAGTCTGCATTTTACTTGGGCTAGGGATCTTAACATAGACATAGGAGAAGATATTTGGTCGACAATTTCACGAAAGGTCTATACATCATCTGTATGTGCTCGTCATGGGATTCTACAGTGCAATGTGTAGTTCACTGGCTAGTGTAAACTAGCACAAGTGTAAACTGGCTAGCATGTTCCCTGCTATTGATCCAAACTGTGACAAATGTCATGTGGAACCTGCAAATCTAGTCATCTAGACATCTAGTCACCAAAACGGCACATTTAGGATCAAAGCCTAAAAGGGGCAGTTTAGAGAGTTATAAAACATTATTTGTGCGTATTTTGAGCTGAAACTTCACATACGCACTCTAGATACATCATATTTACGACTTAATTTACATCTTGTAAAAAGGGGCATAATAGGACCCCTTTAAAGAAATGTTTTGGACCTTTCCCGCTTTGTTTCTTTTTTGGCAGTCTATTTTTGATCTATTAAAATCAATCCTTCTCTGTTAATTGGCCTGTTTGGAGTTCTACCCCCTGACTGTCAGTTACCATTTTACTTTTCTGAATTAATAGCTTTTCTGTCATTATTAACTAATAATTCAGGAGGGCTAATGAGTCTGACTTCAACTGTAAGAACATGCATTAGTCAGGAGTAAAGTTCAGAAGTTAGTCAGGAGTAAAGTAGGAGTTTGGTCTATATTTTTTTTATTAAAATGAGATGTAGGTTTTTTAAAATATAAGAATTTCAACTTTTAGGTTTGTTAAGGCAGACTTTTTTAACACCTCTCTCCAATCAAGCAATCTGGGTCAAAGAATGTCCTTTTGGAGTCATTTCTTTCTCTTTCCTCTGAAAGGGTGTGAGGAATGGTATCATTAAGGTAATGTGCTTGAGAGGGCATTTAGCTGAACTGTGATGTCCCTCTGCAGTCACAGCCCAATCTACAATGACCTTTGCTGCAGAATATATCAGCAGTGAATATGCAAACATATCCTCAACCAAATGACAAAAAAAAGAAAGAAAGACCTTGTGTTTACATGCACAACCTGAATTATGTTTGTTAAGAATGGTGTTTCTTAGCGTGTTGTGCTTGTTTAGTTTGGCCTGGATTGTTGAGACGTACTTTTTCCTACTCATAAGATAGCCTTTTCTGTTTTTAAGTAGCTTGTTGGCCTTTAGATATTTTAACACTTAAATATTAGTTCTCTAACACTCTTCAACAGTGTGCTTGCATTATTTTATTTTATTTTCACTTTTTTCTTTTCTTTTCTTTTCTTTTGACTTCTTATTTCCTTTATTTTATTGTAAAGCTTTACCATTTTATTTTATTTTAATAGATGTAAAATGTTATTTATTTTTATTTGATTTATTTTGTTATTGTTATTTTGGTTTATTTTATCTTCCTGTGGAATTGTATAATCATGACAATGCAGAAAATAAATTCAGCAGTCCAAGCAACATTTTATTTTATTTTAATTTCACATCTTTATTTTATATTATTATTATTTTTTATTTAATTATTATTATTATTTTTTTTTTTTTATTTTAATCTCCTTGTGGAATTATATAATCATGACAATGCAGAAAAGGAATTCAGCTTAGTCCAAATAACATTTTATTTTATTTTCATTCATTCATTTTCCTTCGGCTTAGTCCCTTTATTAATCAGGGGTCGCCACAGCGGAATGAACCGCTAACTTATCCAGCATAAGTTTTACAGAGCGGATGCCCTTCCAGCTGCAACCCATCACTGGGAAACATCCATACACACTCGTTCACACACATACACTACGGACAATTTAGCTTACCCAATTCACCTATACCATGTCTTTGGACTTGTGGGTGAAACCGGAGCACCCGGAGGAAACCCACGTGAACACGGGGAGAACATGCAAACTCAGCACGGAATTGCCAACTGTCCCAGCCGAGGCTCGAACCAGTGACCTTCTTGCTATGAGGCGATCGTGCTACTCACTTAGCCAGTGTGATGCCTTATTTTATTTTATTTTATTTTATTTTATTTTATTTTTGGAAATAATTATGACTGCAGAAAATGAATTCAGCTTAGTACAAGTAACATTTTATTTAATTTATTTTCACTCCTTTTCTCCTGTCTTTTAATGTACAATTTTACCATTTTATTTTTACTTATTTCATTTTATTTTCACTCCTTATCTCCTTTATTTTATTGTAACGTTTTACTATTTTATTTTATTTTATTTATTTTTCACTTATTATCTCCTTTATTTATTTATTTATTTATTTATTTATTTATTTATTTATTTATTTATTTATTTATTTAATTATTTATTTATTTATTTATTTCCACTCCTAATTTCTTTGTGAAATGTATAATAATGACACTGCAGAAAACTATTTAGGTTAATACAAGTAACATTTTATTTTATTTTAATATCTCCTTGTGAAATTGTATAAACATGACACTGCAGAAAATCATTTCAGCATAGTGCAAGTTACATTTTATTATTATTATTTTTTTATCTCCTTGTAAAATAGTTTAATCATGACTCTGCAGAGATTCAGCTTAGTGCACGTAACATTTTCTTTAATTTATTACATATTTCATTCATTAATTTTCTTTTCGGCTTAGTCCCTTTATTAATCAGGGGTCGCCACAGCGGAACGAACCGCCTACTTATCCAGCATATGTTTTACGTAGCGGATGTATTTCCAGCTGCAACCCATCACTGGGAAACACCTATACACTCTCATTCACACACATACACTACGGCCAATTTAGCTTACCTAATTCACCTATACCGCATGTCTTTGGGCTTGTGGGGGAAACCGGAGCACCTGGAGGAAACCCACGCCAACACGAGGAGAACATGCAAACTCCACACAGAAATGCCAACTGACCCAGCCGGGACTTGAACTAGTGACTTTCTTGCTGTGAGGCGACAGTGCTAACCACTGAGCCACTGTCTCTTAATTAATTTTTGTAATTTTCATTTTATTTAATTGAATTTTTTGTTTTATAATCTTTCTCCTCGATAAATGGGCTATTCATGACACCATTAGAGAAGACCTCATCTTAATCCATGTAACCTGACCAAACATGGGCAAGTCAGTGCAAGTCCACCCTCAGTCCTGCTGGGATGCTCAACAGCACACTTCATACTTTTATTTCCACACTTCTCTTCATTGTATTGATGAATGTGTTCTTTTGGTGCAAGACGCTACTTTTATTGCTTTGGCTTCTGTGCTGTGTTTTTGTTTTGGCTGAGGAGTGTGGAGCGCCGCTCATATATCATACACTTCTGCACAGTTTGGCTTCGCTTTACTGTGGTGTTCGTCAGTAATTAGACCAAAGTGCTAAGTTCAGAGGTCCTCGAGTTCAAGCTCTTCATTAGGCTTCTCCTCTCGCCAACAGCTGTAAATGGAAAGAGAACTAGCATTCATATGTTCGGTGAGGAAACTTTAAACAAATGTAAAGCAGGACACTGAAGTCTGAGAGAACATTGCATGACTAGAGTTTAGTTTAGATGAGATTTGACTTGAAAAGAGATTCTCAAATTGATGGACTTTTTTAAACATTTCATTCAGATTCTCACGCGTGTAGTAATTAATTAACACATTTGAACTTTGTCTTAATGAAAAGACCTCACTGTATATAGTAGGATCTTTTCTCTTTCTCTTTGTGGATATTTTTGTTTCACACTCCGAGTTGTTTTATTTCATTTAATTTTACTTTATTATTTTTATTGTATTTTATTTTATTATTTTATGTTATTTTTTTATTTTACTTTATAGTTTTTTTATTTTATTATTATTGTTTTATTTTATTTTTTATTTCATACTTTTATTTTACTTTATTTTTTATTTTATTTGTCATTTTGCTTTACTAATTTTACTTTATTTTACTTATTTATTATTTATTATTTTATTTCATTATTTTATTTTATTTTACGTCATCATTATTTTTATTTTATTTGTCATTTTACTTTATTAATTTTACTTTATTTTACTTAATTATTTTATTTTATAAACTTATTTATTTTATTTCTGTTTATTATTTTATTTTACTTTATCATTATTTTTTTATTTGTCATTTTACTTTTTTTATTTTTTATTTTATTTTACTTAATTATTAGTTTTTATTTACTTTAATTTTAATTATTTTATTTTACTTTATTTGCAACATTTTACAATAAGGTTCCTTTAGTTCATGTTATTTCATGTATTTACTAACATGATCAAGCAATCAACAATACATTTATTACAGTATTTATTCATCTTTGTTAGTGTTGTTAATGTAAATAAATTATTTTATTAAATCATTGTGGAATTATGTAGATGAAGACTTTGGGCCCATAAGGCATAAGACATGTATGGCACGATTTGTTGCTATTTTCCTCATTAGCATAGGACGTTAGTCTTGTTTTTAAATCTGCCACTACGCTGACACACTGGCATTTGTAGCTCCGCCCTCTTTTAAAAAGAGCATAATCTCATTTACATTTAAAGCGACAGTCACCAAAACGGCACATTTAGGATCAAAGCCTAAAAGGGGCAGTTTTACAGAGTTATAAAACATTATCTGTGTGGTATTTTGAGCTGAAACTTAACATACAAACTCTACATACATCATACTTACGACTTAATTTACATCTTGTAAAAAGGGTCATAGTAGGTCCCCTTTAAAGAAACACCTAGAGAGTGTTTTGTTGTAATGTTCACATTGCATGATTAACTGGCTCATGTGATGATGCTCCTGTGTGAAGCCAGTGTCGTTTCGCAGTGTGTGTCCAGGTGAAGTGCAGGTGTGTGTGAGAGTCAGATTCAGTACGGTGGCCGTCTCTCTCTCTCTCTCTCCCCCCTCTCGGGGACCCGCGCAGAGCTTTCCCAATAGATCTTTATTTACAGCACAGGAGTCGGAAACGGCTGGTCAATCCATTTAGCCTAAGGCCACTGATTTGTTCGTATTTACTGCAACACCCAAAGAAAAGCCGAGGTATTTTTCCCTCTCTCCTTCCTATTGATTGGGCTCTTAGAAAATCTGCTCTGCTGTCTAAACACTATTGATCCCCTGCTCTCCTCGCCAGCTCTTGCACCAGTGTATAAAGGGACTGGATGAATTGAAATTTCATTTCCGACAACTTGTTCCCTTTTATTTTTTACTTTATTTTTTTTTTCCGAACGAGAAGCAAGACTTGTAGCGTCGCTCTTCGTGGGTCAATAGCCACATGAAGGCTGGAGGTAGAGGTTAGTACAGGTGGGCTGCTACTGTTATCCGAGGGTCTTTACTGGATGCGGTGCACCACCGTGAGAGCCAAAACTTGCTACTTTTAGAATCTTTTTTAATAACTGATACAGTTGAAGGCAAAATGTGAAAATGTTAATCCTTTTTTAAGATATTTGCCAAGTGCTGGACACATTTTAAAACATAATAAACTGAAAAAAATAACTCTTAAGATTTACTTAAAATAATATTCAGAACAATTTGCACAAGCAAATTTTATAGTAAATTTTAATGTCATATCAAGTACAATTAACTTGTCAATATCATGAAAAAATGTACTTGTTTAACCTAACACTCCTAAATGAATTAAGTAAAAGTTCATTGATAATCTTTAATTTTGAGCCTATATTTATTTAAATTAATCAAGTAATGTCAAGTTCTTGTTTTAGCAGAAGGAACATTCCTTTTATTAATGTAAATAAATCTTATTAGTTACAAATTAGTACATTTGGCGTAACTTAATTTAATTAAGACACACGTTCCCACTGACTTGAAATGGGTTATTTGACTTTTTTTTTAAGCAAATTGAACCCAGGAGCAAATTTACTTTAAAAATGCTTACTGATCTCAGAGCTAGTGTTAGTGGTCTCTGATTGAAGCGTCAAACATTAATGCTTATAATAAAAATGCCAAGACCCAACGCAGAGCTACTCTTCTGCAAGGCGGTAACCTTAAAACCTTACTCAAAACTATTATTAATCTTCAAACTAATGAAGGTTAAACTCTAACAAGTCTTTCTCTCAAATTTTAACGCCTAAGATTGCTTTTATTTTCAAAATATTTTCCTCTTAATTAAATTCCATGCAAAGCAGTCTGGGAACTACACATCCATTATGACATTATTCAAATGTACTTAATATTACTGGGTTTGGAACAATCATAAAATATTTAAATATTACAAGTAAATGAATATGAATATTTAACTCGTTCCACTCATTTCATTTATTACATCAAGTAAATGTGTAAACATTCGTTACTTAGGAAATTCTAGCTATCATTGACATTTAATATTACAATTTTAAAATTATGAGAGTAAATTTATTAGATTTTACTACACCAACAAGTCTTTTTTTTTTTTCAGTGCACTTTTAATAACTCATTTCTAATTACTAATTTCTTTGGGCGGTTCATTCCGCTGTGGCAACCCCAGATTAATAAAGAGACTAAGCCGAAAGGAAAATGAATGAATTACTGATTTCTTTGGTCTTTGCCATAACGACAGTACATGTTTTACTAGTTATTTTGTAAGAGTATTACTAGTATTCAGCTTAAAGTGACATTTAAATGACAATGACAGTTTTACTTATATAGCATCATTTGAAACAACTTTCACTGACCAATGTGCTTTCCAACAAATGCACAGAAAAGAGACAGACAACAACAAACTAGTTAAGAATGACAATCACATCTCCGAACAGCCTAATACATTTGAGAACAAAAAAGTCGGTAACACTTTAAATTAATTCACAATTCATGCTGTTAACCAACCATTAACTAAGACTATTACCTCAATAAACTACTAAATAGGTTTTGGATAGGACTAGGGGTGTACAACCCCAAATCAGAAACGCTGGGACAGTTTGGAACGTTTGGAAGACGCAGATAAAATATTTACTTGTATTTCATTGCAGACAATACAACAAAATGTATTTAATGTTTTCCTCATATTCACACACACACTCATACACCATGGCCAGTTTAGTTTATCTAATTCACCTATTCCACCTGTCTTTGGACTGTGGGGGAAACCAGAGCACCCTGAGGAAACCCACGTCAACACGGGGAGAACATGCAAACTCCACACAGAAATGCCCACTGACCCAGCCGGTACTTGAACCAGTGACTTTCTTGCTGATTTTGTTTTCAACTGTACAGTATGTGAGTCATAATGTGTGTGTGTGTGTGTGTGTGTGTGTGTGTGTGTGTGTGTGTGTGTGTGTGTGTGTGTGTGTGTGTGTTTAACTACAGGATTTGCGAGGTCTCTGGAGAGCACAAGAAGAGCTGACGGTGCGAGAGAAAGAGTGGCAGAAAGAGAGATCTTTCCTTCAGGAGCAGCTTAATAGCATCAGAAAGGAGCTCCACAGCGCCACCATAAGGGTACTTCCGCTCAATCTTTCTTCACGTTATGTATAAATGAACTCTTTTGACATTTACAGAATTCTCAGAAGCCATCATAGTCAGGTGAACTTCTGTAGCAGTGAAGGGAATCTAAAATGTATGTCTTTGCTGTCCCTTTGCACAAGTCCCAAACCAAGCAAACCAGTGACGAGGAACAAATTCACCATTTGATGAAAGAGAAGGAAAAAAAACTTTGAGAAAAAAACAGGCTCTGCTGGGCACGACCAGTTCTCCTCTGGACAAACTTCTTGTGCAGAGCTGCAGTCTAGACGCGGGGGGCTTGAGAATGATGGACATCAAGTCCTCATAGGGTTGGCAGTGAAGTTTTGCTCCAACCCTAATCAAACTAGCGAATCTATGGGCTTTTCTCTATAGAGCTTGGCAAACGACCTCTCTGCGCATTGGCTTCTGGGATGTAAAATAAAGAGGGTGCCTTCGCCTCCTCTATGTGTTGTTAAGCCACTTCATCTTGTGTTCTTGTGTTCTCCTGCAGCGTCATCTTTGACTGCCAAAGTTCAATTACGATACTCAAAACCGCAAGTAAGTCTGAGAAAATTAGATGGTGATGGAAACACAAGGAAAGGCATTTATTTACTGAAATTCATATTCAAATGCAGTTTTATTGGTATTGTGTGAATGCAAAAGAAACATTTAGATACATACAAACATTTCAAATTACAATTAAAGCCTTTTTTCCCCCTATAAAGTCAAAACAGTTGCATTTACTTCAAAACACAGCATTTACTTCAAAAATACCTTTCAATTTATACATTTATTTAGCAAACATCCTTAAGATAGATTTACTGAATTTCAGATACAAATATGTAAAGTTTTATGTGTATGTTTATTTGTTATTTGAATATTTGTTTTGTAAAATGTTTATTTACGATTAAACCAAGAACAAATATCTGTCAGGCGTATGAATCCTTGAGGTATGAAAAACCTTAAATTGATGTATCTGAGCGCATTGGTAAAAATGTGTTCTTATTTCAATGATAAACCCATTTATTTAAGCCTGTTATTATTATTATTTGATTTATCTAGTGCTTATGGAGGGCGGCATGGTGGCTCAGTAGTTGGCACTATCGCCTCACAGCAAGAAGGTCGTTGGTTCAAGTCCCGGCTGTGCTAGTTGGCATTTATGTATGGAGTTTGCATGGTCTTCCCGTGTTGGCGTGGGTTTCGTTCAGGTGCTCCGGTTTCCCCCACAGTCCAAAGACATGCGCTATAGGTGAATTGAATAAACTAAAATTGGCTGTAGTGTATGTGTGTGACTAAGTGTGTATGGATGTTTCCCAGTACTGGGTTGCGGCTGGAAGGGCATCCGCTGTGTAAAAAAATATGCTGAATAAGTTGGCGGTTTATTCCGCTGTGGTGACCTCTGATGAATAAAGGGACTAAGCCAAAGGAAAATGAATGAATGAAATTG
>CAIGQW010053650.1:5196514-5211337 GCA_903798125.1 Danio choprae | reverse complement strand
CTCTCTCTCTCTCTCTCTCTCTCTCTCTCTCTCTCTCTCTCTCTCTCTCCCTCTCTCTCTCTCCCTCCTGCTCCAGGACTGTGTAAAGGCCGAGGAGCTGCAGCGACTGAGAGAAGAGCAACTCAAGGACAAGGTCTCTCAACAATTCAGCAGTCGTCCTCACCGCCGCTAAGTGCCAGTCATAACCTTGTCAGGGTTTGACTTAGAGCTAGCAAGAGCACATGTTACACACTTAACACCGAGAACCCACAAAACACACCTACACGATGGCCAACCATGGCTCTGATCAAAACAACATCTAATATTATGACTGGCTCTAAAATATAATCTGATATTAATGTGCTGCAGAGGCCGGATCTGAACATCAGGAGGTACAGCTGACGCCAGTCACTGCTCAACAGGACACACTGAAGAGCTGAATACACTCACTTATTTTTATATTGAGTTGAAGGCAAAATGATTAGCCCTCTTGTGTGAAATTCTTGTTCTTTTTCATATATTTTCCAAAAGGATAGAAGTTTTAATAACTCATTTCTTTTATCTTTGCCGTGATGACAGTACATAATATCTTACTATTTTTGCAAGATACTAACTAATGAGGTTAATTATTGGCATTGGGTAACAGTGGTTTGTTCTGTAGCCTATTGAAAAAAAAAATTCTTAAGGGGCAAATGATATTGACGCAACACCTAAAAATGTTTGCAGCCAAAATAAAAAAAAGTAAATAATATAATAGTATGTATTGCGCAGTTGGTATCGCTGTCGCCTCACAGCAAGAAGGTCACTGGTTCGAGCCTCGGCTGGGTCAGTTGGCATTTCTGTTTGGAGTTTGCATGTTCTCTCCGTGTTGGCGTGGATTTCCCCTGGGTGCTCCGTTTTCCCCCACAAGTCCAAAGACATGCGGTATAGGTGAATTGAATAAACTAAATTGGCCGTAGAGTATGAGTGTTTGTGTGAATGTGAGAGTGTATGGGTGTTTCCTAGTACTGGGTTGCAGCTGGAAGGCATCCGCTATGTAAAACATATGCTGGATAAGTTGGCGATTCATTCCGCTGTGGTGACCCCTCATGAAAAAAAAGACTGAGCCGAAGGAAAATGAATGAATGAATAAAATAATTATAGTAGTAATAATTTAATGTAATAGTAATAATAATATTATTATTATAAAAAAATAATAATAATATATAATAATTCATTCATTCATTCATTCATTTTCTTTTCGGCTTAGTCCCTTTATTCATCAGGGGTCGCCACAGCAGAATGATCCACTAACTTCTCCAACATATGTTTTACACAGCGGATGCCTCTCCAGCTGCAACCCAGTATTGGGAAACATCCATACACACTCATTCACACACTCATACACTACGGACAATTTAGCTTGCCCAATTCACCTATAGCACATGTCTTTGGACTTGTGGGGGAAACCAGAGCATCAGGAGGAAGCCCACATGAGCACGGGGAGAACACGCAAACTCCACACAGAAATGCCAACTGACCCAGCTGAGGCTCAAATCAGCAACCTTCTTGCTGTGGGGCGACAGCGCTACCCACTGCGCCACCGTGATGCTGTATTTATCATAATAATTATAATATTATAAAGAAGGGCCTCACGGTGGCGCAGTGGGTAGCACGATTGCTTCACAGCAAGAAGGTCGCTGGTTTGAGCCTCGGCTGGGTCAGTTGGCATTTCTGTGTGGAGTTTGCATGTTCTCCCTGTGTTGGTGTGGGTTTCCTCCAGGTGATCTGGTTTCCCCCACAAGTTTAAAGACAAGTTGCGCTATAAAAAAAAAACACTCAGCTAAGGAAAAATCGCTTTAGTGGACACCCGCCCTAAATTTGTAAAATGTTATATGTAAATTATGAATCTATTGGTTCTTGAGATCCATTGGTTACTTGAGATAAAGTAACAAACTAACTTTGTGTGTATTTTCAAAGCAAAACACAAGAATGGAATCTTGTTTTGTTCAAGTTTTGAGTCATTGCAGTATAAAAAAAATGTCCTTGCAAAATTCTAGAGGCACTGGAAAAATATATAAACTATATTAATATTTAAAAAGAAAGCAATTATTATTATTAAATTTATTAGATTTTTTTATTTCATATTTTATTTTAATTTATAATGAATAGCATAAAGGGGGGGGGAAGCTGAGAATAAAATGCAGATTTCTTGCCGATTGTGATTAAAAAATGTCTTCGATCACTACCAGCTTTGGTGTTTCAGCAAAGTTTTCATCAATTTTTAGGGGTGTAACGATACGATTTGATGCGTATTCCAATACTGAACTCACAATATGAAATTATCTCAGTAGTGTATGCTAAAAAAAGGGTTACACTTTATTTATTATAAGGGTGACACTTTATTATGTCACATTCGCTACTATGTAAGTCCATTCAATTTAATATTTTATTTGATTTTATTTATTTTATTTTAGACCCTTCATTGTCCACATCTTCAAAAATGAACTGTTTGTAAACACGTGTACATATGTGCTGATCATGAAAATTACGTCATCTGTGAATAAGTCCAAACCTTTGGCTTTAGGTCTAGACAGAAGCCGTATATGTGAGAGGGTAAACTGAGGGTGAACAGAGGCGCTCTTGTTTTTACAGCACAGGCCTCCACACGCACCGGGACCTCAGTAAAGCAGCCGCTTCAAAGTGCGACCAACTGCCACTTACTGCTGCGTTTTCCTCTGCTCCTCGGACAAGATTACTTTCCAAACAGAGTGTAGACAGCTTGATTAATAGAGGGGTCCACCGAGGTGCCCGCCACACTATATTTTCACACTTACTTACGCTCGTTTCATTCGCATAGACTTTTATGCGCTGCTCCTTTCACCGCAGGAGTCTGTCGGTTCATAAAAAAACGGAGCTCTTTGAGGCGATGTCTGAGAAAACTCATTAAACATTCGAGATGTTGTGTTCCAGAGCTGACGGACAAGGTCGTTTCTAAACTAACCTGCTTTTCATCTGTGTGTGTGTGTGTGTGTGTGTGTGTGTGGACGTCCGTCTCGGAGTGATGCAACATTCATTAAAAAGATATGTAAATACGGAACGTCTTAACCGAGGATTCTGATGTTCTGCGGCTGAAGCTGTAATGCACCTTCTGGAGATGGATTTAGATTTACACATTTCTTCAGATCAGTGTATTGGCCTCCTTGCAGACCAGGATAGTAAAGCCACGGTCACACTGCACTTTTAGCCCCATAGACTTCCATTCATATCCATGCGAATGTGACAGATCGGAAACGCAAGCTTTTCAGGTTTCGCAGTTCACTGTGAAAGTTCGAGCCTGGTGAACTCTGACCTGCGAAATTGCATCAAGTGATTGCGTGAGACCAATCGAAGATCAAAACATGACCTCTCTGTACAGAAATTTTAAATATGGAGCAATTGCTCACTTTTTTCATTGTCGCTGTCATTCATTTTTTTTTATGTGTGTGTGTTTGGGTGTGCGCGTAGGTCAGGCATCAGGAGGAGCTGGAGAAGACTGCGTTTGGCCAGAAGCAGAAAGAGCTGAAGGAATGGAGAGAGCGCTGGTACTCAGTCTCAGAGAGCCTCCGGCACGCACACACACTGCTCCAGCAGGCCCAGGACAGCCGGGACCGGGCGGTCAGCAGCCTCAAAATACAGCAGGACAAGAACCACAGCCTGCAGGATGATCTGCACAAACTCCACATCACGGTGAGGGTAGAGGAACAAAACATACAGGGGGGGAAAGCTGCGAATAAAATGAAGATTTCTTGGCGGTTGTGATTAAAAACAAATGTTAGATCACTACGGCTTTGGTGTTTGAGCAAAGTTTTCAGCAATTTTTAGGGGTGTAACAATACGATCACCGAGTTAAGACTTTAAATGGCACTTTAAGCTGAATACTAGTATCTCGAAAAATATCTAGTAAAATATTATGTGCTGTCATCATGGCAAACATTAAAGAAATCAGTTATAAGAAATGAGTTATTAAAAGTATTATGTTTAGAAATGTTTTGAAAAAATCTTCTTTCCGTTAAACAGAAATTGGGGAAAAAATATAAAGGTGGGCTAATAAAGAGGGCTAATAATTCTGACTTCAACTGTAAATGAGGAAGAGGAGGTTATGAATGTATGGCTGGGGGTCGACGGGTCTCCTGACTGTGACCCCTGACCTCTGCTCCTTCACACATCAGCACACTGGGGGCCAATTAAGCTGAGCTCCACACCAGTGTCCAATCAGCAGAGCAGCTGAGCAAATGAGCTCTTTCAGCTCCACCTTCTTCCCAAACAAACTTTAAAAAGCTATAATATAGCACATACTGTTGTACACTAGAGTTCAGTTCCTCAGTAATATGGAGAAGGAACAGACTAAAAAGCAGTTGACTCCTTATATTAGGTAAGTTATAGTTTTTACTTTATTTGATAAGAACCACAGGAAATATTTTTTTCTAATATCTAAAAGTCTAATGCCATTTTAAGTTTCAAGTATAAGATTTAAAAAGTCTATTGTCCGTTATATCAACATGAAATACAAAAAATTCATTCATTCATTTTCTTTTTGGCTTAGTCCCTTTATTAATCAGGGGTCGCCACAGCGGAATGAACCACCAACTTATCCAGCATATGTTTTACGCAGCGGATGCCCTTTCAGCCGCAACCCATCACTGGGAAATACCCATACACTGTCATTCACATACATACATTACGGACAATTTAGCAATTTAGCTACGAAATTAAAATATAAAAAATAATATATAAATACTATCTTTTTTCTATATAATTCTGAGATGCATGTTAGACTTTCTCCATTCATTTCTCACAGTTAAAGGGATAGTTTGCCAAAACAATCGCCCTTTACTTGTTCAGACTTAATTGAGTTTCTGCTGAAGAATGCTGGCACCTACTGACTTCCATTGTAGGGGAAGAAAAGACTATGGAAGTCAATGGTTGCCAACAACCAGCATTCTTCAAAATATCTTCTAACTGAAGAAAGAAACCCATAATTGTTAAAAACCACATGAGGGAGGAATAAATGATTAGGTAATTTAAATATTTGAGAGAACTATCCTTTTATCTTACATTTGAAATCAACCTATTTAACGTAGCCCCATATACATTTCTGGAGGCGGCAAATTATGTAGTCAAAGGAACATATGGCTGCATTTCCTCTTTAAAACAAACGCTACAGGGTGGTATGATACCATTCCTTTTCGCGCTTACCAGCTTAACTCCATATGGACGGCTTTTCCGCTGTTACCAGTTTGCCCAGTGGCTTGCCATGTATGTCAGTGGACTTGTGACATGGAGCGGAGTTGACCGCGATGACGGGATTCGAGTCCAGCGAAGAACGGTTTCAGAAAGCAGGTAAGACAAAAACAAAAGCCAAAAAATGAAATAAACAAGTAAATAGCAGGGTGAGAATGTGGTAAAATCTGAAAACGTGGTAAAAATCAGGCTGCTGCGAGGACTTTTTTCTTTTTCTGGATTGCTTTTCAAAACACTGTCGGTTGGGTTTAGGGAAGGAGGAGGGTGGGGTCAGTCAGTCAACAGCTGCCTCTGGTGGATTTACGCAAGAAGAGCATGTGCGAATGGCACTCGTGAAAGAAATTTGAGATCTCAAAAAGTGTACACAGAGGCCTCTGGTGGATTCGCGAAAACAAAAACTGCAAAACATTTACCTCCTGGGACGTATTTGTTGCACTTCAGAAATGTATATAGGGGTACGGATCCATAATGAGCCTGGGTTGTATTTAACAAATTATAGAATATTTTCAGTAAGTCAATTCACTGTTTTGCAATATGGATAATAAAATCACCACTTCTGTTATACTGTGACTTTAAAAGCCCCATATACTCTATAAGTTATATTTCATTCTTCACTTAAAGGTAAAAAAAAATGAATTAGTATTGATTGCAAACACTGGCCAAGCTGCTGGGAGCATGTTTAGATGAATACAAATATAAAAAAATGATATAAATATTCACTGCACACTTTTTCCTCCCAAATTGAGATGTTAAATGAATCCTCAGAGATTTTTATCCTTCTATTGAAAGTCCAGGTATGCAATCAGAAAACAAGTCCATATGCGGGATTTTTACTGTTCCTGCTTTCAGGTTATTTTATGTCCATAATAATATTGTTCCTCTGTAGTAGTTAAACTCAAACTGTTCACCTTAAAGTTATGTTTGTAACCTTAACATGGTCTCCAATAACATGGCCCACAGTCCAATTACTTGCCAAATGCTCCACGGACCCCTGCTACTTGAATTTGTTTTGTGTCTTTCTTAATGATTACCGTAGGCAATTTGATTAGACTTTCTATTTTCTGCTTTATATCCTGCATCCGCTCACAGAAAGACACTAAAATCATATTTTTATTTGAAGTTGGATCATTATGTTTTGGAATAAAAGGGGCAATGGTACTTTAGCAGATAATTATGTGTAATCTACAATCATTTCAAATAATAACACACAAAGTGGTTGGAGCCCATGTTATCCAATTTGCCATTTAATGCGAGATGTGCTGCTGCTCGTTCCCCAAAAAATTGAACCATTTCGTCATATAGAGATTTTTCCCCCTTTTTCTTCCTTTTGTTTGGATTGAACCCTGCTGATTTTAATTGACGTCTGTTTAGGTCTGTTAGATGGGTCAATGTGAGGACAAACTACTTCAAATACAGTAGTAATATAATATAGTAGTTCAATTTTAAATGATATCATTATAATTAAAAGTAAATATTTACTGTTTGGCTTTTTAGTCAATCGTAAATTGCAATTCTAATATTCTGATCTGCCGTTCAATTAAAAAAAGATGGCAGCACTTTATAATAACTTCACATTATGAATCATTTATTAAGCATTAGCAAATAGGTAATTCATTATTTGTTAAGCATTAACTCTACATTAATAGATGTTAGTAAGCAGTTTATAAATATGGCTAAAAATGCTGCATTCTTGTCTTATATGTTTATATACACTGCCTGACAAAAGTCTTGTCGCCTATCCAAGTTTTAGGAACAACAAATAATAACTTCTAGTTGATCATTTGGTATCAATAGTGGCTTATATGAAAGGCAAAGGCCTCTAGATTTGTGTGTTTTCTCTGTAAAAGAGGCACTGAAAAGTACCCATTATAATTTGAATTAATTAATAATTTGAGACCTGGTTTGTCATAAAAGGAAAGAGAAAAAAACCTTAATAACCCAATGAAAAAGGTTGACAAGTTGCATTCCCTTGTTATATTGTAATCCTATTGAAATGGGCAGTTCAGACCACCTTCTAAAAGATTAGAAATATCTGAAATGTTCAGTAATTGTTGCCACGACCTTGCCTTTTCATGTTTCCCTTTTATCCGTTTTCATCAGTTTTATTGACTGTTTATAGTCTGCTGCTCATAAGAGTGCAGTATAACATGTTGTTTGAAAAAATAAAGCAACAAGCCGGCCCAGATCAGAGAGAAACGGAGCTTAAAAACTGATCAGCATCGATAGGCATCCATATATACATCAACAAACACGCTGGCATGATGCAAAGCTGACCTACAATAACATCTCTTGCATCTGTGTTTCTGTATACGAACAGTTGGTAGAAAAGGAGTCTGCGGTGTCCAGACTTGAGCGTGAGCTACAGGATGCAGAGAATCAGAGGGATCTTCTGGACTCCAGAGTCTCTGAGCTGAACTGTGAAATCCAGCAGCAGAAGAAAAACAGCAGGCCCCAAACAGAGCAGGATGAGGTATAATGGCATGCATTCTTTGGTATAACCAGGGATGCACATAACTGGTATGCTGGTGCGTATGCGTGATTAAACCGGATCAGTTATGGGCTATAGAAGTACTAGATTTAAATGTGTAATGAAATATTGACTTTTTTTTTATATATGTACAGTTGAAGTCAGAATTATTAGCCCCAACAAGAAGATTTCTAAACATAATAGTTTTAATAACTAATTTTTAATAACTGATTTCTTTTATCTTTGTCATGATGACGGTACATAATATTTTATTTTTCAAGATACTAGTATTCAGCTTAATGTGACATTTAAAGGCTTAACTAGGTTAATTAGGCAAGTTAGGGTAATTAGGCAAGTCATTGTATAACAGTGGTTTGTTCTGCAGACGATCGAAAACAAATATTGCTTAAGGGGGCTAATAATATTGACCTTAAAATGGTTTTAAAAAAATTAAAAACTTTTCATTCTAGCCAAAATAAAACAAATAAGACTTTCTCCAGAAGAAAAAATATTATAGGAATTACTGTAAAATATACCTTGCTCTGTTAAGCATCATTCGGGAAATATTTGAAACAGAAAAACAAAACCACACGAGGGGGCTAATCATTTTGACTTCAACTGTATATGCAACATATATTTCATTATTGTAAAAATGTGCATTTATATATGTGAGGACCAATCAACATCTCCAGGTACTACTTTGAGAACCAGACCAAAAAACTTATGTGCACCCCTGGGTATAACAGAGATTGGTATAATGTTCCTATGGATTTAAAGCTGTTTGTGTGGTAGGTGTCCAGTAGAGATGAAACAGTTTGGAGACTGACGGCAGACCTGAGGGCCACTGAGGAGAATCTGACCTCTACACGACAGGAGGTGAGGAATACCTGTCAGTCATTTACTCTGAAGTTATTCGAGATACCTGTGACATAATCACATTTAAGGTTCAGTCACCTACAGTTGTTCCAAAACCTTCATGTTCCAAAAAAACTCATTTTTAATGTGCATTGTAATCAGAATGAAGGATTTTAACAGATCATAGAATAATACTAATTATCTTATACAATTGAAGTCAACATTATTCGCCCTCCTGTGAATTATTTTTTTCTTTTTCAAATATTTCCCAAATGATGTTTTACAGAGCAAGACATTTTTCACAGTATTTCCTATAATATTTTTTCTTTTGGAGAAAGTCTTATTTGTTTTATTTCGGCTAGAATAAAAGCAGTTTTTAATTTATTTAAAACCATTATAAGGTCAATATAATTAGCCCCTTAAGCAATATTGTTTTTCGATTGTCTACAGAACAAACCACTGTTATATAATGACTTGCCTAATTAACCTAGTTAAACCTTTAAATGTCATATTAAGCTGAATACTAGTATCATAAAAAAATATCTAGTAAAATATTATGTACTGTCATCGTGGCAAAGATGCCTTATTTGACTCATATGCTATTTTTGAAATGTTCTCACTATCTTCTGGGAATGGGTTTTAGACATCACTTTTTAACATTTTCTACTTCTACCAATGAATTTAATGTTTTCTAAAAATGAATAATAAAACAATCTAAGTAATTACTAATTACTTTTGAAACATACTGATTTTTTGTTGCAAAGATAAAGGATAAAATATATCTATATATCTACAATTACTATTAATATTAAAAAAGTAACAAAAAAAATCTAGCTTATATTGTTCTTACTTTTGACCCACTTATGTGTTACTTTTGTCCCTGCTGATGGGCTTAAAGGTAACAATGTGAAGTTATATTGGAGTTGTTCTTTATTGATACAGAATAACGCCTGATTTTGTTAGACCACTCTTGTGAGTTACCAAAGCAAAAATATTCACTGGCCACTTTGTTAGATACACCTGTCCAACTGCTCGTTAACGCAAATGTCTAATGAGCCAATCACATGGCAGCAACTCAATGCATTTAGGCATGTAGACATGGTCAAGACGATTTGCTGCAGTTCAAACCGAGCATCAGAATGGGGAAGAAAGGTGATTTAAGTGACTTTGAACTTTGGTACCAGACGGGCTGGTCTGAGTATTTCAGAAACTGCTCTGGGTTTACAGAGAATGGTCCGAAAAAGAGAAAATATCCAGTGAGTGGCAGTTCTGTGGGCACAAATGCCTTGTTGATGCCAGAGGTCAGAGGAGAATGACCAGACTGGTTCGAGCTGATAGAAAGGCAACAGTAACTCAAACAACCACTCGTTACAACCAAGGTATGCAGAAGAGCATCTCTGAACGCACAACACGTCGAAGCTTGAGGCGGATGGGCTACAGCAGCAGAAGACCACACCGGGTGCCACTCCTGTCAGCTAAGAACAGGAAACTGAGGCGACAATTTGTACAGGCTCACCAAAATTGGACAATAGAAGATTGGAAAAGCGTTGCCTGGTCTGATGCGTTTCGATTTGGATGGTAGGGTCAGAATTTGGCATCAACAACATGAAAGCATGGATCCATCCTGCCTTGTATCAGCAGTTCAGGCTGGTGGTGGTGGTGTAATGGTGTGGGGGATATTTTCTTAGCACACTTTGGTCCCATTAGTACCTATTGAGCATCGTGTCAATGCCACAGCCTACCTGAATATTGTTGCTGACCATGTCCATCCCTTTATGACCACAGTGTACCCATCTTCTGATGGCTACTTCCAGCAGGGTAACGCACCATGTCAAAAAGCGCGAATCATCTCAGATTGTTTTTTTGAACATAACAATGAGTTCACTGTACTCAAATGGCCTCCACAGTCACCAGATCTTAATCCAATAGAGCACCTTTGGGATGTGGTGATAGGAGAGATTCGCATCATGGATGTGCAGCCGACAAATCTGCAGCAACTGCGTGATGCTATCATGTCAATATGGACCAAAATCTCTGAGGAATATTTCCAGTACCTTGTTGAATCTATGCCACGAAGGATTAAGGCAGTTCTGAAGGCAAAAGGGGGTCCAACCCAGTACTAGTAAGATGTACCTAATAAAGTGGCCGGTGAGTGTGTATTTCTGCTTAAAAAAACAAGTTTTTATGAAAAATGCTACTTTCGTCCCCGCTCTCCCCTACTTGTTCAAATCATTTCACTTTACCTTGATCATATCAGCATTTACTTGTTTATGTTGCTGCTCAGCTGGAGCTCAGGTTCATGTCTAACTCCTGGATTAGAAAATAGCATGTGAAGGCCTCCGAGGGCCGAATGCGGTCTAGATCAAGGACACGGGCCAGCCAGTCCATCCGATCTCACTCGCACACTAAAAATGGACCTGACGCCGCTCATCTCCCGCTTCCCACAAACTTTTGCATAAGCTGTCAATTGAAGCAGAAGCCCGTGCTGGTTTATTTATACATCTCTGACTGGTCAGTTATTTGTTTGGCAGCGTGTCCTTGTACGTTATAAATGGGACAAACCTGTCACTTCAGTGCTGACTGGATGTTTTGAGTTCTTTGAAAGATTTTCTCTCTCTCTTTTTACATTTATTAATTTATTTTGACTTTTTTCAGAGCGAGCGAGCGGTGAATAATGCATCGGTTTTTGCTCCGCGTACTGTTTTTATCATTAGCATTCAGCCCCAGTTATCTTTCGAACTTATGAGTGCCTGTGAAATGTTTGTGATGTTATTTATTTATGTTGCCCTCTCAATTATTCATTTGTTTATTTATTCATGGCAGAACTAACTGCAATTGGAAAATTCATTTTTGCTGAAGGGCACAACCAAACCACCCCCCCCCCCCCCCTCCCCCCCCACACCCCCACCTCAATCCGCTCTCTTGTATGAAGGAGGGCACATCAGGTTTGTTAGTAACTGCTTCATCTGGCATTTCCTAAGACTCAAGGGGAGATGTCATTTTAATCCAAGCAGACGGCTGAAGAGACAGACGGAGAGAGAAAGAGGGGAAAAAAGTACAGCAGAAAATAAAAATGACACTCTAAGGGTTATGGTGCAGAATTATAGAGAGATGTTTAATGAATATGATAGACCTTACAGATCCACATCATGAATTCCTTCAGGCTTTTGTTTGTTGCCTATATATAAAAGATAATTAGTATTATTCTATGGTCTGTTGTAATTATTGATTCTGATTGGCTGGAAGGTGCTCATTTAATGCACAGGTTAGTGTTGTCAAAGGAACTGGTACTTCAGTACCTCGTCGGTACTAAAAATAAAACAATCCAGTACCAGGTTTTCTTTTTTTTATTCTTGATTGAACATTTTAGATTTGGATTTTATACAATGGGTGGCACGGTGGCTCAGTGGTTAGCACTGTTGCCTCACAGCAAGAAGGTCGCTGGTTCGAGTCCCGGCTGGGCCAGTTAGCATTTCTGTGTGGAGTTTACATGTTCTTCCCGTGTTCGTGTGTGTTTCCTCCGGGTGCTCCGGTTTCCCCAACAGTCCAAAGACATGCGCTATAGGTGAATTGGATGAGCAAAATTGTCCATAGAGTATGAATGTGTGTGTGTGGGGGGGTGTTTCCCAGTACTGGGGTTGCAGCTGGAAGGGCAGCCGCTGCATAAAACATAGTTGGTGGTTCATTCCACTGTGACGACCCCTGATAAATCAGGCATGAATTAATTAATATTAGCTATAATTTTATATATATGTCCATATTTGGCCATGTACAAGATTTGTGTGGTTTATTAGATTAGGATAATATTCGGCCAATATATAAATATATTTGAAAATATGAAATTAAAAACAAAAGTAAAAAAAAAATCTAAATACAGTGAAAAACTGTAGATTGAGTTCTTATCAATATTATTATCCAAGATTTAAGTTTTGATGTATTTATGGAAGAAAATGTCCTAAATGTCTTTATGGAAGATGACTTTTGCTTTGTTATTCTAAAGATTTTGGTGGCAGAAAAGCTAATAATAATAATAATAATAATAATAATAATAATAATAATAATAATAATTGTTTATTTATTTTTTTTGTTTATTTATTTATTTGTTAGTTAGTTAGTTAAAGTTGGTATTTCACTAATTAAATTTCACATGCTCACTGTGATTTTGGGAAACAATAACCCAAACTCCCCATAAAACACAAAGCATGTGCTAAAAAAATAATTGAAGCTGTTTTCCAACCACGTAAAACAAATACAATTTGTATTTATTTTTATTACATTTTTATTTATAAAAACTTCATGCACTGTAAAGAATGTAATGACAATAAATCGTCAACAAATATTGTTATGTTGCTTTAACTTATTTTAATAAGTTAAGTTCAATTTAACTAAATCTTTTAAGTTATAAGTCAGTTTTATTGATGTTGAGATGGCTAGAAAGTTTACAAAAAAATTTGAGGCAGAAAGGTTTTTTTATAGTGTGAAAAATTATCTTTGTTTAATATTGTAATGATGTTTGGCATTTGAAAAACATATTCCAAGTTTAATTAATAAAAATAAACGTAATATAATATAAAATTGATAATTCATTCATTCATTCATTTTCATTTCGGCTTAGTCCCTTTATTAATCCGCCGCTGCTGCAAAATTGATAATAATATTGATAATATTGTTGACAAAAAACATTTAAAATAGGGCTGGGCGATTTGGCCTAAAATCTACATCTCTATTAGTAATTATTATTTAACATTTTAACTCATTTACGATTAATGAACGATTATTTTATTTATTTATTTTAGTTCTTTGCCCTCATAGTTTACTGACAAGTTTTGTACAGCAAATATCCTCACATATTACAAGTGAGAGATTTCTGAATGAAGGGTGCTTGATTTTAAAATAATTGAAGGAAACACACACTGTCATCTACTATCTGTGATTATTTATTGAATATCAACGTTGAACAGCTGAAATTTAAAACACACATTGCCTAAAACCAACAGTCAGTTTTCTTATTAGAAAAAAGGGAAAATAAAAAACCTGCAATTTTGGAAACAATATAAATTATTGTTTTAGTGTTTCAGTTTCATATTAAAAGTAGAAAATAAGCAGTATCTCTTCTAAATAAAATAACTCTTGTATACCTTGTAAATAATATTTACAATGTAAATAATATTTACATTTTTTGCATCTGCTGTAAACAAATATTTTAATGTAAATAATAATTTTAATGTAATGGAAAATATGCTGCCTCAAGGCATTTCAGCACAGCTTCCAATCATTGTCAATGTAGTGCAAAGTAAGGCTCAAGAATAGGCCCATTTGACCAGAGAGATCAGATGTGGCTGCAAAGTGTGGCTAACAGAGTGGGGTCACGTGACTCCACATGCAGAAGGCAAAGTAATTGAAAAAATGGAAATCGATTATAGGTTCTGAATGACATTTGAATTTATGATAATCAAAAATATTATGGGAAATACTGTGAAAATTTCCTTGCTCTGTTGATTATCACTTGGGTCATATTTGAAAAAGAATAAAATATTTTTTAAGGGTCCAGAGTCACACATATTGGCACTGGCGGTCAAACATTAGTTGAGCATTATTCTCTGTCTGTGTTGTGTTTAGCTAGCAGGGCAGATACAGGAGGTCTGGTCTAGCAGAGAGGAGGCTGCAGCCCTGCAGAAAGAGTTGAGCCGACTTCAGGAGATCCTGAAACACAGAGAAGAGCTGATAGAAGAAAACAACCTCAAGACGACACAACTCCAGCAAGACGCAGACTGTCTTCACAAACAGGTAAACACACAGAGAGAGAGAGAGCAAACATACTAAAAATCACAAATTGGCCAGTCTGGGTATTGAGAGCTGAAAAATGTATGACGTAAGCATGAGTTTGGTGGTGTTGTTGTGTGTGTGTTTTTGCTGAAGGGTGTTTGTGAGGTCTCTCGTGTGTAATATTTCCTGTCTGCTGCATTCACAGACCTCACATAGGCATGGAATTCCAATTAACTCCTTTAATTAGGCCCTCCCTTGCTCATGGCAGCGTTCCTTCATTTATTTTAATCTTGTTTATTCACCTTGATTGTTTCGCAATATAGATTTTTTTTAATTAGGGAAGATTGATTAAATTGCATTGATTCTCTGTCCTTATTAAACTGAAACAGCCCCCCCCAATCTACTCTCTCCAGACCACTGTTATTTTTCATAATTAGTGACTGTGCCTTCAGTGTGACTTTAAGTGTGTGTGTGTGTGTGTGTGTGTGTGTGTG
>CAIGQW010053650.1:5178217-5196114 GCA_903798125.1 Danio choprae | reverse complement strand
CTGGATAAGTTGGCGGTTCATTCCGCTGTGGCGACCCCAGATTAATAAAGGGACTAAGCCGAAAAGAAAATGAATGAATGAATGAATTATTTAAATATTATTCTTTAATTCATTTATTATTTTATTTTTTTTATTTATTTAAAAATGATATATTCGTATATTACATTTTTAAATATTATTTGTTAATTCATTCATTATTTTATTTTATTTTATTATAATATCTACAGCTATGATGATAATAATGTTAGTGGAGAATATTGCTCTGTTTATTATGAGCACTTTAAATTCTTAAGCACTTTAGAAAATAAAGTATTTTGATTGGCTGTGTTACATCGATGCCGTCAAAAATATTGTGGTTAAAAAACAAACTTCTCAAGGACACACTTGACAAACAAAAACACTTTTCAAATGATTTTACTTAAACAAAAAAATTAAATTGAAATAATGTTTATTTAATGATCAATTAATTTATTAAATTAGAATTATTGAACAATTTCTCGCCACCTTGTGACTGAATAATGAACAGGTTATTTATTGTATGCTCCATCAGCTTCACTCAGCTGGTTTCGTTTCTGTCAGGTTTGCATTTAATTAAGGGAATAATAAACTATTATAGCTTTATACTAAACTAATATACATTTTTTGACAATGTAATAAGTGGGATAAACTTGTTTTTACAAAATAAAGCCCTTTAGTCTTATACAAGAGTGCTCCGCTTCATGTCAGGCTGCCGATAAATCTGTCGAGGATGTACTTTGTTCATAACTTAACAATTTTCAAAAATTAATCATCAATTGTGAATGCAATTTAACAGCTTTTGCTTAAGATTTGCCAATTTTCATTGCCTATTTTGGCATAACCTAAAGTTAGGGCACCTCTAGTTAGAGCAGGTTTAAAAGTGGTCTACTCTTATTGGCTAGTGAGATTTTGATTTTCTTTACGAACAGTGTACAGACGGCATTCGATTATCAAGCCTGATCTCACACGGAAATGTAACTATTTAACGTTTTGTCAGTTTAATAGCTAATTTGTATATAAAAGTTCAGTCGTATGAAAATTATTTTTAAAAGGAGGCGTAGCACCAAACCCCACCCCTAAACCCAACCGTCACTGGGGGCTGAGCAAATCATACTAAATTATACGAATGAGGTTATTATCACAGTAGACTGTTGTCACAGCAAACACTTGCTTTTGGTCTTCAAGAAGATTCAGTGGCGCCACATTGAGCATCCTGCTGTCTGCTTCACCTGATAAACACTTGATGCTGATCTAGAGAATTTTTAATCACGAAGCGACCCTCGGCTCTTTTAATTTTGATCGATGACTCCGTTTATCCTTTACATAACACATTCCTGTCTCAGTTCTTCTTCTCCACCTCTCTCTGCACCCCTCCGCCCGGGACGAAAATGATATTAGAAACTAAATGAGATTTGAAATTGTGTGTTTGACAAGTGACTTGATGACAGGGTTTTATTGCGGGGCCTGATCCATGGAAATGTTATGCTAATAACACTGCTGGCCGGCCGATCTGGTATGAAATTAATCAGCGGAGGAATAGAGCGAGAGAGCTCCATATAAAGTGTCTACTAGTCCTCGCTCTCTCCGTCCGTCTGAGTCTCATCTGAAATAGCCACAGGCTGTTGTCTGTGTGATGAGTTTGCCACTGAAATAGGGAAAATTACACTGAGCTTAGCACTGATTCATGCTGTAATGCAGCCACGCAACACACTGCTGTCAACTCCCTCCAAAGGACTGTAATTTTTGGTTTATGTTGCCTCGGACCAATATGTCATTTTAGACTTATACTGACACCTAGAGATGTGGATGCAGTATCACGCAACAGTTTTCAATTACTAATGCCATTCTGCAGAATTGCAGTATTCACAATCAGACATGATTCATTTGTTCTACAAGTGTCCAAAAGCAGTAATAAAGTGATTGAAAGGTGTGGTTTAGAACATGCCCATGTTCATGAGGACAGAGCCTCAATTTCACGTAGCTCATGGGTACTCAAACTTTAGCTCCAAAGTGATCAGCTCCAACCTCAACTAGACAGACCAGATCTCGCTAATCGAGCTCTATCTATATATACTAGAAACTTCCTGGCAGGTGTGTTGAAGCAAGTTGGAGCTAAACTCTCCAGGACCGAGTTTGGGCACCCCTGACAGCTCAACTCTCAAGATTTGCTTTAATACAGCTGAATGAAAACATTTGATTACGGAATATTATTTTGGAGTGCGATCATGGAGTTTGTTGTACAATAACCAATCTTTGCACTAAAAGCAAATAACAATAACAAATGACAACTTATTTGCTGTTATTTGTGCCATATCTGTGCCTCATTTACAAAGTCCGTGTCATCACAGTTATTCCTATGCAATATCTACATTATAAATCAGTTTAGTTGGCCAATCAGACGTCTTCAGAGTATTACAGTTGAAGACAAAATTATTAGCCCTTTTGTGTAATTTTTTATTATTTTTCCAATATTTCTCAAGGTACAGTGGGTACGGAAAGTATTCAGAGCCCCTTCAATTTTTCACTCTTTGTTATATTGCAGCCGTTTGCTAAAATCATTTAAGTTCATTTTTTTCTCATTAATGTACACACAGCACCCCCGTATTGACAGAAAAACACAGAACTGTTGACATTTTTGCAGATTTATGAAAAAGAAAAAGAAAAACTGAAATATCACATGGTCCTAAGTATTCAGACTCTTTGCTCAGTGTTTAGTAGAAGCACCCTTTGGATCTAATACAGCCACAAGGAAAGATGCAACAAGCATTTGGGTATGCTCTGCCATTCCTCCTTGCAGATCCTCTCCAGTTCTCTCAGGTTGGATGGTAAACATTGGTGCACAGCCATTTTTAGGTCTCTCCAGAGATGCTCAATTGGGTTTAAGTCAGGGCTCTGGCTGAGCCATTCAAGAAGCCACTTGTGAAGCCTCTCCTCCGTTATATTAGCTGTGTGCTTAGGGTCATAGTCTTGTTGAAAGGTAAACCTTCGATCCAGTCCTGAGCACTCTAGAGAAGGTTTTCATCCAGGATATCCCTGTACTTGGCCGCATTCATCTTTACCTCGATTGCAACCAGCCGTCATGTCCCTGCAGCTGAAAAACACCCCCACAGCATGATGCTGCCACCACCATGCTTCACTGTTGGGACTGTATTGGACAAATGATGAGCAGTGCCTGGGTTTTCTCCACACATACCGCTTAGAATTAGGGCTAAAAAGTTGATCTTGGTCTCAACCCCTCCGTACCCACTGTATGTTTAACAGAGCAAGAATTTTTCACAGAATTAAATTTTTTGTTTGTTTGACTGGAATAAAAAAGAAGTATAATTTGGTTTTCATTGGCTACAGGACAAACCACTGTTATATAATAACTTACCTAATTAAACTAACCCAATTAACCTAGTTAAGCCTTTAAATTGCACTTTAAGCTTGCAAAAAATGTAGTAAACTTATGCATTGTCATCATGGCAAAGACAAAAGAAATTAGCTATTATGATATAATTATTAAAACATTTACATCTTTAATAAAAAAAATCTCTCCATTAAACAGCACTTGGGAAATATGAAAGAAATATATATTTAATGCATTTGTCTTAAACTGTAGTTGCCCCATAGTTTCTACTTGATTTCCTTTCCTTCCCTTTACCACCTTTTACTAGTTTTCATCATCTTAAGAACCAGATTCATATGTTCTCCTTTCCTCTGCATGCTTGCTTCATTTATCCCATTCATCTTTCAATGGTTTCCCCATGTGCATGGTCCCTCCCGGCTCGATGGTAAAGAAACAGAAGCGTAGGTGAATCACTAATGGAGTCATTATCAGGTTCCACTCTTTTAAAACAACACAATTAGCACCGTAGTCTTAATGATGCTTGCAAGGGAAGTTGTGTGCGCGCTGAGGAGACTCCATCCAGGGCCTTCACCGGCACAATAAATCACGCAAGTTAACTCACAGAACTAATATACCACATGTGTGTGCGCGCAGGAGTCTGTGTGATTTATTATTTTCACCCTGCGAGACATCTGTTACAGTGCTCCTTATTTTTGTAATGCATCATCAGCCAGGGGAAAAAATAATATTATCCAATCTGGGATGGGCTCTCTCTGGAGTCTAATAATCTAATGTAGAGCTGCTATCAGTGAGCCACCGCAGACACGCTTCAGGGAGCAAACAGGCTTCGCTGATTTCTGTCGGAGAATCTCTGCCATTCATTATATATGCCTGCGTCTGGCTGTAAATGTGAGTCTGTAAATCTGCTGGTGTAATAGGAAGGTTCCAGCTCTAATTTCGTATTAAATGAGTCGTAATTGAAGTGTGCTAATTAAGGAATATAACACACAAAAGTGCTTTTATATTGAGCATCAGTACTGCTGTGAGGTAGTGGGTAATTATGTTGAGCGCAAGTTTTATCGTTTTTGAAATTATTTAGCCGATCTTTGAGCATGTTTAGCTTAGCTTAGCATAAATCATTGAATCGGATTAGACCGTTAGCATTGCAATTAAAAAAATTTAAAAAGAGATAATTAAAAATGGTAAAACTCAACTGTTTAACTCTAGGTAACTTGTAAAAATGAGGCTATTTCAAAATAAAAAATAGTGGAGTGTTCCTTTAAGAATTGTATTTATTTATTTATTTATTTTTTATTTATTTATTTTTTTTTTGACTAGCAGAATGTTGTCCTATGACATGGCTAATTACCATGGCTAAATACCCAACTTGCCAAGTTAACCTAGTTAAGCCTTTAAATTGCACTTTAAGCTGAAATTTAAGCAAGAAAATTTTAGTAAATACTATACATTACCATTAAGATCAGGCTAAAATACATTATATAAAATACATTATAAGTCAAAACATCAGGTTTTATGCATTTATTTCTATCATTTTACAGTGCAGCAATAAAATGGATGTACTTAATATGGGCAAAAATACTATAGCAGTGTTGTAAATTGCGTTTCTATGGCGTCTTTCTAGTAATAACCAATCATGCCAACAACTCATAGTTAAGAAAAATATACCTTTTCAGTAGCAAATCTACTAAACAAAATGTTTCTTCTGTGCCATATGTGTGTATTTCAGAAATATTTAGTTTGTTATGGTGTGTGTGTGTGTGTGTGTGTACCTTGTATTCCTTAATTTGTGAGGACCAACATTTTTTTGTTCCCCGTGAATATAGAATATACCGTTTGTACATTATGAAAATCATTATGTCCATGGGGGTGACACGGTGACTCAGTGGTTAGCACTGTCACCTCACAGCAAGAAGGTCGCTGGTTTGAGTCCCGGCTGGGTCAGTTGGCATTTCTGTGTGGAGTTTGCCTGTTCTCCCCATGTTTGTGTGGTTTTCCTTAGGTTGCTCCGGTTTCCCCCACAGTCCAAACACATGCGCTATAGGTGAATTGAATAAACTAAATTGGCCGTAGTGTATGTGTGTGAATGAGCGTATACGGATGTTTCCCAGTTTCGATGCATGTAAAAGTGTATGTGACAAATAAAGGCTTTATGATCACTATATCACAACTTGTGTTTCTAAACATACAGTGCTCAGCATATGAGTACACCCCTCACAAATCTCTCATTTAAATTCATATTTATAGGAAGCTTAGCAATATTATATTTGTGCATTACATTAGTCAGTACTGAAGCTAAATCTGGAGCTTTTCTAACTAAATAACTTATGATAACAGTCCAAAATTAGTACACCCAAATTTTTGTTAGAGAAAAATATTAAATAAAAATATTTACAAGAGACACCAGTAATTTTTTTCCAGTATTTCACATGAATTTAAACATATTATCTTTCTATTTCTAAAGCTGTTTGGTGACTAAAATATCATTTGAATAAATATATCCGTTTAATAAATCTGTTTTGTTCAAATGCACCAAAATATATGACCATATTCACTGAGAAATGGACCATAATATTCATTTTCAAAATGGGGTGTACTCATTTATGTTTGTGTGGTTCAGGCGTCCTGCAAGGAAGCAACCCTGCGCAGTCAGGATTCAGAGTTGATTGAGCTAAAGGCAGGACTACAGGAGGCTGAGAAACTGGCCACAGATGCACAGGCCCGGCTGCAGCCTCTCACTGAATCCCTGCAGATCTGCAAACACAAGTACCAGACCTGCCTTAGCAAGATCGCACAGCTCCAGAACACTCTGCACAGCCGAGAGGAGGACCTGAAAGAGGCCCACAGTCAGGTTGGTACTTGTTATGGGTGATTTCAGAAGAAATATTCAATTAAATTAAATAATAATTTATTTGTATAGTGCTTTTCATAATAATTATTGTTTCAAAGCAGCTTTACAAAAGGTGCACATTATTGCATTACAATCAAAATCAGAAAAGTTCAGTTATTAGTTACTAATAACTTTAACTAGTAACTAACTACTAATAGCTTTTAACAGTTAAAGTTATTATATATAAACATAGTTAACCTGCAGTTATAGTATATAGGTGGTCTATGTGTTTTTAAATTTTCATCACTCCTCATAGTTTTTGTTTATTAGAGTTTTTTGTCTTGTTTCTAGTCCAAATGTATATTAAATCAAGAAGCATTTCTTTAGACAAGCTAAAAATATTGTCTTGTTTTCAGAAATAACAAGTTAAAATTAAGGGTGCTTTCACACTTGGTTCAATTGCCTGGTCCGAACCCAAGTTCGATTGTCCCCCCTTGCCACCTTCTTGGCTTCTGAACCCCGGTACGCTTGCGTCATCGACCTGCTGTTGTGTGTACAGCTGCTGCTAGGTGATGGACGGCCATGAAAGCCAAGACGCCAAAATATGTATGCACATCACGGTCGTTCTGCTTTTACTGAATCTTTTGATTTTGGTAACATACAGAGAGCGACCTGTGTCTAGCTGCAACAAAAATATTTAAAACGTTCAGTACATCACGCGATGTTCGAAGATCACGTCTGCAGAAGTTGTTTTTGGAGAAGACAAGCAGACATTATCACGATGTTTGCACTTGGGTGGTTCACTTCCGTTATTTTGGTATGATTGCATTCATATCAGAAGAGAACTGGACCAGAGTTTGCGCGAACCGTACCTCAGACCACCTCTTTCAGGTGGACTCAGGTACGGTTCATGGGTGCTTACCTGAGTTGAGATGACATTGTTCACACTAGCTAAACGTACCGAACTCTGACGTCAAATGAGCCTGGGTGAGGACCAACAGTGCTAGTGTGAAAGCACCCTAAGTGAGTTTTTCCTTAAAAAAACAACAAAAGAATCCGCCAATGGGATAAGCAAAATAAACTTGTTTTGACCTTGAAATAGGTTTTGCTCACCCTATTGGTGGATTATTTTCCTTGTTTTAAGGAAAAACTTACTTAATTTTGGCTAATTATTTCTGAAAACAATTTTTTTTAATAGTTCTGAGACTATTAAATTACTATTATAGACTATTCTGAGACTTTTGTATCTGTCTATCCATCTGCCTGTCTGTCTGTCTGTCTTTCTGTCTATCTATCTATCTATACATCTTTTTTTCTATCTGTCTATCAATCAAAAATTATAGAAAATCAGCAAGGATGCTTTAAATTAGTCAGAAGTGACAGTGAAAAATACTCTAAAAAACTACAGAGCAGCACAACCTGATTTGACATAAATAATTAGAATTATAATACAATTTTATTAAGAACCAAAATCAGCATATTAGTGATTTCTGAAGGATAACGTGACATTTGTAATGTGAGTACAAAATACACAAAATACAGTAAAAAAAAAAAAAAAATGAAGCCAGACTTTTCAATGTTAAATTATATATTATTAGCCCTCCTGTATATTTTCTTCCCCAATTTCTGCTTAACGTAAATATTTTATCAACACTAAATATTCATTCATTCATTTATTTATCTGGGGTCGCCACAGCGGAATGAACCGCCAACTTATCCAGCATATGTTTTACGCAGCGGATGCCCTTCCAGCTGCAACCCATCTCTGGGAAACATCCATACACACTCATTCACACTCATACACTACGGACAATTTAGTCTACCCAATTCACCTATACTGCATGTCTTTGGACTTGTGGGGGAAACCGGAGCACCCGGAGGAAACCCACGCCAACAGAGAACATGCAAACTCCACACAGAAACGCCAACTGACCCAGCCGAGGCTCGAACCAGCGACCTTCATGCTGTGAGGCGAACGTGCTACCCACTGCGCCACTGTGAGGCCCCATTTCTAAACATAATAGTTTTAATAACTAATTTCTAATAACTGATTTCTTTTATCTTTGTCATGATGGCAGTACATAATATTTTACTAGATGTTTTTCAAGATACTAGTATTCAGCTTAATGTGACATTTAAATGCTTAACTAGGTTAATTAGGATAAGTTAGGGTAATAAGGCAAGTCATTGTATAACGATACTCTGTTCTGTAGACAATCGAAAAAAATATTGCTTAAGGGGGCTAATAATATTGACCTTAAAATAGTTATAAAGAAATGTAAAGCTGCTTTTATTCTAGCCAAAATAAAACAAATAAGACTTTCTCCAGAAGAAAAAATATTATAGAAAATACTGTAATAACTTCCTTGCTCTGTTAAACATCACTTGGGAAATATTTGAAAAGGGGAAAAAAATCACAATAATTAGGGCTAATAATTTTGACTTCAACTGTACAGCAAACAAAATAAAGAAAATCATCAAATCATCACTCACTCTCCTGTATTTGGAAAATAACAGCTTTAAAATATATCATTAATCTCAGTACATAACAAAAGACTCGCGCTCTTTGTGTTTATAAAAAATCATCCATTAATTATCTTTTTGCACCTTTTTTGAGCGGTTCTGAAATGGGAATATGGTGATACTGACTTCTTTTGTATGTGTGTTTTCAGGTGGCACTGAGGGAAGAGCAGCTCCTGCATCTGAGAGCTCAGGTTGTGTGTCTGCAGGAGGATCTGCAGGTTCACTGCACGCAGCTGGAGACTGGAGACGACGCCATCACCACACTGAGCCAGAAGCTCCGGGACACGCAGACAGAGCTGGAGCACAGCCGGAAACACACACAGGAGTGTGAGCTGCTCATCAGCACTCTCAGAGACACCGCTGAGAGACTTCAACGCCAGGTATGCCAAGCAGAAACACCACTAACTGCACAACTACTTGGTCATTCCTTTCAAACCAATGTAGTCCTAAAGCCACCTCTATTCCTAACTATAATTGAACCTTTGGAGTATGTGTAGAGCTATTAAAAAGAAAACTTAAGAGACCACTTGAAAATGTACTGAAAGTTAGATATGGGTTCAAGTTAAATTTTATTATAGAGTTGAAGTCAAAATTATTAGCCCTCCTGTGATTTTTATTTTTATTTTTTTCAGATATTTCCCAAATGATGTTTAACAGAGGCAGGGATTTTTCACAGTATTTCCTATAATATTTTTTCTTATTTGTTTTATTTCGGCTAGAATAAAAGCAGTTTTTTTAATTTTTAAAAAAAAAACATTTTAATGTCAATATTATTAACCCTCTTAAGTAATATTTGTTTTCAATTGTCTGCAGAAGAAACCATCGTTATACAATGACTTGCCTTATTACCCTAACTTATCCTAATTACACTAGTTAAGCCTTTAAATGTCACTTTAAGCTGAATATTAGTATCCTGAAAAATATCTAGTAAAATATTATGTACTGTCATCATGACAAAGATAAAAGAAATCAGTTATTAGAAATGAGTTATTAAAACTATTATGTTTAGAAATGGCTGGGTCAGCTGGCGTTTCTGTGTGGAGTTTGCATGTTCTCCCTGTGTTGGCGTGGGTTTCCTCTGGGTGCTCCAGTTTCCCCCACAAGTCCAAAGACATGCGGTATAGGTGAATTGGGTAAGCTAAATTGTTTGTAGTGCATGGGTGTGTATGGATGTTTCCCAGAGATGGGTTGCAGCTGGAAGGGCATCCGCTGCGTAAAACATATGCTGGATAAGTTGGCGGTTCATTCCGCTGTGGCGACCCCAGATTAATAAAGGGACTAAGCCGAAATGAAAATGAATGAATGAATGAAGAACTAATGTTGTTAAGTAGTTATTCAAAATGAATGTTGTAATTTGCTGAATTCAAATATCATGCAGAAAATCTAATCAAAATTAATAGGATAGGCTCATACTTTTATATATAACATATAATTATAAAGGAAAAATTCATATAGTCTTTTGTAAATGTTGATGAGTGTTTTTCTTCATTGCATAAGAACAGTTGTGTCAATGTTTCATTTGTGTGTTATTTAAAAGCAGCAAAATAAACAATAATTACTATTTAATTAATAAACATTCTCAACTATAATAACTCAATTCTCAATGACTTAAAAATAAGTCCAGTCTGGACAAAATGAGAATAAATGTCATTGACCCAACAAAAGCTCTGGCTCTGAGGATGTTGTCTTACTTTGTCAAAATCACAGTATCTTCACACCCCTGAGCTATTAAATTGAGTATGGTCGCTCCCTGAGAAAGGCTGCAGATTTGCACTTTGAATGCCCCATAATGCAGCACACTCAACACACTCATCTCCTCCCTAGAGCTGAATTCTGCTGGGCTCTGGACACATAACAATCCAACTGAAACCTAGTTAGCACACGTACAGGTGGGAAGTGGCTTGTTAGTGCAGCTGGAGGTGTGAACCCAATGGGGAAGAGGGAATCTGTGCCACTCAACAGGCCAAAATCTGAGCTTTAGATACAGTGGAGTGTCAGTACTGGATAGTATTGATCCCGGTCGAAACCCTCACACTTCTGCCAATGTGAGGAGAGAGCTTTTTCAGGTGTTTCATTTCCCACAGCGTCTGCGAGAGAGCTGTGATCGGCTCTCTGGAGGAATTCTGGGAGTTGAAGTTGTTATTGATTTGTAGTTGTTGGGTAAAGATTAAGCGCGTGGCCCTTTCAGACAGAGCGACTGGTGTTTAAATGGACCTGAAGTTGTTTTGATTTGCCTGTACATTCACCAGGGTGGCGGAAAGTGGAAAATCCTGCTGACTCTGCTTCAAATAATGGGCATTGCTCTCAGCGGTGGTGGGATAGGCCTCGTCTGTGGCCCAGTGGTGCAGTCACCTCTGTCGGATGTAGTGCACACTAGGTGTACAGCCCTACATTCCTGCTCCTTCCTGTGCCTTTTTTCTCCTCCAGCACCTCCAACCCGACTTCTCTTCTCAAATGTCTATGATGCCCATTAGCAATCCCTAAACATCACACTCATACATGCTATATTGATCCCACTGTTTCCAGACGGGACCTCGGAACACACACGTCCTTCAGCCGTTGGCCCATGTCTCCCTCTTGAAAGTGTACGCTCCGCTTAATTGCTCTCGTTCACTTAGAAGCTGCTGAGCTGTCTGTGGCTCGGCGTAACCTTCGACAGGGTGAAACGGAAAGTTTCCTTTATCTCTGATTGTGATGTAAAACAATCACATCGTTCAATCACCTCACTGTCTTTTACTCTCAGTGGGAGCTGTCGGACGTTATATAAGTCTATCTGTGAGAAACGTGTGTAGTTCTCGTGGACTACACTCGAAAAAAGATTTGCTGCTTGTTCAAACTACTCATTTAAAATGTGCTGAAACAACACAGTTCTTGAGATTTCTTTTTAACAACTTAATTGTTTTATGTTCAATCCACTTAAATGTGTTACATTACAGTTTTCCTCAGTCGCTTTGGTACATTTCTCAGATCAGAATTGAAATTTGCAAAACAGTAAGTGCATTTCTCAAAACAACGCGTACAAATAGCAAAACACCATGGACTGCCAGCAAAAGCCAGTCTCTTGCTCAAAATCTTGAGTTCATCTCTCCAAACTCAATTTCTGTGTCAATGACAGTGTCAGTGCCATCAGAATGACAAATCCTTGTGTCATTGTGTACGGATAAGACAGTCAAATTACTTAGTCATGTTGTCAATATAACTGTGTTCTGGAGAGGTGTTCTGATGTAAACTATGCCTTTTATATTTATATTTTTTATTTGTTTGTACTGTAATTTGCTGACAGATCATGGCATTGCGATACAGAAAGGAAAAAGACAGCACTGCATAACACAGTGAAAAACAAAAGTAGAAATGTGAACATAGGACAATCTGCTTTGAGATGCAGCTTTATTAGGAAAAGTCAAGAATCGCCTGGGAGAAATGTACTAACTGTAGACAGATTTAGAAAAAGGTCTAATGGAAATGTATAGAAAAATGCGTTATGACAAAATATTATGACAACTTGTTCAGCCATTTTGCATGTAAAGACTTATGCCACAAACAAGATATTAAATTTTGTGGGGGGGTGAGACTATTCAACAGAGACCGAAATAATACATTTTGATCAACATAACATAAGCAATTGATAATGCAGGAAACATCAGAGAATTGCACATAAGCATTTGCATGGATGTACAAAAGCATTTGCAACTTGTTCAAAGGAATGAGAAACTGCTTTTCTAATGTGCACAAGTGACACAATGATCTGAAGATTGAACCGGGAGTTTTGAGAATTTCAATTCTGATCTGAGAAATGGACCAAAGTGACTGAGAAAAACTGTAACTTAATGGATTTGTGTTAGGTCAACATAAATGAATTTTATGGAACCCTGCATTTTTTACCAACCCAGGCTCATTGCGGATACATACCCAGGTCTACATTTCTGGGGACAGCGAAATACGTAACCGCAGGTACATCTTGTCACAGTTTTTGTGTTTGCAAATCCTCCAGTGGCAGCTGTATATGGTTTTTGATGATGTCAAATTTCTCTCACGAGTCCTTTTCTCGTGTAAATCCACCAGAGGGTGCAATATACACTTCAGCTGACCAGGTCAGCTTGCTGTCGACTGACTGACCCACCCACCCCCTTTCCTAAACCCAACTGCAAAAGAAAAGCCGTCGCGGCCGCATGATTTCACCACGTTTTCAGCCTGTTGTTTATTTATTTAATTTGCTTTTGTTTTACCTGGTTTCTGGAACCATTCTTCTCTATACTCGAACGTCGATGTTGCGGTCAACTCCGCTCTACGTCCTAAGTCCGCCGATGTACGCAGAGAGCCACTGGGCAAGGAGCAGAAGCAGTCAGTGGCGTCATACCACCCCGTAGCGTTCGCCCTTTAAAGACGAAATAGCCAGACGTACCTTTGGCTACATAATCTGCTCTCTCCAGAAATGTAGACAGGGGTACATAGCCACAATGAGCCAGCGTAGGTCAGGGTTTAAAAGTTGCAACTACAGATAATGGTTAGTGGTCAACAAGCACAAATCTAGTACCCTAATAAAACATTACCCCATTAAAAGTATTAAAAGAATAGTTCACCTAAAAATGAAAATTTCGCCATCATTTACTCATCCTTTATTTCTTGTGTTAAACACAAAACAAGATAGTTTGAAAAAAATGTTGGAAACCCGTAACCATAGACTTTCTATATTAGGAAAAACAAATACTATGAAAGTCAATGGTTACAGGTTTCCAACATTTTTTTCAAACTATCTTGTTTTGTATTTAACAGAAAAAAAAACACTTTAAAAAGAGTAAGAGTTTTTGCTCGTTTTTTTTTTGCTTATTTTTTTTGCTTGTTTTTTAGCTTGTTTTTTATTTTTTTTTGCTTGCTTTTGTTTTTGTATTTTGCTTGTTTTAAGGACAAAATCACTTAATTTTGATGAATTATTTCTGAAAACAAGACGATATTTTTTTGCTTGTCTAGAAAATGATTTAAGAATGTTTCGATATTTGGACTAGAAACAAGACAAAATCTTTAGGTAAGAAAAGCATTCCAATGTAAATTTTCATTTTTGGGTGAATGATCCCTTTAAGTACATTTTAATTAACATTTTAAAATTGCCCTTGTAATTGAATTAGATAATATCGGTATTATATCTTTTCGTTTATTTGTTTGTGATTGTTTAGGGGAGAGCGGGGACGAAAGTAATGTGGTACGAAAGTAACAAAGCGATTTTCTCGAAGTCCTGACAACATTTGATTTCCAGGCTGTAACAGCACATTCAGCATGCAACCCTTGATGGAGCTGCCAAATATCAGCTGATTTCCATTGACATTGACACCGTGTCCCGCAGTTGGCTCGAAATTTCAGTTTTTAAGTGCAAAAAGTAAATTATTGTAGTGGTTCTTTTTTCCTTATCACAAGTAGTGTTTCTCTTTCATGCGCCACACTAATGATCAATCTACAGGTTATTTAGTGTAATAACACATCCTTGAGTTTGAAACATCTGAGTTTTTCTGTTTAAAAGTAAATCAGATTTAAACGGCAAGAGTTCCTGTAGGGACAACTTTCGTTATTTATGTCCCACTGATAATAGCCATACCTTATTTTTTACTTCAACATTAAAGCTTTCAGTGTTTTGACTCATATGCTTTATAAGATTAATGCATTTATTCATTCATTTTCATTTCGGATTAGTCCCTTTATTAATCTGGGGTCGTCACAGTGGAATGAACCGCCAACTTATCCAGCATATGTTTTACGCAGCGGATGCCCTTCCAGCTGCAACCCATCACTGGGAAACATCCACACACACTCATTCACACACATACACTACGGACAATTTTAGCTTACCCAATTCACCTATAGCACATGTCTTTGAACCGGAGCACCCAGAGGAAACCCACGCCAACACGGGAAGAACATGCAAACTCCACACAGAAATGCCAACTGACCCAGCTGAGGCTCGAACCAGCAACCTTCTTGCTGTGAGGCGATCGTGCTACCCACTGCGCCACCGCGAGGCCCAGATTAATGCATATTGCCAATAATAATAAAAAATATTACAAAATTATATAAAATGTTAACATTGTGCATTGTTGGGTTGTTTTTAAAACATTTGATGAAATTTGAAATGAAAATGCCGTCAATTTTTCTTTTTGTAAAAGTAAAGGACAAAATATATCTCTGCAGTTAACATGAACAAGGTCAGATCTATTTCAAATAAACAAGATTAAGCCTGTAAATCTAGCAAATATTGTTGTTACTTTTGACCCAGCCGTGTGTTACTTTCATCCCTGCTGACGGGGTCAAAAGTAACAGTGTGCAACTTCTGTTTAAAGTGAAGTTATACTGGAGTTGTTCTACACTGATACAAAACAACACCTGATTTTGATAGAGCACTGTTGTCAGTTAGTTACCACAGCAAAAATATATTTCTGCTTTTTATGAAAAATGTTACTTTCTTTCCTGCTCTCCCATATTTATTACAGAACAAAGCCAGCAAGCACAGCTAGCAACAATTATATATAATTCAGGGTTTGCATTAAAGGAAAATACATAAGAAATTAAATAAATAACAATAAAACAGGAAAAGAAAAAACTCTGGGGTGGGAAGTGCATCTTTTTGTTTCTTGTTTGACCCTTTGCCGTTATGATAGGTGATATAACCTTCCTTGCATATCCTAGCCAACGTCTTTCTCAGAACAACAGCAACACGCAGTGTGTCATAATGAAATATCATCTTCATTAAGCCTGTTTTATATTCAGTCTTCAGTTCTGACAGTACTGTGCTGGACTGATTTATCTTTCTCAGAGGGAAGAATTTAGTGGCCATTAGGAGCTGTTACCAGTTTGAGACCAGATCAAGAAATGCTGTTTTACAGTTCACAGTAACGGCCTAGTCTTTCTCCACAGATTACTGCTTGATTTCCTATTTTACAATGTGCACAAAACAAGACTTAAATGGTAGTTCAATAAACGTCCAAGGGCATAGAAGTAATTTTGACAGCTGGGGACATATAATACGCTGCATGATCCTGATTCATAAATATTCATTATACGACAGATCATTTGTCATCTAATTAATATTCAGTAGACTTAAATTAAAGGTTGGTAAGTGAACACTAGTGGGATTTCAGGGTTTGTTTTGTAGATTTTTGTGATATACAGTACATAGAGATGCAATGATCAACTGGTCAAGGACCAGACATTTGACTGATTCCAGCCAGTCTGTATTGTTAGCAGTGACACGGGCAATGATGTCACAGAGACGCTTGCACTCACAGTCACAGCCTCATGATAATCTCCATGGACGTTTTTTAGAGTGTTAAAGCGACACTATGTTGTGTAATCTCACATACTCTTACAGTCTGCAAATGCTTTATCAGAACAAGATTAAAAATATCAGAAAATAAGCATCTATGAAATACAAGTACAAAACTATACATACAAATACTATTCAAAACATATTTCATGAGCATGTGAATATGAAAAATGTGAAAATTTGAAGGAAAAAACTGAAAAAGCTAGTTATAAACAGTGGGGAAACAGTGGGTTTTGTTAGTGTGCAGTTTGAGGAATTGTAATGGTTATTCTAATAAATAATATGTCTTACATTTTCAATCATTTTAAATTTAAAGGGATAGTTCACCCAAAAAAATTTTTTTACTCACCCTTACATAAGATATTTTCAAGAAAGCTGAAAAACTGTAACCATTGACTTTTACAGTAGGAACAACAAAAAATACTATGGAAGTCAGTGGTTACAGGTTTCCCATAAAATGAAACAATTCTGTAATTAATTATCCTTTTTATTATGAATAAAATGGAATAAAAGTATATTTTTGTTTGTATATGCTGTCCGTTATAGTTCTTAGAAAGAAAACTGGGTAACACTTTACTTGAAGGGGTGTTCATAAGTCATGAAACCTTTATAATCATGACCTGACACGTGTCATGAATGTGAATGAGATTTTATGCATCCTTATGACAACTGTAATAAATGTAATGTTACTGTAGTAATTTTACTGGAGCAATTTTAAATGTATAGATGAGTGTTTGTTATGACAACTTGACATGAACAAATACATCACAACCTGGTTTTGTCTTTGTCATGACAACAAACAATGTCATCTTTGCATTTAAAGTGTCATGACAGAGCGAATGACACTTAATGACAGTTGTCATAAGCATGCATAAAATCTCAATCTCAAAAATCGTAAACGGCAAGGTCACACTTACTAAGAAATGGAAAATCAGATGCAAAGAAAATGCAATAGGTGCAGTTACTATAAAAGGAAAGTTACTTTTAAAAGTAATCCTTAGTACTTAGTTACTTTTTATGGTAAGTAATGCATTAAGTTACTTTTGAGTTACTTTTCCATACTTTTGGTGAGGCTTGATCTCTTTCTGAACTTGCAAGGTTGTTTTAATAGAGGAGCTCTGCAATTAACTTCATACTCTGAGACTTTTTGTCTTATTAGTTAGGTAAAATCACTGTCCATTGAGACAATCCCCTTTTCCTTTTCTTTGATGCGTTCTAAATAATAAGAATACTTCCATCGCACAAATGTAAGGCTCAGTCATCTTCATTTCTCTGTTCTTGTGGAGACCGCATTCTCTCATTAAGTGTGGAATTTAGTGTGCCAATGTTAATGTTATTCGGGGGGGTTGAGTGGTTCAGAAGACCCACCCCTCACTGACAAAGGTCCAGAATTTGTCCCATACATGAGCTCCTTTGTCCGATTTTGAAATATATGGTATATATATTACAAATAATGAAAATAACCCATCAAAAAAGGCTTTAAGACCAAGCAGAATCCTCTGTTGGCTGTTGCTTCGGTGTGACTTCAGCGAATCAGTTTTGGCCAATGCTAACAAATATTTTCATTTTACAATCTGACATTAGAGAAGTCATCTTTCGCTACTGCATTGTATTTAAACAGAAAACATTTTACAGGTAACTTTTATTTTAACTCTTGGACCTTATTCTTGAAACAAAAAATGAGCAATAAAAAGGTGTGAAGCACCAAAAGCGGACCATATTGAAATAGATTTGAGTACTATTTTGGCTATTGTTGTTATCCATAAATTTTCAAATGTTCTTTTTTTTTTTACAAGAGAGGCTAGAAAAATTGTGAAGCTCTACATTATTATTATTATTATTATTATTATTATTATTATTATTATTATTAT
>CAIGQW010053650.1:5131103-5172409 GCA_903798125.1 Danio choprae | reverse complement strand
ATAGATAGATAGATAGATAGATAGATAGATAGATAGATAGATAGATAATCTGCCAATGGGGTAAGAAAAATGATCTTATTTCAAAGTGAAAAGCAGATTATTGCTGTTTACCCCATTGACAGATTATTTTGCTTGTTTTAAGGAAAAACTCACATAATTTCTACTTATTTCTGACAACAAGACTTCTTGATTTAAGACTCTTTAAGTATTTGGACTAGAAACAAGACAAACACTCTGAGAAAAGCAAAGCATTTTATTGAGTAAGAAAAGCATTTTATTTTGCAGTTGTTCACTTCAGTAAAGATATTTTAATTAAACCGTAGGGATCTCTGTTCCTCAATTAAAAGCCCAAAATCAAACGTTCAATTTTCAAAAAATTCTTAAAAACATCTTTTTAAAAAGTGAAGCGGTTTAAAGTCTTATGATGTGATTTTACTGTATGATTAACACATTTAATTGAGTCTTTTCTACATATAAATACTGATAAATCTGCATATGTGAAGAGCAACAAACATGTTGACAAGAAGTTTAAATGGGTTTGCTTGACCTGCAAGAACAAACCATGAAAATTCATGCTCGTCCACTGGGTCATTTTAGCACAGCTGTGATTTTTCCTCTTGATTTTGCGAAAGAAAAGCACTTTAAATCTGTGTGATGGAGCACGTGTGTGCACCTGTTTGTGTTCTCCAGCAGTCGGATTGTCCCGTCTGAAATGAAACAGCCCATCAATTCAGAGCCTCTAGCCATCAGATACATACTCTACTGTGGGAATGATGCTCATTAAAAAACTACATCCTCATCCCAGATGAACAGGGGCAGATGTAGCCATAGTAAACCATGCAATGGGATTAGTGTGGTTTTTTGGGGAGGGGGGTTTAATATAGGCTTTATCATCAACAAAAAAAAAGACAGACATAAAATTCTAAAGGTTGGCGTCAAATTTTTTTCTTTTATATTTGTCAAAAAAAATCTAAATGTATGAGTTTTCACATTCAGAACTCTCAGGAAGTGTATTGTTCAGGGATGTTCTGTGTGTTTCAGGCCAGGAGCTGATGCGGCAGCAGGAGAAGCTGCAGCTGTTGGAGGGAGGTCAGCGTCTGACTCAGGATCAGCTCTCAGGGCGTGTGGCAGAGCTGCTGCGGGCTGAAAAAGCCCACAGAAAACTCCAGGCTGAGCTCAAAAGAACCACAGATAGTCTGGAAAACACCCAGCAGGAGCTGCAGGACTCACGGTAAACTCACAACCAGGAGGCAAGCTGCCCAGCTAACATTCTCAAAACGTTTTCACAACGTTCCTTAAAAGTTGTATAAATGTTAGCAAGTTACTATAAAGGTCCTGTGAAGTGCTTTGAAATGTGCATTTTCATTCGATGTTTCACATAATCTTGACTGAAAAACGAAGAGAGGGTGGGAGATAGTGTTGCTCCTCCCCTTTATAAAACAGCCAATAGCATTTTGTTTTATCATAGCTCTGCCAGTGAGAGTGGTTGAGCTCAAGCGCATCAAATGAAAAGAAACAAGAAACGTCTTGAAGGGGGCGGGGCATGGCAGATACTAGAGAGCATTTGATTGGTCAAGATTTGATGAGAAACTGAAGAATGAGGTGACATTTGATTCATTTAGGCGGAAGTGACAAACTACAAGCTTTACATTTTTATATTTGTTTTATATCTTCTAAACGCAAATTGTGTGATTGTTTTGTAGCACACTAGCTTATAGATATCCTTGAAGACTAAAATACTGATACTAACATCTAAACACACTTTATTTTATTTTCACTAGACCTTTAAGTAATATTTCTGCATATAATCACTCGACACAGAAGTATAAACCTGGCTTAAGCCTGTAGAGTAATGTTAAGGGTATTCTAGTAATGCTGATTAGTTTCTTAGAACCATAACATAATATGGATGGAATGTTCTAATAACATTTTAAATACCATTATGGCCAACAAATATGTTAAATATGCAATAGGAGAACGCAGTTGTGACGCAGTTCCTAGAGAAACAGAATATTAAATGAGAAAACAGTGGGCGTGGCTTGTTTTTTTCTACTGCAAGCTTATTTGATGTAGCAAAGTAGGCATTTCATTCAAAAAGATTGGGAAACACCTCCTCCTCACCATTTCAGTTTGTTGTCATAGCACTGTCAAAACTGACAGTTGGAGGGGCGTGGTTAAGTATGTTAGCCACGCCCAATACCTCAGACAGACGTAATCTGAGAATTTAGCTAAAAAAAATGAACAGGAAGTGCATTTTCAGATTATAATTAAAGATTACAAGGACAAACTCATTTTTATTTTATCTTAATGACATGCACAGATGAATTGTTCAGCACAAAACTAGGAATGTGAGCTAACAACATCAGTATGGTTGGTTTTGAGTTATTGTGTACTTGAACAAAAAAGTACACATGAACAAAAATGTGGGCGGAGCTGAGAGCCTCGAGCACGATCGAGCGATTGTTTACAAGTCGCATGAAGGAGCTCCAGATGGAAACTTTTGTTTTGTATTTAGCTTATGATTAAAGTTGTTACACGTACGCCAGTTCTCACCTCTGAATGAGCGAGTTTGAGCTAAAAATAACTAAACACCCGTGAAGAAACTCAACACAGAGGAACATAAAAACCTACTGCCAGCTAGCGGAAGTGTTATTGCAGAGCAACACAAACAGCACGCAGAAGTATAAATGCACGACTATGTACAAGGCAGGCGCCGTGGGTCACACTGATCACTCGACACAGAAGTATAAACCTGGCTTAAGCCTGTAGAGTAATGTTAAGGGTATGTTTTTAGAACATTTTTAGCTGGCTAGAACCTGTTGGAAGATACTCCAACTAATCCATTACTTGAGGAAAAGCATTGTTGCCATTTAAAATTAACCATGTATTCTTATTTTTGCAAGCAACATCCAATCATAGTAATATTTCACATGTATTACATTGCTAGTGATTCATCACATGGCAATTAAAACTGATATTATTGATCTAAAAAGGGTTTTAGGCTACAGAATGAAATTCCTGTGAGTAAAGATGGCAGCTGGCTGCATATTGGTTGCGTATTGACTGTTGTCTGTTTTCCAGTGTGCTTGAATGCAGTTTGAGTGATTAGTTGGACCGACAGCTTTCCAGACTCACTTCCTCAGGATGACACTTTCATATCACACTCATATTAAGACTACTAGTGAAGCTATGAGCCGATTAATCCAAAATTCTCCACTTTATACTGCCTTCAAGTCATGTCTGAATGATCGTATTTACCAGATGAGCGCACATGAATGCCAGTATTACCAGTAGAGAACTCTGGATTTTCTCTGAGCCCTGCTTTCTGAGTTTACGGCAGGTCTTTTGTAGGAATATACGGCAGGTCTGTTGTAGTCATTTCAGTGTGCTTTGTGGATGACAGTTGCTGATCACAGAATAATAGATATATTTTTCTAGTTTATAAATAAATGAAATATTTTTTACCACATTTTTTTTACGATTCCCTATTACAACGTGGTAATCGAGTACAGCAGCCATCTCCCTTTAAAAATTCCATTCTTAATAACTTGTATTCACTACCTAGGACATATTAAATAAATAACTTGAGCAGGTAACATGTGATGCATTTCAACCAGTGTGATATTAAAACTGGTCAATTATATATTTCCATGAAATATATAATGAATTATGAATTTCCATGAATATATAATTAAAATATATAATATATAATTGTATTTGATTAGAAAAAAATGCATTAAAAGCAATAGTTCACCCCAAAATTTTAATTACCCTATAATTTACTCACCCTCAAGGCATTCTCTGTGTATTTGAAGACTTCTGTCAGATGTATGAGGATAACTAAACGCCAGTAATTAATTGAAAGTTATGTCAATAGATTTTTTTTTTTTTTTTGCACAGACATATTTGTTTGAACCAGAGTACATAGTCATCCTCATCATCATGCGTCATATGCCGAGTTACAGGTCAGCCAAGAATTTGTCAAGAACATACGTTCAGCAGCCAGAAGTCAGTGATTTGAGATCATCATTTATATATTAGATATATTTCGTGTTACAAAAACACATCAATCCGCTTTATAAGACATGTGTTATCCCCCTGTCGGCGTATGGGTTAGTTTTATGCACATTTAAAAAAACTCCGACTGTGTTCATCTGACAGAAGAAAGTCATATACACTGATGATGGCTTGAGGACATTAATTTTCCTTCAGCTTAGTCCCTTATTTGTCAGGGGTTGCCACAGTGAGGTGAACCGCCAACTATTCCAGCATATGTTTTACGCAGCGGATGCTCTTTCAACACAGTACCGGGAAACACCCATACACTCCCATTACACATTTAGTTAATCCAATTCACTTATAGTGCATGTGTTTGGACTGTGGGAGAAAACCGGAGCACCTGGAGCACACCCATGCCAACACGAGGAGAACATGCAAACTCCACACAGAAATCCAACTGGCCCAGCCGGGACTCGAACCAGCGACCTTCTTGCTGTGAGGCGACAGTGCTAACCACTGAGCCACCGTGCCACCCCTTTCAATGCACAGTATTGTTATAAATCCCGCCAACACTAACTGCATGCTTAATATATCTATGTATACAGTTGAAGTCTGAATTATTAACCCTCCTGAATTATTAGCCCCCCTGTATATTTTGTCCTTAATTTCTGTTTAACGGAGAGAAGACTTTTTATCAACACATTTCTAAACACAGTAGTTTTAATAACTTATTTCTAATAACTGATTTCATTTCATCAAATCATTTTATAACAGTAGTTTGTTCTGTAGACAATCTAAAACATATATTGCTCAAGAGGGCAAATAATATTGACCTTAAAATGGTTAAAATTGACAAATTAAAAACTAAATTATTTTAGGAAATACTGTGAACAATTCCTTGCTCTGTTAAACATCATTTGGGAAATATTTGAAAAAGAAATTCAGAGGGCGGCTAATAATTTGAACTATATTTGACGAAAGTGATCCTGACTGAATTACTGTACTTGACTATAGTTATAAACCCTTAAGTATGCTAAGCTTTAGGAAAACAAAATGGAAATGAGATTAGGACTCAAACTGAATTCCCAATGAGCCTTTACAAATCTTGAGCATGTGCACAAAACAGCCAAGTTGTTTTTTAAACAAAGCTGCAATTCTCTGGACAGTTCAGAGTGTGTTTTTGCCTTCACGACCCTTTTACCTCTTGCTCTTATGAGAAGGTGTGCCGCTCAATGGAGGAATCACAGAGGATCTGGATCCGTGTGTGAAATCAGATGTTTAACTGGCTGGAAGGGAACGAGCGAGCGCATCTTAACTAGCACCTAGCCAAAGGTCTCTTGTTCAGTCAGCCATCCGCCGCTGCTCAGCACAACTTCCCATCTGCCAATACGCATTACAGAGGATTTAGTAATTAAGTGGTAAGTTGAGGACTAAATTGGGTGTTTGCGGGCCACAGATCTACCCCGAGGTCCCCGCAGCCATGCAGATAGGGGATTCTAATTGCTGAGGATATTGATCATTCCCGGCGAGGGCGTGCTGGGGGATTTCGCAAGCCATCGATTACCTGTTCCTGTGGCTGCTTCGCCAATGGCAGAGAAAGAGGTAAGAGAGCCACGTGGGGCTTTCATGGGATCTCCCCACGCTCGTCACCACCTGAAAAAGCCACACATCACCTAGTCAGACGCGCGCTTCACTGCCCAGACACCATTTTTAGGAGCGTAGGCTTGTCTTTTCGCTTGTTTGGGTGTAATCTGGAGGGTTGAGGTTGTTTGGGTTGGTCAACACCTCTCGTTTCTGCTGCTGGAAGCTTTTCCTTTGCCTTTCCAGGAGTGATTTGAAACACTGCAATGGGTCTGATTTGTTGATCCATGCATGAGCTCATCGTCGCCGGGTTCTCATAATTAGTTTCATTAAATATTCACGCTTGCCTTCTCTAATTAAATCTAACCCCTCTCTCATGCTTACCGTTCCTGCATGCCTCAATTAAGATGTGTTCTGGTCTGTTTGACTGACTAGTCGAGTTGAAAATGTTTTGCAGTGTACTGAAGAGTCACACTCTCTCATGCCCATACACACTTCCTAATGAAAATAAAAACCCAGCACTCCATGCATTTCTAAAAAAAAAAAAAAAAAAAAGATCAGCTTAATCTAGAAGTACATTCACTAACCCAGTGTTTCCCAACCCTGTTCCTGAAGGCACACCAACAGCACACATATTCAACCTCTCCCTAATCAAACACGCCTGAATCAACTCATCAGAACATAAGAAGAGACTCTAAAACCAGAAGTGAATGGGTCAGATAAGGGAGACATTCAAAATATGTACTGTTGGTGTGCCTCCAGGAACAGTGTTGGGAAACACTGCACTAACCATTGGATATGTATTGCACCTAGAATTATTCAAAAGAAGTACAAGAAAAATAACACAGGCTCACTGAAAATACATGCTTCAGCCTACATTTTTGTGAAACTAAAACATACATAAACTTTTGTTTCTTTTCACATTAATGATATTCTCAGGGACATATTATAGATGAATAATGGATTATTTTCATGCATATTTTCAAATAATTGCTTAAAAGACATGAAAACACATTGGTTGGGTTTGGGATTATACATCAAGACCCACCTTATTGTTGACATGTATCTGAAACGTATGACAAAAAGTACCCTAAGTAACGTATTTCAGATTTGCAAAGAAATTACACTACCTGACAAAAGTCTTAATAATAACTTGACTTCTAGTTGATCATTTGGAAAAGTGGCAGAAGGTAGATTTTTCCGATGAATCATCTGTTGAACTGCATCCCAACCATCACAAATACTGCAGAAGACCTACTGGAACTCGCATGAACCCAAGATTCTCACAGAAATCAGTCAAGTTTGGTGAAGGAAAAATCATGGTTTGGGGTTACATTCAGTATGCGAGAGATCATGAGTCCATGGCAACATCAACAGCCTGAGGTATCAAGACATTTGTGCTGCCCATTACATTACAAACCACAGGAGGGGGTAAATTCTTCAGCAGGATAGCGCTCCTGCTCATACTTCAACCTCCACATCAAAGTTCCTGAAAGCAAAGAAGGTCAAGGTGCTCCAGGATTGGCCAGCCCAGTCACCAGACATGAACATTATTGAGCCTGTCTGGGGTAAGATGAAGGAGGAGACATTGAAGATGAATCCAAAGAATCTTTATGAACTCTGGGAGTCCTGCAAGAGCGCTTTCTTTGTCATTCCAGACGACTTTATTAATAAGTTATTTGAGTCATTGCAGAGATGGATGGATGCAGTCCTCCAAGCTCATGGGAGTCATACACAAAGTTAATTCTTTTTCCACTGCACCATGACTTTATATTCTATACTGTACATTATTTCTGTTATAAGTGACCAGACTTTTGTCTAAGCAAAGTCAGACCTTACTGTCCTAATTAAATAATTAAAAATCAAGGCATGATCATATATTATTTTGGTAAAATAAGCGTAATCTAGAGGCCTTTGCCTTTCATATAAGCCACTTCTGACACCAAATGATCAACTAGAAGTCAAATTATTATTTGTTGTTCGTAAAACTTGGATAGGCGACAATTTGCAACAAAACAAACCCGGAGCAACTTATTTTACATTTTTACATAAATGTAGGCTTACTAACGTATTTTATTGAGCCTGGGTTGAAAATAAAAAAAACAATAATAAAAAATAAAGGAAATAATATCAGTTTCAAAGAATATACTTAGAGAGAACAGAGTATAATGTATTCAGCTGGAGTGCACTTAATATACACTACACTTGATGGCATTAGATGGCAATGTATTATAGTTAAAAATTTATATTCAATGGAATTAGCGGAACTAGAGTTTTTTATCCAGCTATGTAGACTTAAACATATCTATATGGATTGTGGAGGTTTTATGATAAGCACATTTAACTCTAAATGTTATAATCAAAAAACACTTTACAGTTTTAAATGATAATGAAGTACTTCACAGTTAATGTCACAGTAAATGTACTTCTTTAAAGCATGCGATATACTTTTTAATTTGACATTGAATATCCACAAGCAATAATATATTCATTCATTCATTCGTTTTCCTTTGGCTTAGTCCCATAATTATCAGAGGTCGCCACAGCAGAATGAATCTATTCCGGCATATGTTTTACACAGTGGATGCCCTTCCAGCCACAACCCAGTATATCACTCATACACACTCATTCACACTCTCATTCACTATACACTACGGCCAATTTAGTTAATCCAATTCACCTATAGCGCATGTCCGGAGCACCCAGAGGAAACCAACACGGGGAGAACATGCAAACTCCACACAGAAATGCCAACTGGCCCAGTCGGGACTCGAACCAGCGACCTTATTGCTGTGAGGCGACAGTGCTAACCACACTGAGCCACCCACTGATAATATCGATTAAAATAAATTAAATGAGTTTGAAACTCTGAGTACAAAGCGACACCTTTGCCTTTTTATTGCTTTTGTTGTGTAATTGTACTTTTTTTTTTTAATAGACTATGTATTTTTAATTTGGCATTGAATACCTACGAGCAAAACCAACTTTATTTTTGTGCCTGTAAAATAATTCAAATGAGTTTGATAAACTAACCAGCACAAAACTATTTCTATAGCTTACAGGAAAAGTTTAGTAAAAATGGAAATTTCTGTCACCTTTCCAAAACCGACATTCCTTCATATTCAAAACACAGCTAATTAAGATGTATTGGATGAAATGCATTGAATTTGATCTATCCCTTCAAGCATCCCTTCTAACCGAATGCTGTCTTAGTGTTATTCTACAATATAATGATCAGTATGTTTCCAGCATGATGGTGTGTTGTGTTTAATCTTTTGTTCTGGGTCATGCTAGCAAGTGAAGTGGTCGCACTTTACAATAAAGTGTCATCAGTTAATGTTATTGAATGCATTCAATAACATGAATTAATTATGAACAATACTAGTACAGAATTTATTAATCATATTTCAACATTTACTAATGCGTTATTAAAATACAAATTTGTGCCTGGTAATATTAGTTAATCGCCTTGAGTTAACACAAATGAAAAATGAACAACTTTATTTTCATGAAATAATGTCAACAAATATGAATAATACTGTAATAAATGTGTTGATGTGTTAATAAATGCATTAACTAATACAACACTAACACACTTCCTTATTGTAAAGTGTTACTAGAGTGCTAGAGTGTTTAAACAGTGAAATAAGCCTCATGTGTTCCTCTACAGGAGTCTGCTGGAGCGTCTGAAAGCAGAGGCCAGGAGCAGCAGACAGGATGTGCTCAGCACTCAACAGGAAGCTGCGAGACTCCAGCAGGAGAAACAGCAGATCCGGGAAGAGCTGAACGTCTGCAGAGAGAGCCTCTTGGCCATGCAGTCTAAGGTGAAGCCATTTCACACTGGTCCTGCGTTGATTCTGGGCTTTAAATGCTGGCATCATTAAACAAAAGCACTTCACAAAGCCCCCTCTAAGGTCAAGATCCACCGTATTGATCTGTATTGATCACCGAGTGCCTGAGGAACAGTGCATGCTGGTATGTGGTGAGTGCATGCTCGTGTGTACATGTGGATTTGTGGAAAGATCATGAACTCCACATGTCTGTGTGTCTGATATCCAGCATGATTTCAGAGAGATCTGTCTTGTGCTTTAATACAACAACATCACACATTCCATAATGTTGACTTTACTTAAGAGTGAGTAAACCCATTGTCTTAAAATGTGCATAATTATACAAGTAAAGCCAATTTAACCGTTCCAAGCTACAATGGGTTAACTCCATTTTTAGGTAAACTAATCGACTTTAACAGCGTGGACTTTTTGCTGCTTGTTTAAACTACGTATTTAAAATAAGCTTTACACAATTTTTGAGATTTTTATATACCGAGTTCAGACTGCATGATTTTAGCCCCGATTTTGACTCACCAACAGGTTGAGAAATCGCCGACAAATGCCTGAAATCACAGACAAATCAGTGCTCGTTCATGTGAGTAACTATCACACAGTGTGAACTATCAAAGACACGATCTGAGATATTTGGCATGCTAAATATCTGGACCTGTCAATTCAAATCATGCCGTGTGAAATGTGTTCTGTTTGAAAATGACATCGGCGATTACCTACAGCCAATCAGAGATCAGCATCCACTAGTATGGGTATCTGCAGGCCAGCGGGTGGTTGTGGAAAAAGTTAAAAGCGCTTATGTTTGGTCTGTCGGGCCCCAAAATTGGAGGAAAAACTAATGGAAATTTGGCAGGAGCACCAGTGTTTGTTTGAGGTGTCGTCTGAGCAATACCACAACCGGGTCGAAAAAGAAAAGAAGTTGAGGAGAAATTGCTAATTCCCTTCAAAAGCTACCCCACTAAAGGCTTCATTATTATGTAGTTAATAACAAATGATATACTACATGAGCTTGCGTTGTTTCCATGTCACTTCTCGTGTGTGTTTGGTTGTGTGACGTAGTTTGCGGACCGAGCCAAAGTTGTTGGCTACTCTTCCTATTGTAAGTCATGCAGTGTGAAACCCCCTGTCGTCGATCCATCTTGCAGTGTCAACACAGCACAGATGAAATGCTACCCCAGATAGTCATGCAGTGTGAAAACATCTGTCACACAACTACTTTGAAAGTCATGCAGTCTGAACTCGGCATTAATTGTTTTATGTTCAGTCAAAGACTATAACATGCACTAAGGGACTGTAAGGGACTTTGGTTCATTCAACTTAAATCTGTGAAAATAATCACGTTAACTTAATTTATTTGTGTTGGGCCAGCATAAAGGAATTGTGTAGAACCCAGCATTTTCTTTAGTGTGTGGTCAATGTCACAGATTAGTGATTAGTGACATCAAAATAGTCCAGAATATTGTATTTTTCTGATAATATTGTTTCTTTGTTTTAAAAGTGTAATGATTTGAAAAAATACGTTTTCCTTGACATTTGATATATTTAGGTCCTTTCATTCATTTCCTTCGGCTTAGTCCCTTATCTATCAGGGGTCGCCACCAACTATTATGGCCTATGTTTTACACAGCGTATGCCCTTCCAGCTGCAACCCAGTACTGGAAAACACCCATACACACACACTCACACACTACGGCCAATTTTATTTACCCATTTCCCCTAAAGTGCATGTCTTTGGATTGTGGGGGAAACTGGAGCACCCGGAAAAAATCCACGCCAACATGGGGAGAACATGCAAACTCCACACAGGAATGCCATCTGGCCCAGCTGGGACTCGAACCAGCGACCTTCTTGCTGTGAGGCGAAAGTGTTAACCACTGAGCCACTTTGCCGACCCTTTAGGTCATTTCATACACTCAAAAAATGACGTTTGCCATTTTTGGTCAAACTATATTTAAAATGAGCTGAAACAACAATTCTTGAGGTTGTTTTGGGACAACTTAATTGTTTTATCCTCAATCTACGTAAATTTGTAAAAACGTATAAAAGTTAACCTAACTTCTTCATGTTGTCCCAACACAAACCCATATAAAAAGAAACACTTTGATTGACATTCTCCCTTTGTACGTCATCAGAAGGGGAAAGCCCTGCCCATTAGTGACAATCTCTCCCTCATTAGCATAAACAGCCCTGAGTGAGAAGCAGCCATTCGCCATTAGAGTTTTCAGAGGTTTAGGATGCACAAATGAACACCATAGATAACCTTCTTCTGAGCCACTTTTGACATTTTCAGTTTTTCACAGAGATAATGTTAGCACTGTTTTGAAAATGTTGCTATGCTGACACATATGCGTTTGTAGCTCTGCCTGCTTTGTAAAATCTCATTTAAATTTAAAGCGACAGTCACCAAAACAATTTAGATCAAAGCCTAAAAGGGGCATTTTCAAAGAGGTGTAAAACATTATTTGTGGGGTATTTTGAGCTGAAACTTCACATACACTCGGAACATCATAGACTTTTATCTTTGTCTTGTAAAAAGGGGCATAATAGGTCCCCTTTAAATCCCATATTTTCATTGTAGACTTTTAGCAACACTGCATATTAGTGTGAACATAGAAACAAATATTCAGGAAAAACTGATTTTAGGAAAAAAAAAAACCTTTGCCAAATCAAATTGTTTTCAATTGAAAAATGACGATATAGTTTAATGATGTGAACATGTACGAATGAGGAGGAAATGTGATTTTATTGCTTTTCTGGGATGCTGAAAAGATGTTAGTCTGAAGCAAAGCTATTCACTGTGATCATCTGGTTGTAAATTTACTCTTCTATCTTTAGAAACGTTCAAAGATCTGATGCAAAAGTCTCCTGCTCAGTAACAGTTTCAAATTAATCTTCCTAATCCCAGTTTAATATCTGCCATGCAGGAGTAGAACTCTAATTTATCCAGCCATCTGAATGAATATGTCAGCCGTGGCGCTCTTTCCATATCAGTTTATCGGTGATGCTCCGCTCTATTAGGGGGTCATATCATGAGGATTAAGATGTACCATATTTAAAAGTGTGGTTTAATCTACTGCAAAAACATTCGGTAACTTTTAAAATGCCAAACTCTTAAACATTTGTTATGCAAAGAAAATATCTCATTCCCGATGTCAGCAAGAATGAATGAACAAATTAATAAACTCTCCTTCGTTATTATTAAAATTTATATATTATTAGTATTATTATAATTAATAAAATATACAGAGTTTTTATGTTCATACATTTTTGCCCACAAAATAACGGGAAGCAAGCAGAATATATGCTACTAAAATAGAAATAATAATATTGTGAGTTTATTATTCATCATTTTATTTTATAATTTTAATATAGTGTTTTTTATTTTATTTACTGAAACAGCTGAAAAAAAATCATCAAAATTATTTACAGACGTCATTGTTGTCTCACAAATGCGGAAGTAAGTTTTCACAAGTAAAATCTGAACCTAGATATACAGTGCTCAACATATACAAGTACACCCCTGACAAATCTCTCATTTAAATTAATATGTTCTATAGGAAGCTTAACAATATTATATTTGTGCATTTACAGTACATTAGATTAGTCAGTACCGAGGCCAAATCTGGAGCTCATCTAACAAAATAACTTATGATAACGGTCCAAAATTAGTAGGCCAAATGTATATGTTAGAGAAAATATTAAATAAAAGAGAAGAGAAACAAAAAACATAACATTTTGTTGAAGTGTTGTAGTTTGTCATTTTTTCCCAATATTTTGCATGAATTTAAATGTATTATCTCTCTATTTCTAAAGATGTTCTTTGACTAAAATATTATTTTAAGAAATATATCTGTTTAATTAATCTGTTTTGTTCAAAATATAATATACACATAATATATATATATATATATATATAAAATTTTTGCACCAAAATATATTATTATATTACAAAATATATTATTATATTACTGTGAATTAAGAATAGTATGTAATTTCTTGGCTACAGCAGCTAAACAGAACACTGAATTAAAAGCTCAATGAGAAAAAAGGCATCAGAAGTAATAGAAATGTATGCTTGTTTATGTGTGTTTCAGCTGAGTGAACAAGAGAAGCTGATAAACCCTCTTCAGCTCCTCAATCTCAGTCTGCAGGAGGAAGGAGTGAAGCTTCAGAAGCAGCTGGAGATATGCAGCAGAGAACTGGAGAGCAGAGACGCACAAGATCAAAAACACCAGCAAGAGGTAAAACCACATGTTAATAACCCAGACCAACCTGCTAGTGTACTGCCCTAATCATATAGGAGGGTTTAATGGCTTTGAAGGTCTCGTGAAGTGCTTTGAAATGAACATTTCTTTAATTCAATGTTGGACGTAATCTCAACTGAAAAATGAAGAGAGGGTTGGACAGAGTAGCTCCTCCCCTTTAAAACAAACAGCCAATAGCATTTTGTTTCATCATAGCTCCGCCAGTGAGAGTGTAAGTGGTAAATGAAACAAAATGAGAAGCATTTTGAAGGAGGTGGGGCATGTCAGATGCTAGAGAGGATTTGATTGGTCTAAAGATTTGATGAGAAACTGAAGTATTAATACAGGGGAAACACTGACATATACATAAATCTCTACCTTGTATTCGTTACCTTATAGGGACATGTTTTTGGTCCCCATGAGGAAAAAGGCTCATAAATCACACATGATGAAGTATTTTGAAAGTTCTGTCATCATTAACTCATCCTCCAATTGTTCCAAACCTGAGTTTCTTTCTTCAGTTGAACACAAAGGAAGATATACTCTTTTCTACTATGGATATCAATGTCTGCTTATTCTTCAAGATATCTTGTTTCATAGAAGATAAAAAGAAAGTTTAGAAGCACTTGAGCGTGAGTAGATGATAAACTATCCCCAATGCATGCTGCTGATGTATATAAAGAAAGTGTGAATGTTAGAGTAAGCACCATGCTGCATCTATATGTGCTCAGATGAGCTGTGTGCAGGCTGTGGTGTGCCGACTGAAGCTAGAGCTGGAGCAGCAGCAGGAGAGCTGGAAACAGGCTGATCAGAAAAGCAGAGAGCTGAGACTGGAGCTCAGCACAGCGCAGGCCTCGCAGAAAGACTACATGGAGCTGGTACACTCTCCACTGTAACACAGAACATATGAAGGACTGCAGACAAACATCAGCGGTTAACTGTGTGTTCCAGCTGGCGGAGTACAGCAGAGAGGTGTCTGTTCAGAGGAGTGAGCAGAGCCGTCTGATCCAGCTGACGGAGGACAGAGCGGCTCTGGAGGAGAGAGTCAGGCTGATGACTGCAGATCTGCACAGAGAGCGCACTCACAACAGGTCATCACAGGAGGAGGTCAGATTCTGGGCCACATTCTTCTTTCATTTGTAAGACACTAACAACTAACACAGTATACAGCTTTTTCAGCAGTCTTCAGAATATCTTGTTTTGTGTTCAACAGAATAAAAACATTATTTATAAAAGAGATTTATCCAAATATAAAATATATTTATGATCATGTAAACAGTCAGGATGTTCATTTTTGAGTGAACTGACCCTTTAAATCTGTTCAGCATACAAAGCTATCATATCTCTTCACGAGATTTCCTCTGGGTTTTTTTTGTTAAACCTTTATAACTTTGGATAATCTAATGTTTTGTTTACCTGAATGTTCGGTGGAGGGACATAAAGCTCTCAGCCTTCATAAAAAAATAAAACACAAACCCAAACCTCACGGTACAATGTTGTTAGCATGTAGCATGTTCTTGTCACATTAGCATGTAGCAGGTGATTGTAGAACTAACAATGATGTCCATGAGGAAAAGAGTTCTCAGACTTTGTCAAGCTAAAACCTCACGGTACAATGTTGTTAGCATGTAGCATGTTCTTGTCACATTAGCATGTAGCAGGTGATTGTAGAACTAACAATGATGTCCATGAGAAAAGAAGTTCTCAGACTTTGTCTAACCCAAACATCACAATACTATGTTGTTAGCATGCAGCACGTTGTTGTCCCATTAGCATGTTGTTGTAGAACTAATACTGATGTCCATGAGGAAAGGAGCTCTCAGACTTTGTCAAACCCAAACCTTGTGGTACTATGTTGTTAGCATGTAGCACATTGTTGTCACATTAGCATGTAGCATGTTGTTGTAGAACTAACAATGATGAGGAAAGGAGTTCTCAGACTTTGTCTAACCCAAACATCACAATGCTATGTTGTTAGCATGCAGCACGCTGTTGTCACATTAGCATGTTGTTGTAGAACTAACAATGATGTCCATGAGGAAAGAAGTTCTCAGACTTTGTCAAACCCAAACCTCACGGTACTATATTGTTTGCATGTCGCATGTTGTTGTCACATTAGCATGTAGCATGTCATTGTAGAACTAACAATGATGAGGATAGGAGTTTTCAGATTTTGTCAAACTCAAACCGCAAGGTACTATGTTGTTAGCATGTAGAGTAGCATGTTGTTGTCACATTAGCATGTTGTTTTAGAACTAACAATAATGTCCATGAGGAAAGAAGTTCTCAGACTTTGTCTAACCCAAACATCATGATACTATATTGTTAGCATGTAGCACGCTGTTGTCACATTAGCATGTTGTTGTAGAACTAATAATTATGTCCAAGGAGTTCGGAGAATTTGCCAAACCCAAACCTCAGAGTACTATGTTGTTAGCATGTAGAACGTTGTTGCACATTAGCATGTCATTAGCGTCACATTAGCATATAGCATGTTGTTGTAGAACTAACAATGATGTCCATGAGGAAATGAGTTCTCAGACTTTGTCAAACCTCTCCGTGACACTTTGTACAGAAGCGCCTGAGTGGAATGTGTGGAAAACAGCAGACAGAAGGGCCGGTGCAGTTTTTGAAAGCACTCGCTCATTCTTTAAGTGCTGTCAGGGTTGTAGAGTAACTCTAATTGCTTTTTGGATAACCATCTTCCTCATTTTATGGTCAGCAAACTCTACAGGATCACCCCAAAAAAAAAAAGAGTCTCCACTGTCCAGACCGTAATATATACATACACATACACACACACAAACATACACACACTTCGCCACTGCTCTGACTGCAGGAGTAATGATTATGCGTGTGTGTTGTGCATCGGTTGTCTGTTTTCAGCTGTGGCTTTTAAAAATAATTGCTGTTGGTGCTGCAGTCGTATCAGAGGAAGGCCAGTAATGATTCTCGCCAGTCGTGTGGAACGCGCCATGCGGGGAAGCGGGGGGAGACAGACGCCACAATAAAGGCGGCTATCATTTCTGTGTGTGCGTCCGTGAGTGTGTGTGTTTGTCTGCCTGGCACATAATTATGGTTGCATAAGGTTGTGTATTCATATCTCTGTGTGTGTGTGTGTGTGTGTGTGTGTGTGTGTGTGTGTATGTGGAGGTGCTATGATTACAGTGTGTGTGTGTGTGTGTGTGTGTGTGTGTGTGTGTGTGTGTGTGTGTGTGTTTGCAAACATACTCTGGCCGCCTGTCTATAAATCAGGTGTGAATTGAAGAAACTGATGAGTCGAGAATCTCATTTGAGTGTGTGTGTGGGATCACAGAGGGATTAGAGCTGGATATAAAGCTGCACAGGTGTCTGAGACTACCTCATAACCCGTTTATACACACACACACACACACAGCATTTTAATTGTCTTTTCTCCTTTTCTTCAGTGCCTTTTATTGGCTCTCCTCTGCAGTGTGTGTGTGTGCTGTGGGTAAAGGTCACCGCGCTCCACCGTCTTGCACACTGACAGCGTTACTAGCCATGAAACTAGTCTGCCTTTTAATTCAAGCTGAATTCTCATATGCTGGGAACCAGTGCTTTCATATTAGTTCAAATTGTGCGAGCTGCTTTAGATTTGCCAAATCATAAGAGTGTAATACTTATTTGTTCATAGATAGAGATACAAAGGTAAAATTAAATCTGTGCTACTGACGACCTTCAGAGGAATTTTGTCAACATATTATATACCTCAAACTTCTGTATTATATAATATCATATATTATATATAGGTTGGCAGAGTGGCTCAGTGGTTAGCACTACTACTGGCTACTTTAAGCAGGATAGCACGCCATCTCAAACTAGTCTCAAACTATATTCAGTACTTGAATATGACAGTGACTTCACTATCGATCTACATTGACATAAAAGCATTTTGCAGTTGAGGCCAATTTTACCCATTTTGGCCAGATAAATGGCCAGATCTCAATACAGAAGGAAATCTTTGGGATGTGAAAAAAAAATGGGTAAAAACAGCATCAACTGCAAAATACTTTGTCAATGTAGATTAAAATCGAAATAAGGAATATTTACTGCACATTATTAAATTGATGTTATGAAAATATTTGACTGATGTCTTTTCACAGATATTTCCAACAAAAAAAGCAGTGTTTTAAATTTGAGCCCCTCTTACAGAGTATTAGAACTGCATGATATTAGAACAAAATCTGACATTTCGATATTTGGTTTTCCTATGATATACTGAATGTTGTGATATGAATGCAGTTTCAACAGATAGAATGTTTTATTTAAAATAATTTATCATTTATAATTTTGTTCATAACTTGAATGCACTCCAGAATCTGACAGATTGATTAGCTGTAGGCTATAGAACAGTCATCTGAAATGTTGTCATACAGTCTTATACCTGGATTTCATAAATAGCCCAGCATTTACTAACACCGACTATATTTGAAGTATTTGGAAGTAATTTGCGTTTTCCTCCTGTAGAAAAATGTCATAAGAACAATGCTTAGTGGCTCAATGTATTACAACAGGGTTTTAAAAGACTAAACACTTTATTGATATAGCATACAACCAAGCACATCTGGTCAGAACACAAACAAGTCACAGGTAATGAAGTATTAAGCGTTTCTCCCAAAGAAAAGCCTGTCTAAACAAAATGCTAGCAGGCATTTGTAGCTCCACTGATGCTCTGCCTCTTTGCCCTTATTTGGTCACGCCTGGTGGGTGCAATGACGCGCGAACAAAATGGCGACAATTGGCCACGCCTACTTGTTGCTTCATTTGCGCTCTTCAGAAACCTATGGGTGACGTCACTGATACTACGTCCATATCTTTTACAGTCTATTGTCTTAACATGCTTTTTAAAAACATGAATGCTAGGGGATTCTTTCATTTCATTTGGGAGACAATTTCTAAATTTTGGAGCACAGTGACTAAAAGAGGTACTGCCAGATCACATTAGATTTACAGTGCCAAATTCCAGCACCAAAGGAGCTTAACAATCGGCTTGGAGTTTATCTTGACAAAAAGTCAGAAATCTAAGAGGGTGTCAGGTTATGTAGTGCCTTATAAACTAATAGAAGAATCTTAAAATCTATTCTTTGGTGCACTGGCAACCAGTGTAATTCTATTAACCGCTGGTGTAATATGTACACTTTAATGGCTTCATATTCAGTATCTCCATCTGTTCTCCAGGCTCGGACGTGTGAGGGCCGTTTGGCGGAGCTGCACACCCAGCTCTCACACTCGCAGCAGTGGGCACAGCAGCAGACCACAGCCCTGCAGGACAGAGAGGAGGAACTGCTCATGCTGAAGATGGAGATGGCGGCTCTCAGGGAGAACTACACTGCTACACTTTCTCAGGTCAACCACAACGTCTTTTACAGCACATAAAATAAGTATTGAATACTACGTCACTATTTTTCTCAGAAAACATATTCTAAAGGTGTCGTTGACTTGAAATTTTAATCGGATGTCAGGTCACAACTAAAGTAATCCATACATAATATCTAAACTAATTCGTTTTATTTTTAAGTTGCATGTAATAAAATGAAATGGCACAAAGAAAACGTATTGAACACATGAAGAAAGGGAGGTATAATAAAGCATAGAAAGCAGCTGAAATCTCTCAGCAGTTAGAAAGCAATTCGGTGCAAATTAACTATTACAGTCCAACACCTACATTACCAGATAATGAAGACATAACCAGAGTGGACATGTCAGCAAGACAATGATCACAAGCACAGCCAAGGAAACTCTCAGTTGGTTTCAGAAAAGAAAATAAAGCTGTAGAATGGCTCAGTCAATCACTTGACTTGATCCAATAGAAAATAACAACTAAGTATTAGTTGACAGACAAAACCCACAGAACCATCAAGCCGTGTGGGCCTAATAGTTACCAAAAAAGCTTTTTATACAAAGTATTAAATACATTTCAGTAGTTTAGTACCTTCTCCTTGTGTCATTTCATTGTTATTACACCATTATTATTGTTATTTTACCAAAATATGGTAAAATGTTATGCCAGCAGCACCTTTCAAACAGTATTTAACAGGAAAATCATGTGGAAACTGCTCTCTTCTTGTGTAGGTTGAGGCTTTGAGCTCACAGATGGACACTGTGAATCAGAAGTACAGCTCAGCGGTGTGTGAGGCGGATGTTTTACGGCAGTGTTTAGGGGACGCACGAACTGACAGCTCTCGACTTCACAGGGAAAGTGAACTAGTCGTGACCAATGTCAACCAATGGGTGAAGGAGCAAAAGTAAGTTCTTTTGCATTCAGCAAAAATACTTAAAATGTACTATGTTGTTTTTTTGTATATAATCATTCAGTACCATATTATTACCATCTGACCATTTGCCATAGTTCTTACAATGCGAAAGCTAAACACTATATTCTGTGGAATGCTTAATTCTGGATGATTGATTCCTGCATTTATGAACAAATATTTGAAAAATAAACACTAAACCATGTAGATGGTCAGCCCAGGCAGTGTTGCTATTGTCAATAAAACTACAAAATATATATATATATTTATTAACAATAATAACCTAAAGTATTCAAAATGTGAATAAATGATGTGCTTTGATTTCAGTTTGAGGTATTAATCAAATAACCATAAATTTTTTTATTTGTTTCCTTCAATTATTTCAATATTACAAAGATTATTATAAGATTTTTATTACAAAAAATATTATAATATAAAAATTATTATTATCAAAAGATTCCCCACTTGTAGTAGAGGATGTTTACAAATCTTTAACTATGAGGTGAGTAAATAAATAATTAAATGGAAAAATAATAAATAAAAAAAAATAATGTAAATTAAATAAATCAAAATCAGGGCAGCACGGTGGTGCAGTGGGTAGCACAATCGCCTCACTAAACGTGGTATAGGTGAATTGGGTAAGCTAAATAGTCCGTAGTGAATGTGTGTATTGATGTTTCCCAGTGATGGGTTGCAGCTGGAAGGGCATTCGCTGCGTAAAATATATGCTGGATAAGTTGGCAGTTCATTCCACTGTGGCGACCCCAGATTAATAAAGGGACTAAGCCGAAAAGAAAATGAATGAATAATCAAAATCGAGGGGCCGCACGGTGGCTCAGTGGTCAGCACTGTCGCATCACAGCAAGAAGGTTGCTGGTTCGAGTCCCGGCTGGGCCTTTCTGTGTGGAGTTTGCATGTTCTCCCCGTGTTGGTTTCCTCCGGGTGCTCCGGTTTCCCCCACAGTCCAAAGAAAAATAGCATCAAATTTACTTCAAATTATTAAAGCAAACTATTAAGTTTTGCAAATAATAATAAAAGGAAAATCATTTATTTAACAGAGAGTAGCGTTTCAGTATTTCAACCTCAATGTTAAATTGTTAAAACATACACCAGTTGTGAATTAGTTTTTCCAATATAGCTGTGCTAGTTTAACATTTGTCATATCATTCTACATCCACCTTTTCTCACATAAAAACAAATGATTCATTCAATATTCATGTGTTTTTATTGAGTGTAATAATTTAGTAATTAGCATTATGTGCAGTCAGTCAATCACTATCACTAACTAAACCTCTTCATATGTACCTGATCATCCTTTTGGTGTTTATTTTGCAATAAAAAAAAAAAAGTAAATGTGACTTTCAAATGCATTAGGTGTCACAGATGCTATCACATTACATTGCACGCTTCCTGAAGGACCCAGTATATGCATTTACAAAAGTATAGAAAGTGTCTGTGGCGCTTCAGAAGTTTAGCATCCTGAGAAAGGCAGTGTTATAATGGCTGTATCATTATCATTCAGCATCATGGCTCATTGTGACAGCAGCTCGCAGCTTTCTCACTGCAGCCCATTATCTCTGCCCCTGCTCCACTCCAGGCACACTAATGAGAAACTGGCACTCAAGATCAAAGAGCAGAGCAGGAAGATCATCCACCTGACAGCCGAGAGAGAGTAAGCCCCGCTCGCCCCGTCCAAAGCTGTTTCCGCTTGGAGTGTGTACAAACATGGTCCAAGTAGCAGAGAACGGTTGCATGCAAAGGTATGGAGAGAAGGGTGTGAAATGGGATTAGGCTCTAATGTTTGTCCTGTCTTCATGCAGTCACTTTCTGGAGAACGTGAAGGGTTTACAGGGGGAAATCAGGAGGCTGAAAACAGAACCGGATCGAAAGAGAATAGAAGCAGAGCAACTCAAGGTATTGCAACACAAACATCCGGAGTAAAGCCCTAAACACACTCATGTCCATAACACACACACACACACACACATACAGTTGAAGTCAGAATTATTAGCCCCCCTGTAAACCGGAGCACCCAGAGGAAACCCATGCCAACATGGGGAGAACATGCAAACTTCACACAGAAACGCCAACTGGCCTAGCCGGTTGAACCAGCGACCTTCTTGCTGTGAGGCGACAGTGCTAACCACTGAGCCACCGTACCACCTTCAGCAACATCATATGCCCCATTTAATTGGATTTTGCAAGTATATCTCTTAGATCATTTTAGTCACATTCTTACTCTGCAGAAAACGATTACCAATAAGTGTTTCATGATAGCTGTAGCATTTGTATATCTCTCCATTTTCTTTGATATAACAGAATTTCATGGTAACCACCGCACAGTTGCAGCCTTCATTGAATGAATATTAGCATTGACCTTCATGGTAAACAGGCCGTACCCCATTCTGTCCCCTATAATCTTGCATGGAAACCGGTCTTATTTGCAGGTTTTTCCTCAAATCACCTGTCCAGTTTGATCTTTCATCTTCTCCTCTTATAATTCCTGGATGACCCAGTGCTGGCCATTTCCTATCACAGCTCTCCCTTTCATTATTTTTCCCCTCGCTCTCTCCATTCTCTGTTAACCCATACTCATGCATAGCATCCGCGAGACCGTCTTTGTTGTGATTAGGTCGGTATTTCTATCAGATGCAGAGAAAAGGTGTCCTATAACCACAGTTGAAAGTCCATGTCACCATTAGCCATCTCATTCTGGAGTGCCTGTCCTCTCCCGGCGGAATGATCCGGGCTCTGTAGGTACAGGCTTATGCTCTGTAATAGGGTCTGATCTGATTCACACTTGTGAAATTGGAAAGGAAAAAGTTTGAGAGATGATTGAAGAACTTTTGGCTGGTCTGAAGCCAATCATTGAGGCCATGTTGACCGTGCGCTGATCAGCCCGTCCTGCAGGGTTCAATCCATTCTCCTGCCTATTTGTTCTGAAGGTCCAGAACCTGCTCCACATGCCACCCCATTGCATTATTGATGATGGAGAAAGAGCAGGAGAGTCAGAGACCTGCTCAGGGCCTCGCTTCACAGAGCCAGATCACTTCAGGAGATTTATTCAAAGAAAAGTCGAAGAGGCACTGAATAATCTGCCATTGTTACAACAGAAAGAGTCTTGACTAATAATACATAGATGCTTGCAATTTTAAAGTAACTGTTCACTTGAATATTCATTCATTTTCCTTCAGCTTAGTCCCTTATTTATCAGGGGTCACCACAGCGGAATGAATCGCCAACTGTTCCAGCATATGCTTTACACAGTGGATGCCCTTTCAGCCGCAACCCAGTACTGGAAAACACCCATACACTCTCACATTCACACACACTCATACACTTTGGCCAATTTTGTTTACCCAATTCACCTATAGCGTAGTCTTTGGACTGTGGGGGAAACCAGAGCATCCAGAGGAAACCCACACCAACATGGGGAGAACATTCAAACTCCACACCGAAATGCCAACTGGCCCAGCCGGGACTTGACCCAGCAACCTTCTTGCTGTGAGGCGACAGTGCTAACCACAGAAATTTACATTTTATTTGAAGTGTTCTATAGAGTGACCAATTACACTTCTAATCTAATGTATGCATATAGTTCTGTTGTCACACATCATCGCACTAAGTGCCACATATATTAACACTACTGCTTTAGCTTATTTTAATACTGTATTTTCCAGGATGACACTTTTTGAATCATCTGAAATGTACTGTCATATCTATTACAGAAATAATTATATAATGCAATTAAAATCAAGAAGGTGCAAAAAGCACACATTTGAATTGGTGTCGATTGAGGAAAACACACAAGTATTGTATAGAATATTTACCACATGCTGGTAGTTTGAGTTTCACACTTTAAATAAATTAGTTTAGATGTGACTTTTTTCTCTTCTATATATACGATCTAATTTTGACCTGTAAAAGTCAGCTGCAATGTTCCCACAGCATATGATTTGGATAAAATAAACTCATCAAATCAAAGTAATTTGGTCCCACAAACATGCAGAATTTTTTTTTAAATAAAACAAAACAAAACAAAACAAAACAAAACATGACCAGGTTTTACAAAATTATAGCACAAATTATAAACTTAATTAAATATATTTTTAATAAATACCCACAAAAAATAAATCACGATTGATATGTATACACTCCTGTTTGTTCAGGGGGCAACAGATTTTGTTTTATACTTGGTCACTCCACATGTCACTGTAACAGTATTATTCTAGTATCAAAAGGGTTTTTTTAATGATATGTTTAAACTCACTTGTTTAAAGAGTTCATTTTCTTTACCATGGATAGTGATCGACCTTAAACCACTTTTAATGTGCTTGTCTGTCATATTCACTTTTTTGTGGAAAGTTGGAGCCAATACACAGAATTTTTAGCCCCCCTGTATATTTCCCCCCCCAATTTCTGTTTAACACATTTCTAAACATAATAGTTTTAATGACTCATTTCCAGAGATGGGAATAACGGCGTTACTTTTTCAGTAAGGAGTAATCAAATGAACTACTGTTTCCCCTGTTACAACATCATTACCGTTATTGACAATAAAATGCTTGTTACTATAATTGAGAACACTGAAGCGGTTTTCATGCGAGCAGCGTCTCTCTTAGTCATAGGATCTCTCTTTCTCTGGGGTGTGAGTTTGGGGCTGGGGCGGGACATATGACCAACCAGTGATGATGGTTGGTGTGTCTGTGAACGTGGTGTAACTGAGAACGTGATGATTGGCTTAGACAGAGTACATTTCCATTGTTTGCCAATTAGGGGCAGAGTAGTGCAGGTGTTCACACACAAGCACACGCACAATCAGTGGCACACACTGAAGTCTCTCTGAATCGGTGAGGAGTAACTCTAATCTAATGAAGCACCTCAACGTCATCACATGTCGCCACAAAAGTAGTGGCTACACAGGTGATAACGTGAGCTCTGCTACCAAAGCAGGAGACGAAGCCACGACGTCAAAGCAAATAAAACTAGAACATGTTGCCGTTGTCTCTCACATTGTCGCACAACAACATTAACATATTGTAGATTAGTGTACAATGTTTTATATTTAGTTTATAGTCATTTGACAAATTACTATCAGTTACTATTTGTGAGAAGTAACCAGTAACTATAACTAATTACTCTTTTAAAAGGAACGTGCCCAACACTGCTCATTCTTTTATCTTTGTCATAATGACAGTACATAATATTTTACTAGATATTTTTCAAGATACTAGTATTCAGCTTAAAGTGACTTTTCATAAATTCATAGGAGGGCTTATAATTTTGACTTTTTTCATTATTATTTATACATTATATTCCATTATTAATACATATTATTTTATTATTTCATAGAAAAGAAAGGTTTGTAACAACACGAGTACATGAGTTTAAGTAAATTTGTTAGAGAACTTTTCCTTTATATCCACATGTACATGTAAAAGTAGAAAGATTGCACACACTTGTCCATTTGCAAAGTTGGAATAGCAAAGTGAAGCTCGCTTAATGTTCTAGGAGTTCTTAGAGTACCTTCAGGACTCCAGCAGAGAGTAAATACAAATAAATAGATAGCAGAGGAAATGGCTTGTGGGCTTTTGGTTTATTTATGCCGGGCGCAGGTCTCCTTCTGCATGCATGGATTCACAGCTTTCATTAAGTGTCATTACTGGGGCTCTTAGGACAGGTGTGGCCTTACAAATCTGCAGAGACCTGACATACAGCCCAGAGCCAGCCAACATGCGCTGTGTATGCATGGAGCGAAGATGGGCTTGATTCTTTGGACGTCTGTAAATACACAACAGTATCACTGCTTGATTTGTTGTGATAAATAACTTATAATAGCTCGAGTCGCTCCATCAGAAGAGGCTGGCGCTGTTGTGGAAGAGGGTCATGTTTAATGGCAGGCCTTGATCAAGACCACGGGGAGGGATGTTTATCAGAGAGCTTTTTTTCCACTAATGCATACATTTTTTTTTTTTCTTCAAGAGAAATAAAACAGAGATGCTTTTACAAGACATGTTTCCCCCCCCTCCCCCCTCCTCAAACCTTGCTATTCATTAGCAATTTCCAGTTTCCAGTTCACTTCTTGCAGCGTTCCCTGATTGATGGAAAGCCTGCCATGTTTATTTGGATATCAGGGAATGAAATATTCATATTGTACGCTTTTCCAAGCAGAAGTTATCTGGGTGCAACGTAAATGGTACTTGGGATTAGATTTTCACAGCAGATTGCAGTTATTAAAGAAAAAAAGGAGGGGGGTACAGGGAAGCTGCCATCTTCTGGGGAGGCAATCTATTTCTTTTCACGCAGTCTTGGAGCGGCTGCATAGCCTCTTAATGCACTGGAGCAAAAGTGCTTTGGTCCGCAACCTTTCACGCCTTCCTCTCCCTTTTATATGATTGAATACTTAATAACTTTGACTTTGAAAGCCTGCGCCATGGGGCCTGTTGGGTTGCCTCGTGGCGAAGCCGACGTACCTGAGTGTTTGTCTGCCACTAACTGCCCTTATTACTGACTGTCTGTTTGGCTGTCTGTCTGTCAGCCGCAGCTCATCCACAGTCATCTTTATCTTAATAGCAGGCTGACTTTTGGCTGTTTTTCCACATGGAAGCTGTTTTTTTGGGGTCTTTAATAATTGTTGCTTGTCACACTGCACAACGTGAGATCTTTGGTAAGAGCCTAGGCAGACTGGGTGACATCTACTGTGCAATATTTGGTCACAATGGACAGCATTTAATGAGCGTTCAGTCACATCGCATCCACATTGACATGCAAAATTGAAATTGAAGCACTCTGCCAAGTATTGTCATTGCTGCGATAGGGGAGTCTAAAGAGCGTTTACACAACACATTTTCAATTAATAATAGGAAATCCATTATTTTGGCCATTTATTTGCCTATCGTGCCTATGTTTCCACCCACCAATCTTTATGCACATTTTGGAATATTGAATAATATAAAAAAAGCTTAGTGGAAAAGCCAAGATGGGCATACATTTTGAAAATGCACACAACAAATCCTATTTGCAGTAGGTACTTATAACTGAGTAGGATTAACTTTTTATTCGATAAGAAAAGGTTGCTCAGTGGTTAGCACTTTCGCCTCACAGTAAGAAGGTCTTTAGTTCAAGTCCCGACTGGGCCAGTTGGCGTTTCTGTGTGGAGTTTGCATGTTCTCCCCGTGTTGGCTTGGGTTTCCTCTGGGTGCTCTGGTTTCCCCTCCATGCGGTATAGGTGAATTGGATGAACTAAATTGGCTGTAGTGTATGAGTGCGTATGTTTTCCCAGTACTGGGTTGCAGCTGGAAGGGCATCCGCTGCATACAACATATGCGGGAATAGTTGGCGTTTCATTCTGCTGTGGCGACCCCAGATAATCAGGGACTAAGCCAAAGGAAAATGAATGAATGAAAAAAATGTGCATGAACTATAATGGAAACACATTTACTGAATAAATTTCAGCATTTGCATCAAAAGAGTCATGCAATTTTGTTTTAACAGATCATGCGATAACAAAAATTAAAGTTAATGGACAAACCAGCACCCCAACCACATTGTAAAACATCTGAAATGTTGTTTTGGTCATTCTAAAGTGCCTTAACCAAAGTCCATCCCCAGAGTGGTTCAATATTTTTACCTCCTAGAACTATCTTGAGCGTCTGCACTCCCAAAGAGCGGTCTCTCACCAGGGACAGGTTTGGGAAACACTAATCTATTGATGTCAGTTTGAAGGATTAAGCCACAATATTCTTAACCATGCCCCTCTAACCGTTAGTTTGCTACAAGAGAATGCTGCACAAAAAGTAAGCGCCACCCCCTACTCAGTATTCTGTTTCAGTTGAACATACATCAGGATACTAGTGTTGTCACGATACTAGAATTTCGCTACTAATCATGACGGAAATGTTTAAAACGTCCATTTCCCGCTAACATTTGAGCACTGTGTTCTTAAACACCACTGATTTGCCATTATGTACACTCCAGTGTCCATGTATCAGTGTTTCCACTCTGTGAACAGTGGTGAAGAATAGTAAACAGATGACCTTCATGCACGTCATGATTTTGCCAAGTACGATGCGATTCTGTATTAACATCTATGTTGATCCTGGAACATCATTTTTGTTCGAAAATGTAATTTATACCCCTAAACCCAACCATAGCTGTAAATTATTCCCAAAATCAAAGGGGAATAATAGATAGATAACAATCATGTAGGAATGCATAAACCTAAACCATAACCATAAGCCATAAACTTAACATTAAAAAAAAAAACAGTAAACGTATCTCTTAATTCTGATTGGCTGATTGGAATGTTGTTCCAGGATCAACATGGATGTTCATCCAGAAATATGTCCTACTTGGTGAATCATTTCTGTTGAGCACGTAAACACAACGGCCAATCGGTGTTCACGAACGTGCTCAACAGCACTCAAACGTTAGCAGGAAATGGACATTTTAAAAAATTCAGTACTGATTGGTACCAAAATTCCAGAATCATTACAACATACTGAAATAAGTCTCCGCAACATCCGGTTCACGCTGACTTTAAATGCAGTAGTATTAATGGTTCACTTCCATAACGTGGGACAGATTGTGTTCCTGCCATCTTTGAAGCATAAACTGATTTTAAATAAATTGCACCCCCGAAAACCCTTTGAAGAGAACTCGGCTGCTGTTTAGATCTAAATGAACCCAAATCTGATGTCAAATGACTCGAGTTTGCACCCAAAGCTGTGGTGTGAAAGTGTCCTTAATGAATCGCTATCTATACCACCCTAAGAGCCGTAGTTGTAGTTGGCTTTATTTTATTCAGTCTGTAAGTGTCTCTCTCCATCTCCATCCCCCTTCCCCCTGACGTGCACAGGAGCTCATTAGCACATGGAGAGCTCGCAGCCCTCGCCGAATGTGACCCTGCCTAATTGTGCAGCAGGTTCATTTGCTCGCCCGGCGTGATGTAGTTATTGCTTATTTGTTCTCCTCGGGGCTTCTCTCGCACATTAAAATGATTGACTCATTTCATTCAGGGTACATTTACAGAGCTTTATTTGATAAGCTCATGCCCAAGGTACTCACATCCGTCTTATTCTCGCGCTCAGAAAGTTGTAATGTCTACCGCTGAGGATTATTATTCACACGGCTGATTGTTTCCCCGGCTAATTATCTGTGTTTGAATAATTTTGCATGCGCGAGCCTGTTTATCCTTCTGGAATTAAGCGGCCCAAAAGGTCTCGCATTAGCCATGCCGCTGAAGTCGCCGAAAAGCCCATTGTATATGCTAAGCTGTCCGCGGCAGACAGCGAAGAGTTCTGGGAATACAGTGATTTTTCTCTTTAAATAAAGGGTGAAATTTACATGCAGCCACAGAGACACGCGGTGAAGAAAAAAGGGAGACATATTAGGCTAATAAGCCGGATTTGTTTTCCACGGCTCGACTAAAAACCTTGATGAACTGTTGAAGAAGGAGAGCGCTCATTATATTTGGAGAACATGGCAGAGATGTTGTCAGTCACCTTTGACCTTTCGTCTTCCACTCGTTAACGGTCAAACTCAGGAACTATGGGAAGAAGCCAAAGCCAGCCAGAGAGAGAGAGTGTTTGAATATGGAAGCTGGTTTACATGGGAGAATGTATTTGACGATGTCATGTACATTAGTGTAATTATGACGAGCGTGTCTGGATGTAATAGTCGTTTAGTTAATTGGAGGAGCCCATTGAATCAGTAATGAGCTTGTTTATGAGGTGGCTGTAAATAACGCTGTATATTGTCTGCTTCTTACAGTAATGAAGGCAGGGGAAGACGAAGCACTTCCTGTGTGCCTGGATTGACTTGGATCGTTTTCTGCAAACAAACCATCTCTTGGACTCATTGGTGATCACTTACTCATTGAGACTCAAATAGCCAATCAAATCATTCCATTGACAGTCCATATGCAACATTTAAGCAATTCCCAACATTATGGTAGAATGGTGTTATGCACATTCAATATGAGGGTCCCACTTCATATTAAAATGGCCTTAATTACGAAGTACGTAAATTGTTATTGTGTTATTATTGTATTGTACAACAATTACAGAGCTATTGAGGTGGGATACAGGTCAGGTTAGGTGGTATGGGTTTAAGGATGGGCTAAGGTGTAAGGGATGTATTTATTTTGTATTTAAATGGGTCAACTATATAAATCTAAAATGTCATTTTAGAAATTACTTACATGCAGGTCATTTTTAACATACAAGTACAATGTTAAAAGACATGGATTTATATAAGTGCATTGTACCTAATGATTAATGTAAAACTACATAGTTAACTAAGGCCACTTAATATACAGTGGCACATAGAGGAGTTGTGTTGAGTTTAGCGATTTGAAGTATGAGAAAACTGATGAAGATTTTACGTGCATGTTTATTGTGATTAAACTCAGCAGGTCACAGTGATACTAAATGGGCTTAATCACAATCTTGATTTAAGTATTGTTAACCAAATCTGAATATTTACAAAATACCATTTTAATACTATAATTAGAGTGCATGTAAACATGGTAATTTATTACGCTTGTAATATGTTTTCTAGATGTTAAAATGTATTCCAATGTTATCCAGTACATCAGGAAACTAAATTCACATTGCCATTTTGTTTAATGGACAAGGTTAAACAAGCACTGACATGACGTCAGAATAGTCTAACAAGTACAGTCATCATGGCAAAGACAAATAAAATATGATTATTATTCAGTTATTTCTATTCTCAAAAATGTTGGGAAAATGATCTCTCTATTAAACAGCACTTGGGAAATATTTGAAAATTGAAATTCCACAGGAGGGCTCATCATTTTGTCTTAAACTGCAAGTACTGACACCAGTGTAACATACAGTCGTGGCCAAAAGTTGAGAATTACATAAATATTGGATACTGTAAAAGTTGCTGCTTACGTTTTTTTATAATAACAATTTGCATTTACTCCAGAATGTTCTGAAGAGTGATCAGATGATCTGCATAGTCCTTCATTGCCATGAAAATGAACTTAAAAACTTGCATTGCATTTCATTGCTGTCATTAAAGGAGCTGCTGAGATCATTTCAGTAATCGTCTTGTTAACTCGGGTGAGAATGTGGACGAGCACAAGGCTGGAGATCATTATGTCAGGCTGATTGGGTTAGAATGGCAGACTTGACATGTTAAAAGGAGGGTGATGCTTGAAATCATTATTCTTCCATTGTTAACTATGGTGACCTGCAAAGAAACGAGTCCAGCCATCATTGCATTGCATAAAAATGGCTTCACAGGCAAGGATATTGTGGCTACTAAGATTGCACCTAAATCAACAATTTATAGGATCATCAAGAACTTCAAGGAAAGAGGTTCAATTCCTGTTAAGTAGGCTTCAGGACGTCCAAGAAAGTCCAGCAAGCGCCAGGATCGTCTCCTAAAAAGGATTCCGCTGCGGGATCAGAGTGCCACCAGTGCAGAGTTGCTCAGGAATGGCAGCAGGCAGGTGTGAGCGCATCTGCACACACAGTGAGGCGAAGAATTTTGGAAGATGGCCTGGTGTCAAGAAGGGCAGCAAAGAAGCCACTTCTGTCAAAAAAAACCCCATCAGGGACAGATTGATCTTCTGCTAAAAGTATGGCGAATGGACTGCTGAGGACTGGGGCAAAGTCATATTCTCAGATGAAGCCCCTTTCCGATTGTTTAGGGCATCTGGAAAAAGGCTTGTGTGGAGAAGAAAAGGTGAGCGCTACCATCAGCCCTGTGTCATGCCAACAGTAAAGCATCCTGAGATCATTCATGTGTGGGGTTGCTTCTCATCCAAGAGACTGGGCTCACTCACAATTATGCCCAAAAACACAGCCATGAATAAAGAATGGTACCAAAACACCCTCCAACAGCAACTTCTTCCAACAATCCAACAACAGTTTGTTGGAGAACAATGCATATTCCAGCACGATGGAGCACCGTGCCAAAAGGCAAAAGTGATATCTAAGTGGCTCGGGGACCAAAACATTGAAATTTTGGGTTTATGGCCTGGAAACTTCCCAGATCCTTAATCCCATTGAGAACTTGTGGTCAATCCTCAAGAGGCGGGTGAACAAACAAAAACCCACTAATTCTGACAAACTCCAGGAAGTGATTATGAAAGAATGGGTTGCTATCAGTCAGGATTTGGCCCAGAAGTTGATTGAGAGCATGCCCAGTCCAATTGCAGAGGTCCTGAAAAAGAAGGGCCAACACTGCAAATACTGACTCTTTGCATAAATGTCATGTAATTGTGGATAAAAGCCTTTGAAACGTATGAAGTGCTTGTAATTATATTTCAGTACATCACAGAAACAACGGAAACAAAGATCGAAAAGCAGTTTAGCAGCAAACTTTGTGAAAACTAATATTTGTGTCATTCTCAAAACTTTTGGCCACGACTGTAGGTTTCATTGGTCTCTTCAAACCAGAATAAATACACAAGCCACACTGACAGACCAGTTAATACCAGCAAACACAGTGCCTTACTGGGGTTTTTTTTTCCCTGTCTTAACCAGCAACACTGTGTCAGCTTCAGCCAGATTCACCAGCATCTGAACAGCACTAATGAGCATTAACATAAAACCCACACCAGCATGAGGATTCATGAACTCGCCTTAGAAATGATGATTACAGCTCATCTGTGTTGATGAAACTTGATTTATTTTATTTCGGAATGGCTCTGCACCAAGTATATGGCGTTCATTCATACACTGTACATCAGCTGCTGATTTATTTTTGTCCTGTTGACATTCAATACTTCATATTTAATGAACAATCCGCTGTGAATTTTTGTTTTAGCTACATTTGTAGTCTAGAGAGATGAATGGGAGTGTAGATTTTGAAGTTTCAGCCTCATAGTTTGTGGTTTAGAAAAGTTAAACAGTACATAACTGAACATTTGTACATTAAATCACTCATACAATAATGTCTCCTATGAATGAAAGCCTAATATATACATTTTTTATGGATTTTACGGTGGAAGGCAATGAAAAGATTTCAGTGTCATATTAGTCAGCCGGCAACATTAATAGCACTTTTAAATGATTCAATGTCATGCTTTATTCACTAATGTGTATTTCCTGCTCTGTCAATAAAAGCGCTACGTGTGTATTTGGTTGCTTTTTTAAACCAGTAGAGATTAAATGACAAAACCAGCAGCAAAACATCTATTTTCCTTCCGTGTCAAGCACATGCTTTCATTTTCTGTTTCAGATTTCAATGCCAGATCTTCATGCATAGAGTGTGTTTTGCTCACATACGCCGAGTGTGTGTGAAGTGTGTCAAGTGACTCGTTTCAAGTGTTTCAGTCAATGGAGGTTGAACCCCAAGTGATAAGTGGTGAAATCAATAGACAAAAGTCAATAAGCAACACTAAAGCTGCCCGTAGAAAGGAAAGGATGCCGATAATTGTTATTAATACTGTGCATTTCCCTGAGCGCCGGGTTTAAGGCCAGTTCTAGCCAAACAGGCACAACGAACACATTGGTGCCCTGGAGCTACACACAAGCGTAATCACACGCAAAACAAGGTTGTGATTATGTCGTAAATAATGAGGAAGGCCTGTGAACAATGGCGTAAATAATATGTGGGTCATATGCATTCGTGTAGCACTGTTGATCCTGGCACAGCTCTTTTTCACGCTCGTCTACTGGTGGGTTTGTCCCAAAATAACAATAACGTGACTCTTCAAACAGCATTATAGATGTATTATCTGTGATGATTCAAATTCAGTCATGAATATGATCTGAACACACACATTCCTATCACTTTTATATACAGCTATAGAACATTTCATTAAGAGACCACTTAAATATTGGTAGTTTCTCTGGATTATGTACGGGTTTCAGTTCAATCTCAGTATTTGTTATATTCTGCAAAGGTCTGATAACTTTTTCCTATTAAAAATTGTCAGAATAAACTTTTACTTGGATTGTTTAAGTTAAACATAAGGATTATTCCACAAGATATTGCTTATATGAATATAACAAACCTTTTTTAATGAAAATTTAAGTAAAATGTAAATACGGCACATTAACATGCTGCTATTTTGTTCAAGGTTAACTGCTACACAGCTAACATGCTCTGGAGCAGGTTTTAATCTAGGTTAGAGATTGCAAACCCAAACTGAACCAATCAGCTGAGAGTAAAGTGACATATATATGCGATGCAATAAAGCCATCATGAGCTTCTTTTTTGCTCCAAATTGAAACCTTATCCACTAAAGCATTGAGTCAAAATTGTCTTTTGTTGTCAATTAGATATATTTGTATTATACTTATAATTCATATAATACAAATAGTTGAGTTGTTAAATAACAATAATGGCTTTAAATAGACGGATCTGCTCTTCAGTGTTTGGACTTTCGGCAGTGAAAACTAAACCACACTGAAATGAACTAAACTTCAACTCTGAAAACTGGACTGACACAGTTTCAATTAACTAGAACTTCTATGTTAAGCTGCTTTGACACCATCTACAATCTAAAAGCGCTTTAGAAATAAAGATGAATTGAAATAAAAAATTACAAATTAAATATTCTCATACAGATGTTCTGTAAAGCTTTTAAAATGAAAGTCTTTTGAGTTGTTCGTGAAGCCACATTATTAAAATCAGTTGATTGATTTGCATTTATATAATAATATTTGCTTTAAGTTGCCGTCTCAAACTTGTGCAGCATCAGCAGTGTTTATTTCTGCTTTGTCAATGTGTCACGTCACTTTCAGCTGCTTGCGTTCCACAGTTCATCACAAACTCTGAATTAAACCCCAAGATGACAGAAAATGTTTATATCGATGATTATGAAACCACTTAACCAGGGGCCATGAAGCTGGATTAGCTAGCTAGCCAGATAATGCCGAGTTCAGACTGCACGATTTCCGTAGTCACGTCACAGATGTTTTCACACTGCATGACTATCTGGGGTAGCACTTCGTCTGTGTTGTGTTGGCACTGCAAGATGGATCGACAACAGGGGGTTTCACACTGCATGACTTACAATAGGAGAATCGCTGACAACTTTGTCTCGGTCCGCAAATTACGTTTCACAAACAAACACACGAGAAGTGACATGGAAACAACGCGAGGTCACGTAGTATATATTTTGTTATTAGCCTTTAGTGGGGTAGAAAATGTACTCATTTTGCCCACCTGGCTTTTGAAGAGAATTAGCAATTTCTCCTCAACTTTTCCTTTTTTCAGACACGGGTGCTCCTGCCAAATTTCCACTAGTTTTTTCTCCATTACTTGAGTCCAGATAGACTGAAAAGAAGCCATTTTAACTTCACCCCCACACTCCCGCTGGCCTGCAGATACACATACTAGTGATGCTGCTCTCTCATTGGCTGTAGGTAATCGCCGATGTTATTTTCAATCAGAACACATTTCACACGGCATGATTTGAGTCGCCGACAGGTCCAGATATTTAGCATGACAAATATCTGACGAGTGCCGGAGACTCATCAACGATTCTCTCAGATCGCCTCTTTGTGAGTTCACACTGTGTGATAGTTACTCACGTGAACGAGCACCGATTTGCCTGTGATTTCAGGCATTTGTCGGCGATTTCTCAAAACCTGTCGGCGATACGTTTATTTCGTTTGCACCAGTCTTGGGTTTTAGGTTACAGCGACTTTAAAATCACTCTTTGTTTCCATGATATTATGGAGCAGCTGAGCTGAGCTACTGTACCTTCATGCTACCTAAAACCCTGAATTGGTGCAAACTAAACTGAAACCTAACTGGCTAGCCAGTTAATCTGGCTTCTTGGTACAGGCCACGGTGGCACAAAACTAGTTGAACAAACTCTGGGTTGCAGAGCAAGTTTCAGGTGGACAAATCCAAACAAATGTAAACTGGTTAAGATCAGTGGAAGTTCTTTCACAATGCTTGATATAAACGTTGTCAACTTGTACCAGGGTTGTGATTAACACGTGAAAGTGTGACATGCGCAATGAACAGCCAATCACACGACACATGAAAGGGTCTGATCTCGCAATTCACTTCTCTGCTGAAAATTAAGAGATATTATATATTATCAGAATTATAATGTATTTAAACACAGAAGTAAACACTGCTGATGTCACAACAATTTGAGAAGGCAACAAAGAAATTATTATTGTTATTATTATTATATAAATGCAAATCAATCAATTATTTTAATATAAGTCAGTTTTTTGCAACAGGCCTCAGAGAATCATGTAATGAACTTTATAGTCCTGTGACAGTCTACACAGGTTTATAAATGTAAATTAACCAATCACAACTGAATGATTTTATCTTAAACTTCACACACAGCCTGGACTAATGGCGGCACGATATTGGACAAAAACGACCTCGTGATATTTTATTTTTCTACGATATATATTGAGTATAATTTCATCAGATGAAATCAAAAGGTTTGTTTGGAAAGAATTCATAATTTTATATACATTGGGATGATTTTGTAAGGCATCTGCATAGCTTATAATGAACAATCACAAACATTGATAAATACAGTAGAGCAATGATATGATTTTCTAAAATAAAATCAGCAATAATCAGAAACACAAATATAATGATCAGATGTAAAATAATATAGTCCTGTATATTTAAACACAAATACAGGTAAAGCTAGAAACGTGATTTCTTATGCCTGAATGCTTTAAACGGACTTGAAGGCCCTAAAAACACACATAATTGCTAACATTTTTGGTAACTTTATGGATAAACGCTGCAATGACTCCACAAATCACGAGTGTTTAGAAATGTTGCCAATTATAATACTGGTTCTCCATTGCAGATCATGCGCTGTGATTATTGCGGATGCACATATTGCGATATCTATACTGAAACTATATCGTGCAGCCCTAGCCTATACCCGCTGAAGGTTTAAGTGAAATGGAGAGTTGCTCTTTATTGCTTTTCTCTTCATTGACACTGACAAACACACGACACGATCTGTCCCTCTTCAGTCACGCTGAATCTCGGAGCGGCGCAGAGGACAACTGGTCTAAACCAGGCGGTAAAATAAACGCGCTTCAGGACCCAAAGCATCCCAGAGCTCATCTGTGAGGTGAGGTTTTACGCTTAAGCCACTGGCTCCTATTCACACTGACACCAAGGCCATTATAATTCCCTCTATCATCACAAAGACCTTCAGCAGAAATGTCTTGTAAAGATGACTGCTGGCACTGCCATTCACAAAGAGGATTTTAAGATGTCAGCCAATATCAGAGATTTGCCTCATTAAAGTGAGTGAGGGGGCTTTTCCTCAACGCCATTACGAGAGGGAAGACTTCAGGGGGGGAAAGCGGTGTATGGTGGTCTGCCTAATATTTCATATTGTTAAAAGCATCAGATGTATTTTTTTAGAAGTATTTAAATTAGTGCCAAAATAAAAGTTTGTTTTGACGATATGTGTGTGTGTACTAGGGCTGCACAATATATCGTTTCAGCATCGATGTGATCATTCTCAATAGTCATTTGCATGTGTTTGAGGCCTGTGGCTGTATAATCAGGGTGCGAACTACGGGGGAGCTCAGGTCTCCTAATTAAGGCATGGGCTCCCCTGAGAACATGATTTGTGAAATTTTGGGGGTCTCAAAAAATATTGACAATGTGTTATTTTGACGTCTGGATTCAGTATTGTGTAATGTGATCATGGATTATTATGTGTAAAAAATATCATTCATTTATGCATGATGGCGATTTACACCTCACTTTTAAAAAAAGATAACTACACATGTTATTCTTGTCATGAGCATCAAGGTGTGGGGGCACTGAGGGGCAAACTCCAGTCCTGTCAAAGACTGACAGCCAGATGCTTTCATATGGACGTTGAGACGCTGCTTATTTATTTTCCGAAACAAATGATGTGACGTTATGTTTCGTTTTATTTGCTTCATACAGTAGGCCAATACAATGTTCTGTTTTTAAACACCGTGACGTTGATGTGAATATGTTGGACAATTAAGCTGAAAGCAGGTAAACTTGACAAAACGGAAGCCCTTTCAATGGTGTTTCTTTCATTTTCTAACTCGGGATTATGTTTTACCGGAGTGAAAAGTGAGATCCCATGACATTCTATAGGCCCATGTAAAATAAATAAAAAGCATATGCTGTCCTTAATGCCATTCTTGGGCTTATAGAGCGAATAGAAAATGATAGGCTACATGAGGAGGTTAATTATTTTGTTGTTAAGTGAAACATATTCGTGTTTGATATAAATGAATGTATTCCTCTCACAGAAGCACTGCAGGTAAGATTAGACAACGGTGTTCTGTTGTTTAGGCTGCTGCTGTTTGTGCATGTACAAATAAATCCCTCAAAAGATATTTTCAAGGGTCAAAAAAAGTTATTGATGGGAAAACAAGCGCTTTAGCGAGAGAGTAAACCCAAACTATTGTGGTGTTTTGTTCATTTAGCCTACATTGTGCTATTATTAGTTACAATTATATAAATATTTGTTTTATATTTATAGTTTTTGGTGTATACATTGCTGTTTAAGGACAGGGATCGTGTGTGTTTTATAGCCTTCATCATTGTGGCAAAGGCACTCTCAAGACCCCCAATTTAGTTTATTCAATTCACCTATATCGCATGTCTTTGGACTGTGGCGGGAAACCGGAGCACCAGGAGGAAACCCACGGCAACACAGGGAGAACATGCAAACTCCACACAGAAATGCCAACAGACCCAGCCAGGACTCGAACCAGCGACCTTCTTGCTGTGAGACTACAGCGCTATCCATTGCGCCACCCATAATACTTTTATAATAATAATAATAATAATAATAATAATAATAATAATAAACTTTAATATAATAATAATAATAATAATACTTATTACAGTACAAATACTTTCTATTCCATGTTAACATAATAATAATAATATAATAATATTTCTTAATATTGCAGTACAAATGATTTTTTTCCATGTTAATATAATAATGTAATAATAATAATACTTTTATGTATTGTGGCAAGTACAAGTATTGTTCACTATTAATAGCAAACAATACTTGTACTTGCCATAAATAAATGACTAAAACTTGTTACACTTAAAAGAACTAACTCAATTTATGAGTTTTCAGTAATAAACTAAGTCTGTCAAACTTAATTCGTTTAATTTTAACAAGTTGAAGTGATGCGTTTAAGTTGACTTTAAGGTGTAGTTTTACTAACAGCATGTAGGAGGATCTTCTCCGAGAATTCAAAACTTGCGTCATCCTGGAGTGACCAATTCTACAGCGGCTAAGAAAACATTAATAAAATCTGGTCCTACTAAAATATAAGCTTCTTTTTCCAACATTTGGGCTTATTTCGTGGAGTTTGTTTCTCGTATACAGATCTTTCTTCAGTCGTAAATGTTTTTGAGGAAAACATTTCAGTAATTTTCTCCATACAGTGGAGTTCAGTGTACCCAACTTCCAGAATACAGATTACAAGCAGCTTCAAAAGGGCCAAAACTAATTTAACTACACTTCATAACAACGTGGAGCACAAGATCTGTGATTGGTCAGCTCGGTACCGGTGACGTGTGGGTGGGGCCAAGATTTCTGAATTGTGAGAGCGATGGGAGTAGAGTCCCACAAAGGAGCTCTGGATGGATACTATTGTTTTGGGTTTATTTTATGACTAAAGTTGTTTCAAGAGTTCACACTTAGCTGATGATTGGTTATAAAGCTTGTTTGGCATGCTGTCCCGGGAGAGAGCCCTGAGCTCATAGATCCTCGAGCCCGGGGCTCCCTCCTGTTTGCAAGGCGAGAGGGGAGTTTGAGCTCAGGTAGATCTCGAGAACTCCCCCTGCTGTAGTAGCTAATGAACAGATAGTGATTGCTCTTGAAATGACTACTTACTAAGTGCATGTCTATGATGCCGAGTTGGATTAGTCAATTAACTTAAGTTGCATGTTTTTGGACGGTGGGAGGAAACCGGGGAACCCGGTGGAAACCCACGCGAGCACGGGGAGAACGTGTAAACTCTGCACAGAAACGTCGGCTGGCTTGGTAAGGACTAGAACCAGTGACGTTCTTGTTGTGAGGCAACAGTGCTAACCACTGGGCCACCGTGCCACCCATCTAGGAAAGGAGGAGAAGGGGTGGAAGGGGGGATTCTTCAAAATGAAGATGGCTGTGATATGGAACTTAGGGTATTTATAGTGGCTTAGGAATCGTCTGATTGATGAATCATGAATTGGATAATGCGGGACCAGCCACAGCAATCATATACACGTGATCCTCTCCAAATTAGTGTATAAAAAAACTTCACTTAACGTTCGCTGGTTCCTGCCTCTTTCCTGAAGTTTGAGCAACTTCCACAGTAGTATTGCACACATTTCCAGCATAAACTCAAAACACAAAGAAACAACACAGTGGAGCATAGAAACCCCACTGCCTATTAGTGTTTTGAAATGTAATTGCAGAGCATAATAGAAGTATAAATGCTCAAAATTGTGTCGGCTATATGCAAGGTATGCGCAGTGAGGTAAGGCAATCACTCGACAGAGCTATACTGTAAATCAGGCATAAGGGTCTTGAAATGATCAGCCATTTTCAGTCAAGACTGATTTCGGCCCAATGCAATAACATCAACGAACATATTTAAGAGGGGAAGTACTTTGTACCTTTAAGTATGCAAATGAGACTCGATCACATTCATTCAGAATTGCTCCATATTACATTCTCTCCATAAATCAGAGACTATTGTCCACAGCCAGAAAAAACAAAACTCAAAATCCTTATAATAACTAATAATTCAATACATTTCTGTTTGTGTGTATAATTTGAATTCACACAAATGCATTCCATTGGGAACACTAAACAGTCCATTCTGGACCAAAACATGAAGAAAAATTATTATTTAATGAATTGTTACTTTACAGAAAGTGAAGAAAAACAAGCATTAGGCTGTTCAAAAAACAGCAGCGTCAAAATAATCCAACATACAGTGCTCAGCATACATGACTACACCCCATTCTGAAAATGAATATTATTATCATCCATTTCTCAGTGAATATGGGTCATATTTATTGGTGCATTCGAACAATACAGATTTATTAAACATATTTTAGTCACAGAACATCTTTACAAGATCTTAGGCAAAATATTCCAAAGAAAAAAAAAAATTACGAACTACAACATTTCAACTAAATTGTCTATATTTTTTGTTTCTCTTGATTTTTGCTATTTTTGAAAATGTTATTTAATATTTTCCCCTAACATATACATTTGGGCTACTAATTTTTGAACCAATATTGCAAGTTATTTTGTTAGATGAGCTCCAGATTTGGCTTCAGTACTGACTAATCTAATGTACATGCACAAATATAATATTGTGAAGCATCCTATAGAAAATATTAATTTAAATGAGAGATTTGTTGGGGGT
>CAIGQW010053650.1:5090943-5104810 GCA_903798125.1 Danio choprae | reverse complement strand
GTGTGAATGAGTGTGTATGGGTGTTTCTCAGTACTGGGTTGCGGCTGGAAGGGCATCCGCTGTGTAAAACATATGCTGGAATAGTTGGCGGATCATTCCGCTGTGGCGACCTCTGAAATAGAGACTAAGCCGAAGGAAAATGAATGAATGAATAAACATCGCACTCCACAAGTGAAAACAAAGACAGCATCCTAGAAATTAAAACAAACTTTTCTTCCTTTCTGTGCTGTATATATATGAGTGAAAAAACTGTATTACTGGAACTTTGTGCATAAGTAATTGGATTTGATCATAAAAAGTGGATGTTGGAAACTAAATGAACTGTTGTTGGTTAATTATTACATGCATGGACAAATTTATTCATTCATTCATTTTCCTTCAGCTTAGTCTCTATTTCAGAGGTCGCCACAGAGAAATAAACAGTCATGAACCTGGAGGAAACCACGCAAACGCGGGAAGAACATGCAAACTCCACACAGAAATGCCAACTGGCCCAGCCAGGACTCAAACCAGCGATCTTCTTGCTGTGAGGTGACAGTGCTAAACACTGAGCCACCGTGTCGCCCACATAGACAAATTAGTTATGATAATTGAAATAATATGAATATAATATGAATGTTAACTTTAAAAGGTACTTTTTCATTTTAAACAATAGCCAAAATAAAAGCATTCATTTGACACATTTAAAGTTTTATATAATATGCATGTATACATTTTTGCACTTTTAGCTTAGCATAGATCATTAAATTGGATTAGACCATTAGCATCATGCTCAAATGACCAAAAGGTTTCGATATGTTACTACAGAAGACTCTTTAAATAGGATAAATAAATAAACTCTTTGGTCATTTTTGATGCTAATCGTCTAATCCGATACAATTATCTATGCTAAGCTAAGCTAACAGTGCTCCCACCAGTGATTGGTAAATTGGTAAAACTCAACTGTTTAACTGTATAGTGGAGTTGTAAAATGAGCCTTTTTTTTTTTTTTTTAAAGAAGTGGAGTGTTCATTTAAGACTTATTTAGATATACATATATAAATATACACAAGTAAATTTACATGTTATTTCAGGGCATTGTCAGAGGCTGGTGGTCTCACCTGTATTGTCAAGTGCACCCAAGATCCACAGCTGATACATGGAGTTCAGCATGTTGTCTTCTGGTGGCGGGTCCATGAAGTGGAAGAGCAGGAGGTCTTGAACTCCCAGTGACTTGAGCAACAGCACGACGTTGGCCAGGTTGGTGCGCTGGATCTCTGGGATAGTGGTGGTCAGCATTTCATTCTTGAAGGCGCTCTGAGTGTATAACCTGGAAAGAACAGACACAAAGAAAAGAAGGGTCAATTTCACTGGTCAGTTCATGTTTTTTTTTCCTTAAAATAACGCCTCAAATTATATCTGGGATAGATTAACTTTTAAATAGATGAATTCTGCTGCTGTGGCTACCAGATCTGCCTCCTTAAATCATGCAAGCAATTTTGGGTGATAGAGAAATTCAGTGGAACAGTTCGATCTGCTTTGCTGATAACAGGCAATTGCGATTATCAACCACAAGGGGAAAGAAAGTTGCATAGTGTTGCTTTAACAAAGAGGTGTCAATCTCAATTCCTGGAGGGTCGCAGCTCTGCACAGTTTAGTTCCAACTCTAATTAAACACACCTGATTGTACCAAGTGAGTCCTTCCGGCTTGTTTGAAACCTACAGGGAAATGTGTTGAAGCAGGGTTGGAACTAAATTGTGTAGGGTGTGCGTTAAGATTTTGCCAAGTATAAAGCGATCCTGTATTAACATCTATGTTGATCCTTAAACATAATTTTCCAAAATGTAATCCATACCTATTCCCTACCCCTAAACCTAACCATAGCTGTAAATTATTCCCAAAATCCAGGGGGAAGAATAGATAGATAACAATCATGTGCATAAACCTAACCGTAAGCCTAAACTTAACATAAACGGTAAACGTATCCCTTAATTCTGATTGGCTGATTGGAATGTTGTTCCAGGATCAACATAGATGTCAATCCAGGAACATGTCCTACTTGGTGAAATCAGGTTGGTGGTGTAAGGCTGCGGCCCTTCAGGAACTGAGTTTGACATACCTGCTTTAACACAAAAGAAAAAATAGACAAACAGTTTTCACTGAATTTCATTTTAAGGTAAGCATTAACATTTGGGGCTGCAATTAAATTTTGTGATTCTGAAATCCTCTTAATATGTCACCAAATGATTCTTGTTCTAAAAAGTATAAAAGATTTTTTTTAAATGAAAAAAAAGATAAAAAAATGTTTTATTAGACTATTTTGTAAATTAAGGTAGACATGTATGATAGTAATTTTTTGGTGTGTGTTAAAATTAACACAAATTAAAATAATGCGAAATATAAATATAAAAGTTGGTAAATCAAAGCACTAAAATAAAAACTTCAATGAAAGCATACCAAAAGTCCAACAAAATCATTCTTTTAAATTCAAATAAAGCCAAAAACCTCAAAATAAAAGCGAACTCAAAACATTACAACTTAAAATTACCAGACTAGCTCCACCCACAGCGTAATCTCATTGGTCCAAAAATCCACTTGACTGTATTACACAATAAATATGTTTCGACTGGCTGTGATTTTAAGCAAATAATTAATTTGATAAGAAGGCAATGGAGGCAGCATGGTGGCTCAGTGGTTAGCACTGTCGCCTCACAGCAAGAAGGTCGCTGGTTCGAATCACAGCTGGGTCAGTTGGCATTTCTGTGTAGAGTTTGCATGTTCTCCCCGTGTTGGCGTGGGTTTCCTCCGGGTGCTCTGGTTTCCCCCACAGCCCACTATAGGTGAATTGAATGAACTAAATTGGCCTTAATGTATGAGTGTATGCAAATACAAGAGTGTATGGCTGTTTCCCAGTACTGGGTTGCAGCTGGAAGGGCATCCTCTGTGTAAAACTATACTGGAATAGTTGGTGGTTCATTCCACTGTGGTGAACCCTGATAAATAAGGGACTAAGCCGAAGGAACATGAATGAATGAATGAATGAAAGCAATGGAATGAAATACAAAGAATTGAGCGATATATCTCTGAAAGAATCAAAACAAGCAAATTTAATGCAAAAGATCCAATACAGGCAGCAGGAATTAACAAATTCTTCTACCACACTGTTGAAAAAAGTTCCTTACCAGGCTCCAACCTTTAGAAAATCTTGTGGAAAGCTCATAACAAAGAGCCATTTCCAAACTACTTCTCAGCACCTTAAAATATCACAGCTCTCCTTGCAGCTCCATAGAAACAGATCTGAGAGAACAGCAGATTTCTGCAGCAATTCCACTAAATGGATAATCCCTCAGAAGATGGCGTGAAGACGGAACCCTGGGAAGCTCTGTAGTACAGCCTATGCATTTATGCATATCAGTCCTACTGACTCTTGTGAACGTGCCATAATCAGAGCTTTTGAGCTACAGATTCAACACACATGTCACACACATGCGGCTTTTGGCCACATTACAAAGCATCTGGCTGAACAGAATTGATTCTCGATGCACAGATGTTTGGTAAAGGATATATGCAACTAATCCGACATGTGCCACACACTTTTACAAGCCTCCAGGAACACTCGCAGGGAGGCAAAACAATCCCTTGTGTGAGTTTTCCTTTGTGTGACCGCAAAGCAGCGTGTTGCCGCATCTTCCGGGCTGTGCAGATTTGGAAAAGGTCACAGTCAAAAAGCCCACCGGAGCCTTTGTCTCACATTTTTCAGAGGTGTAAACAAAAATTAAACTGCGTGAAATCCTCTCTAGATTACCTTCCTGTCCCTCTCCTGCAGTTTCCTGCCTTACTGATAGATGTTTCAGGAAAAAAGGAGAAGGAAGATCTGACTAAAGCTAATTTACACACTGTTAATCTTCCTGCTTTAGCAAAGAGAGACCAGGGTTTGTATTTATACTACAGAGACACCTAGATGACTCCTCTGATTGTATCAAATAATAAAAAAAATCATTATTTCATCAAGTCTTGATCACCATAAAGGTTGCATGAAATGAAAAGTTTTACATGGATGTTTCACCTTTTTCCTATTATTATTACCTTGTAGTTTTTAATTAAAGGGGCTATTTTTTGTCAAAAGTAAACAAAATCTTTTTGAAGATGTCCTGAGACCTTTTATTTATTTCTTAATGTATAATGTCAATGTTGGTAACCTGCTTCAACAAACTCTGAGTGAGTAGAGCAATGTCATAATCTCCTTTAGTATATACTCATGCTATCCATTTATTTTATTATTACTACTTTATTTATTATTATTTTATCTTTATTTATGCATTGTCTTATTTTAATGTTATTATTATTTCATTTTTATTCTTTTTCGATATTATTTTGTTTAGGGGGTTGCACGGTGGCTTAGTGGTTAGCACTGTCGCCTCACAGCAAGAAGGTCACTGGTTCGAGTCCTGGCTGGGTCAGTTGGCATTTATGTGTGGAGTTTGCATATTCTCCCCGTGTTGGTGTTGGTTTCCTCTGGGTGCTCCGGTTTGTGTGTGTGTGTGTGTGTGTGTGTGCGTGTGTGTGTGTGTGTGTGTGTGTGTGTGTGAATGAGTGTGTATGGGTGTTTCCTAGTACTGGGTTGCAGCTGGAAGGGCATCTGCTGCGTAAAACTTATGCTGGAATAGTTGGTGATTCATTCCGCTGTGGCGACTTCTGAAATAGAGACTAATGTGAAGGAAAATGAATGAATGAATGAATGAATTTTGATTAGGTATGGGGTGGTGGGAGGGACTTTGGGATGTAAAATGTTTGCTGTGTTTACATGATTGTTATAAACTGTGTAACTTGTAGTAATATGCAAACGGAACAACTAATAAATATATTGTAAAAAAGGGGGGTTTAAATGGAACCCATATAACCTTAGTACACTGACTTTCCTAAATGTGTGTATATTTCAATCTAACATTGCTTTTTTATTAAAACTAAGAAAGGCAAAAGTGTTCTGAGTATTTCTACCTTGAAAGGCCATAATGGTAAAATGTAATACATGCCTTTGGATATGCGTGCCTCTCTTGCCTAACAACTTTCTGCTAACAAAAACATTTAACATAACTTTCTAATATCAAGAACACACTTTACCTCAGGCATGTCTTTCATACTTTCAAAAACAACATTTTCACTGTGTTGTTGAAAACTTTTGAAAATAAGTTAGAAAAATGTATCTGAAAAATCATAGAACTAGGAAAAGTAGAAAATACAAAGACAAAATCCTGGTGAAATCCTTGTGAAACTCTGCTTGACCCCAAGTACAAGACTTACCAATCTTTGACCAGGTTTATATTTGAAATATGAATTAAAGGGAGAGTTCACTCAAAAATGAAAATTCTGTCACCATTTACTCACCTGTTACTTGTTTCAAACCGTTATGACATTTACATTTAGTCATTTAGCAGACGCTTTTGTCCAAAAAGCGAACAAAACTAGATTATCCCTTTCAGTGATTCAACAAAAAGAGGCAATACAAACAAGAAGTGCTGCTTATACAAGGAACTGTTTGTGGTCAGAGAATTAATAGCTAGAGTAACGAGTTTTTTTTTGTTTGTTTGTTTGTTTGTTTGTTTGTTTGTTTGTTTGTTTGTTTGTTTTTAAGTGCGCAAGTGTTCGCGGAAGAGGTGGGTTTTTAGTTGTCATTTGAAAGATACCAGTTAATCAGCAGTCTGCGTGGGAAGGGATGATCATTCCACCAACGAGGAACAGTGAATGAAAAGGTTCTGGAAAGAGAATTAGAGCCTCTCTGTGATGGCATCACAAGGCATCACTCACTTTCTGAATATCCTTATCATTTTGATTTGTCCACAGTATTTGTTTTCCTTCTATTGAAATCAATGGTTACAGGTTTTCAGCTTTCAAAATCACTGTGAGTTATTTTTCATTTTTGGGCGAACTATCCCTTTAAGGAACTATGTGAAAAGACCTTACCTGTAACACTGTCCTGGGCCTGTTCTGCCTGCTCTACCGGCCCGCTGGTTTGCATTAGCTTGACTGATGGGGTAAACCTGTAGCGCATCCATGCCAATGCGAGGGTTGAACACCTAAACAACAGAGAATAATACTTATGTTAACATCAGATATGCAGTTCCCTAATTAAGCTCAATGATTTTACTTTACAATAGTTTTACCTTCAGTTTACAATAGCCAGAATCCACCACAAACATGATGCCGTCCACTGTCAGAGACGTCTCAGCGATGTTTGTAGCAACAATACATTTCCTCACTCCATCAGGAGCCTAACAATAAAAACACACAGGGTCAGTCGAAAATATGGGGTCAGTATAATTTTGTCCATTCATTTGATCTTAAATACAAAACAAAAGTGAATTATTATCTTTACTCCACTTTTCCGTGTCACGTGATCCTACAGAAATCATTCTAATATGGCGATTAGAGCTAAATAAATATTTATTATAATTATCAGTGTTTAATTTTTGCTACTTCATATATTTGTGAACTATAAACTGATACATTACCATTCAAAAGTACAATAAAAAAATTTATTTACCCTTATCTTCTTTTATGTGTCAAATACAAATTAAAACTGATCACAAGTAAAAGTGAAGACATTCATAATGTTACAAAAGATTTATTTTATTTCAAATAAATGCTGTCATGCAAGAAGGTCGCTGGTTCGAGCCTCGGCTGGGTCAGTTGGCGTTTCTGTGTGGAGTTTGCATGTTCTCCCCGTGTTGGCGTGGGTTTCCTCCAGGTGCTCCGGTTTCCCCCACAAGTCCAAAGACATGCGGTGTAGGTGAATTGGGTAAGCTAAATTGTCCGTAGTGAAAACCCAGTGATTTTGAGGCCCACCGCAACGTGACGTAGGAGTGCAGTTTTCCCCGCCCACCGTATTGATTGACAATTGATTGATGTCTCCATAATAACATGTGTACACATGTTGTATAATAAATAATATGATGAGTATTTTAAACTGAAGCTTTACAAACACATTCTAGAGACACCAAATGCTAATCTTGCATCTTGTAGAAGGGGTAAAATAGGTACCCTTTAACTAAAAGTATACTAAAAGTATATAATATTTACATTAAATTGAATTTAGTATCATCTACAACAAAAAAAGCGCTTCAGTTGTTTTTTATTAATAAATTATATAGCAAATAAATAATATCTGGTAACACTAAGTTTCCATTAGTTAAGTAAGGGAGCAATCGGCAGCCCAATGCAAAAGCAGAGCACTGTTGTATAAGCCTTGAAGACTTTATTTTGCAAATACAACCCCCAGGATGTAGTTTATTCTACTTATTACATGGCTACTTACCACAAGACATAAAAATCTGACACAAAACATTGTTCTGAGACATAATAATATAATAATTCTTTAATTAAATTCAATGCTGACAGAATTAAAAACAGCTGAATGGAGCATACACTAACCTATGCATTATTCAGTCACAAGATGGCGCCAAACATTCAAAAAACTCCAGCGTGAAGGGAGTGCTTTAGCAGAAATAACTTCTACCAGAAATAATACCATATTGTCATTTGATTGATGTATAAATCCATTTTAATTTTTGTTACAATCGTAGTGAAGACTGGAGTAAATTTAAGTTTGAATTACAGGAATAAATAACATTATAAAACATGAATACAGTTTCATTGTAAATAATATTTTACAATATTAGGCTGTGTCTGAAATCGTATATTTCCCTACTATATAGTACGTTAAAAACAGTACGCAAGCGAGCAGTATGTCTGTATTCATAGTATTTGAAAAAAAAGGAGGCGAGAAGTACACGGATGAGCTACTACTTCCGGCGAGATTCTGAAGTGTGCATCCAATGGACGCTATGTTATCCCATGATGCCATGTAAAAGAATTCGAGAATAGGAGTGAAGTGACACAACTGATGCAGATAGGTCCCGTGATAATGACAAATGGCGGATGTAGTACGTCTGTATTCCACTCATACTACTCACATTCATTCTATATAGAACATACTTTTCTAACGGTTGTGTAGTAAATTCAAATTCAAATGTAGTACCTACTTGAGTAGTAGGTGAATTCAGACACAAGCCTTACATTTTTGTGGGGGAGGGTTTGCCATTTTTGATCAAATAAATGCAGCCTTGGTGAGAAGACATCAAAAAATCCTGATCTAAACTTTTGACCTATAGTGTATCATTCATCAGATGCTCACCTTCTGGAAGATCTTGGCCTGCAGGTCTGAGGGCAGCTGGGAGTAGATGGGCAGCACTGCCAGGGCTGGAGCATTCTCTAGATCTGCCAACCGCTCCACAATCTGATCTGACGTCACCTGCAGCAGCACAGACATCATCTCAGTTACATTATGCTTCATTAAACAACAGACTTATCAAATCAAGTCACCTTAATTTATATAGGGCTTCATCGTTTTAAATAATTATACTTTGCCCCTATCCATCAAACCATTTGATTTACCAACATGCCTTGCTGTGTTTAATCATTTTAAATGTACAAATATTTAATATGATGTCTCATTCTTTAAGAAGTATGTGTATGCCTTCATTTTTACATAAACAATTGAATATTATTTAAATTATTCAGATCAACATTTAATAAGCACAGGTCTGTTTTTTTTATATATAATTACATGAATGTAGTATATCTGTAAGACAATGTTTCAATATTTCAGCCATATATTGACACAATTTGCATTGCATACATGTAACAATTTAACAAATCAAAATATTTTTACAATAATTCCCAGAACATTCATTTATTTTACTTTGGCTGGATAAAAAGTTGTTACATTAAAAAAATATATACATGGGCAATATTATTACCCCCCTTAAAAAATTATATGTTTTGATTGGCTACAGAACAAACCACTGTTGTCCAATGACTTGCCTAATTAACCTAACTTGCCTAGTTAACCTAGTTCATTGCACTTTACGCTGAATCTTACAAAATAACTAGTAAAACATTATGTACTGTCATCATGGCAAAGACTAAAGAAATTAGTTTGGAGAAAACTGTTATTAAAAATATTTAAAAATGTGTAATAAATCTATGCCTGATTACATCAGTATAACAGAATAACTGCTGAAGGATCGTGTGAGATTTTGCAATTGCTAGAATAAATTATATTTTTTAAACATTTTTTAAAAAGAAAACAATTATTACAATTTAAATAATACTTATATTATTATATTTGACTGTAATAAAAATGTTCACTATAAGAATTAGGAGTGCAACGGTTCAAACTACTCACGGTTCGGTATATATCACGGTCTTAGGGTCATGGTTTCGATACGGTATGGTATGTGCTATGTTTAGAAAAAAATGGCTACAGAAAAAAAAAAAAAACAGCGGGAGGGGGACTAAAGTAACAGTGCAGACCTATAGAGGCTGTATGTTTGGATCCGTATGGGATGGCTTCTGGGTCCGGCCAGTCCGCCTGTTTTGTGACCACTGATCTAGGCTATCTTTTTTTTTTTTATGAGTTTTTTTGCAAGAAAATCGGCATTCATTATTTTTTTGTGTCTGTCTGAATTTACATTGAGTGTCTGTTGAAACACTGACGGCAATGTGCTGTGTTTTGGCCTTACCTGTGGATTTGCGCTTTATCTCCTTCCGTTCCCATGCTGACACGCGAGGAAACGTGATGTCAACAACAGATTTACATACTATTGGACAGGTCTTTGCACGTGCAATGCATGTGAAAGGTAATCTGAAGCGTACAAAAGCGGACTGCTTTGTTGTAGTTGTTTTTATCACCAAACCAATATTAACAATGCATATTCTAAACCGCGGATCACAGGGCGCACTGAACCATGGGAGGACAACGGGACAATTATATATTTTTTTGACCGAGAACCGTTGCATCACTAATAAGAATATATCTTGGTGAGCATATGAGAATCAAAAGTATACAAAACTTTTGAATAGCAGTCTCTGCACAACATTAACAATGCATACAAACTGTGACTCCATTCATAAGGCATCTTCTGCATGATTAAAAATCTCCTCACCTCGATGTCCTCCTGACCAGGCATGAAGATGAGGATGTCACCCATCATCCCGCTGAGATGAATCTGCAAGGCCTGTTTCACAGCCGCCTCCACATAGTCCTCCTGAGGAGTCTAGATCACAGCAACACACTCAGCTTTAGCATACAGCGCAGCGACCGGCTTCAGCTTTATCTAAAGACGCTATTAACACCTCACCTTGCTGAACAAGATATCCACTGGGAACGTCCTGCCGGGAATGTGGAAAATAGGAACATTGCCGAAGAATGACGCAAATTTGTCCGAGTCCATGGTGGCAGATGTGACAATGAGCTTCAAGTCGGAGCGTCTCGACACCACCTACAGTAATCATCAAATAGGGTTGAAAAAGGAAGCAGAGAGAAAGTGAGTCATCAGAATCAACACCTAAATTCAACAGTGCTCTTTAAATAGGCCATATGGTATGAAACCATTTGAAACTGTTTTATAATGCAATCATTTTTGGGAAAATAATAATTTATATTAAATAATATTCTTTATATAAATATTTAAAATTAGCGAAACAATTTAAGTTTCATGTTTTTGTTTTATCAGTTTAAAAGGTTTCTGAATTGCAACATTATAAATTATTTTATTGTCACTTTCCTGAAAAATATTATGAATTTGCAAAATGTTTCTATATATTTATTAATATATATTATAATATTTTAATACAGATGTGATCAGATTCTTAAATGAAATCAGAAACAAATGCATTAGGCTTAATACAGAAATATTTATTATATATATATATATATATAAACTCAATATACAGTCTTGAGGACCAATATCAGGGACCCAGAACACATACTACAACAGAAGAAAACTTTAAAGAGTTAGTTCACCCAAAAAATTAATACTCCGTCATCATTTGCTCTCTTTTTACTAGCTATAAACCTGTTTGAGGTTTTTTTTTTCACAAAGGAAGATATTCTGAAGAAAGCTGGAAATCTGTAGCCATTGACTTCTATAGTATTTGTTTTTCTACTATAATAGTTGTTTTTCTATGGAAGTCAATGGTTACAGGTTTTCAGCTTTCTTCAAAATATCTTTTTTGTGCTCAACAGAAGAAAGAAACTCATAAAGGTGTATAAATGAGTAAATAGCAAAGTAAATAGGGAGCACATTTTCATTTTTAAGTGAACTATCCCTTTAAATAATAAAAACTATAATGAGAAGATCCAAGTTGATGATGCAATACAATGAGAAACAACATCATACGCACACATTATAGGACTAGACAATATCATTATATTATATACACCGTAGACTAGGTAGGTTTACAATTACATACCTGAATGAAGTCCAGAATGAAGCAGTTAGTGCCTGTGCACCATGATGAACAATGATGCGGCAAATCATCAACCATTTACGCAAATTACAGGGGTCGCCCCATTGAGCTTGGAAAATACGGAAATCTGTATTTATAATTAATATTCATTCATTCATTCATTTATATTCCTTCGGCTTAGTCCCTTCATTCATCAGGGGTCATCCACAGCGGAATGAACCGCCTATAATTAATATAATAATTATTATTATTATTATTATTATTATTATTATTATTATTATTATCTAAGAAACTGATCAGAGAAAACAATTTCTCACTATTAAAACTATTCCCCATACATCTTGTTTTGACCTCCTATAGGGGGATCAAGAATTAATTAGCGTTAAACCCACCCAAACCCCCTGTAATTAGTACCCTGATCATATGTCCTGTTTAAGTGTCAACGAAAGCTGTCATCAATTTAGTACACCAGGACCAGCTTTTATATAGTGTCTGAAAAGTGTCTGAGAAGGAAAGAGAGCTGGAAGATGTCTCACCTCTCGGAGCAGGCCGAAAAGCACATCAGTGTTGAGGGAGCGCTCGTGGGCCTCGTCCATGATTACTGCACTATAGTGGTCCAGATCTGACTCCCGCAGAGACTCCCTGAGAAGAATCCCATCCGTCATGTACTTGATCATAGTCTTCTCTGATGTACAGTCTTCAAAACGGATGGCATAACCAACCTGGAATTCACATTCAAGCAATTATGTCATGGTACAATAATGGTTTAAAACTAAAACTTAAAAAAAAAATGTTTAACAATAATATAAACTACCAGTCCAAAAATATATACATTTTTGAGAGAAGAGTGTTTTTTTGTTTGTTTTTTTAAATAAGTACCTTCAGTAATGCTGAAATTATTAGATTCATTATTAGATTATTATTATTTCACCAATCCTGAAATTATTAGATCTAAAATTATTTTATGAAAAAGCAGTTTGTTTCAGCTACAGCATTCATCGTAGCATAATCCTTGGAAATCCTTCTAATCCTTCCCCCCCAAAAAAAACAATGTAATATTTGAAAATTCATTCATTCATTTTCTTTTTGGCTTAAAGTCCCTTTATTAATCTGGGGTCGCCACAGCGGAATGAACCGCCAACTCATCCAGCATATGTTTTAAACAGTGGATGCCCTTCCAGCTGCAACCCATCACTGGAAAACACCCATACACACTCATTCACACACATACACTACGGAAAATTTAGCTTACCCAATTCACCTATAGTGCATGTCTTTGGACTGTGGGGGAAACCGGAGCACCCGGAGGAAACCCACGCCAACACGGGAGAACGTGCAAACCCACTGCGCCACCGCGCCGCCCAAATGAAGGAAACCAATGAGCTTACAGCACCTAGCATTCCCAGGTGGTCTCCTATCCAAGTACTAACCAGGTCCAACCCTGCTTAACTTCCAAGATCAGAGGAGATCAGGTGTGCTCAGGGTGGTATGGCCGTAAGCATATTTGAAAATGTTACTCTTAATATTAACGTACACCACTTTTTTGTGTTTAATGGGCCATGTTTTATGGATACCAATAAGAATCTAGAATTTAACAATGCCATTTTATAATCATGTTAATATAGTAACATGATACAACAACAACTTAGTCTTACTAAACAGGTATTTAAAAATTACTAGTTTTATTTTTATATTTAAGATATAAATTGTTTCCTATTAATATAACATTTTGTTATAAATTCTGTATTTTTCATTATAGTTTTTATTAGCATTACAATACCTGTAAATCCTGCACAATTACAAGTAATTAACCTAACTCTATAGCACCTAACCATAATATATAGTGTATATACACACACGCCATACAGCAAGTACTAAAATCACTCAGTAGTTAGTTATGTAACTAAACTAACAATGTCAATCTTGATATGAAGTGTAACCAGTTTTAGTTTAATGACAGTAACCCCGATTTTCTTCAAGGTCAAATTACATGCAAGTCAGCCCATATCCACAAGGTGGCAGTATTTCTCCATCACATGTATCTTTTTAATCTGCTGGACAAAAATTTGGGTTTCATGCACACTAGATGTTGGTCACCAACCTCCTCTCCCAGATTACTGTTCATCTCTTCGCTGACTCTCTTAGCCACACTCATGGCTGCCACTCTGCGGGGTTGTGTGCAGCCCACCATACCATAGCTGGTGTAACCATCTTCATGAAGATACTGCGTTAGCTGCGTCGTCTTACCACTCCCCGTCTCACCCACTACTATCACAATATTGTTATCCCTGACAGAGAAGAGACAAAATACAATGAAAACATCAGCATATCATGTGGGAAAACACATGAGCTCACAAATTCAGTGCTGGAGTTTTTATTTAAAGGGATCGCTCACCCAAAAATTACAATGTACATTATTTACGGTTATAAACCTTTATGAGATTCTTTATTCTGTCAACACTAAAGAAAATGTCTCTAAAGACAGCTGAAAACATGTAACCCTTTACTTCCATAGTAGGAAAAAGAAATACTATGGAAGTAAATGGTTACAGGTTTCCAGCTTTCTTCAAAATATTT
>CAIGQW010053650.1:5063745-5080842 GCA_903798125.1 Danio choprae | reverse complement strand
AATAATAATAATAATAATAATAATAATAATAATAATAATAATAATAACAGCATCTTCAACAACTATAATAATAATAATAATCATCATCATGTTGTACTTGCGTAACAAAAGAAATGTAAAGACAATCAGTAAGTGAGCATGACTTACCTTTAGGTTTGTTTCGGGGTGATTCGGGCTCCTCACGGCGGGTCCCGCGACTCATGCGCTCAGAACAGCCTTCTCTCTGCGAGCGTTCACTCCTCACACTGCCGTCACTGCGCTCAGAGCGACTGCTGGAGGATCCACGGCTGCGGCTGCTCTCACGCTCATCTGCACAAAACATTAGTTTTTAGTCATTTTGCATTAGTTTTTATTTCAATACTATTTTTTATCCTTTTTTTTATTGAACATTTTAGATTTTGAACTATATACAACAAAACCCGAGATCCACCCAACAGAAATGTAAAATATAATAAAAATAGTAATCAGGATTGAAATACATCTGATAGTCTCTCTCATATTTCAGCAAAATTGTACAAATCATATACAACAGCAAAGTATATGAATGTGGTGTCGTCCCAAATGGATCATTAACATATTTTTTACTAACTGGAAACTAAATGGTTTCCCAGATGACATTTGCCAAATTAGTCAAATAAATGAACAAACTACCAAATAGTACCCAACATTCCACACTTATTTTTAACAGTTGAATAAGTGCATCATCCGGGTATTTAAAGTGCATTTCAGTGTAAATGCACTATTAGATTATTTATACTACAAAGTGGCGTAGAATAGTGCATAAGTATGCGATTTAGATTGCACCCTTATTTTTCGTTTACTAAAAAACCTTGCACAAACACCATAAAACCCCCATCAGAGCATGAGATTCAATTCTGAGACCTCACAGACGGAGAACACTGGACTGACCTCTGTCTTTCCTCCTCTCTCTGTCCCGGTGGCGGTCGTGCTCTCTGTCTCTGGATCTGTTCTTGTCTTTGCTCTTGTCCTCTTTGGATGAAGCATAAACCCCATGTTCACGTCTGTCTTTCTCCCTCTGCTGGTGTTTCTTCTTGAACTCCTCACTGACTCCTCCGGGGTTTGAAGGCGTTTCTGAGCCAGTGACTCTGTACTTCCTGGAGAGACACAAAACAAACTGTAAACTCATGATCACACTGCACTTATTAATGTGCTTTATTTGTGCTCCTGATATTTAGGAGGGAATGTAATAGAAATATTATAGATTTAAAATGTTTCTGTGTGGAGTTTGCATGTTCTCCCCATGTTCGCGTGGGTTTCCTCGGGGTGCCCCGGTTTCCCCCACAGTCCAAAGACATGCGCTATAAGTGAACTGGGTAAGCTAAATTGTCCGTAGTGTATGTGTGTGAATCAGTGTGTATGGATGTTTCCCAGTGATGGGTTGCAGCTAGAAGGGCATTCGCTGCGTAAAAAATATTATGGAAAAGTTACCGGTTCATTCCGCTGTGGCGACCCCAGATTAATAAAGGGACTAAGCCGAAAAGAAAATGAATGAATGAATATTAAATATCCAATAATAATAATAATTATTATTATTAGTAGTAGTAGTAGTAGTAGTATACAGTATAGTATAGCAAAAATAATAATTTATTTTTTTTAATAATTAATTTATTTTATTATTATTATTACAATAAATCTAGTCTGGAAAGTAACTGACTAAATCTTATTCCTTAATAATTGAGTTGAGTATTTCATATTTGTATGAAAATATACATATTTCCTTAACTTTACCATAATATTAAGGCAATTGCAATTTGTGCCCGAACAAAGTCATTTGCATATAACATACATAATACACACTTTGGTACATTTGTATTTTAGCAATGTTGAGTAGATTTAAATTTTTTATATGTCTATAGATTATTATTACACTTTTACTTTGATCTATTTCAGTCCATCAATTAAAAACAAACAACATAAAAAATGTGACCTCCTCGACTACCTGAAATAAATTGTTTAAAATAATTAAATATTAAATAGTTTTCTATATTTTATTATACATTGTTAATTTCAAAGAATGAAAAATATTTGTTAATGACAAAAAAAATAAACTCCAAAACCTTAGCCATTAGTTATAATGCAGTTTTTCTTACTTCTGCGCTTTATATAAGTGTTGTCACAATACTGGAATTCGATATCAATCGGTACTGAAATTTTAAAAACATCCATTTCCCGGTAACACGTTCTTAAACACCGCTGATTTGCCAGGAGGTCATCAGTTCACCAAACTCACCGTTATTTACTGAGTGTAACCACAGATACAGGGACACTGGAGCATTTCAAAGTCATGTCGATCAGCTGATTTGTCTATAAGCTGACATACGAGCGATCCACTGATGAATCGACTGATCTTCCTGGCTTTGAAACGCTCCAGTGTCTTAGTATCATGTTCATACTTTATACATATATAATTTGTGATGCAATTTAATATGCAATTTATTGGTTATCCTGATTTGCTTGTGGGAAAGTTCCATACACATATTTCACAAACAAATTCATTTCTTTGCATACTAAATAAATGAGATCCAATGCTCTTAAAAAAAACTAGTGCTGGGCAAAGATTAATCGTAATTAATCGCATCCAAAACAAAAGGTTGTTTTGACATAATATATGTGTGTGTATTTAAAAATAATATCATATATTCTGTATATATACACACATACATAGAAACAAAACTACACACATACATAGATATTACATACATATTTATATATATTACATATATATATAAATATGTATGTAATATCTATGTATGTGTAGTTTTGTTTCTATGTATGTGTGTGTATCACATATACAGAATAAATACACAAATAATACATTATATATATGCATGCATGTGTGTATTTATATATGCATAATAAATGTACACAACCATATATTATGTCAAAACAAACTTTTATTTTGGATGCAATTAATCACGATTAATCTTTGCCCAGCACTAAAAAAACAGATTTCTTGAAGAACAGCCTGAACCCACCTTTCTTTTTTCCCAATCCTGCTCTCGCCGTCCTCCTGATTTTCATCATCAGACCCCGAATCACTTTTCCCCTCCTCCCAGTCTTTGTAGGATGACACCTTGGATTTCTTGGGTTGATCATCCAGCCTCTCCTTGCCCTCTCGCTCCTTGCGCTTCTGTGCAGCCAGCAGATCGAGACCCAGCAGCGAGGTGCGCGGAGCGGGAGCTCTGAACACGTGCTGTTCTGCTGCAGCGCTTTTCTTCTTCACTATCAGACCCCCGACCTGAACGCTGGGGTCACTGCCTTCTAACCGGTGCAGGGAGGAATCATCGTCCATCTCTGCACAGTGCACAGCGGATGGGTCTCAGCCGACCGCGTCTATACAGCAAAAAGGTTGCCAGAAGTTAATTGTTTTGACCTGGACCAAATGAACACAGCCATTATGTTGTAAGTAAAAACACTTGGTTATAACATGATTCCAAGGGTCATTCAGTATCAACTCTATACACCTAAAATGATTGAGATAACATATCTTCAAACTTAATAAATGAATTAATTAATTAATTAATTAATAAAAAAATTATAATTTTTGAATCTGATTGGGTGATAGCCTTGCGATATTCTGCAATAACAGCACTCGTACACCCTTGCGCATTACTCTACCCACATAGAGTGCCAAGCTGAGCTAAACTAACTCACTACAGTTTGACAAATAGTGCAGCTGTTGGACAACATAATGTACTTTTAAGGCGAGAACGTAGTTATTTAGATTGCAACCATGCAGTTTATTTAAAAGGATAGTGCCTATTTTAAATATTTATAAATTCACCAGTATGCACAGTAAAGAAATTGATCAATGACAACCACAAGATGGCGACAGAGACCACATAATAAGTCCTTAGACTCTACGTTTTATTTCCGTATTTCAAACTACAGCTGAACAAATGATTACAGAACAGGTAAGTGCCATCCCGATTGCAACAGAGAAATACTGGGAAATCCTCGCAGACTGAAATGGCATTTCATGCCATTCAGCCGTATAATCTTAAAATGTGAGCAAGATCACCTGTTTTGTCATCATTTTAGACATTATGCTAGAGAATCATTCAAATATTAGCTCTAGAGTGACATTTGTGAAGTAGCATCGGTTTCTGCTGTTCTGACATCAGCTGCAGATGTGTATTAACAGCAGAAGAAAGTAATTCCTCGTACAAAAGGGTTTTCGAGACTCTCCATGTTTGATTTTCTTTTTATATACACGATTATGCCGTCAAACTGTTGTATAAATACAATATCACACTCCTAGCAGTGAGATATGGCTGTATATCGTCACCAACGCATGCCTCCCACCAGTGCCAACATACAGCCATATCGCACTGCTACTCGTGTGATTTTGCTCATATATATATTAATTTATATATATAAATCAATCAAATCTATTGTCTTTTAGAATTTTTTTGTACTTTGATATTTGGCCTTGGTATTTTGGTCATTTGTCTAAAAAATATAACATCTCAAAAGATGACGTCTTTTTGTTATTTTATGCACACACAAAAAATAAAGCAATGAAAATGTATTTTAATATTTTAGTTTTAAATAAAATTTTATTAACTTTCAGTAGCTTACAGAATACAACTAAAATTATGTTTTATTCAAACAACCAGCAATTCTGTCATTTAGAGCCGTTATAAAATAACCAAAAATACACTTTGGAAGAGTAATAGATGTATCAATTAACAGAATTCATTATTAGACCTACTATTCTGTGTAAAAAATAAAATAATATGATCTTTCTGAAATAATTGTGATTACACTGTATCTGGATTCTAAGATGAGTATTCAGTAATCCTCTTATGGCAACACTCCTATTACTAAAAATCTCTATCTAGATCTATACATGTATATCTATATGTATGTATGTATGTATCTATCTATCTATCTATCTATCTATCTATCTATCTATCTATCTATCTATCTATACATGACAAAATTTAATACCAATGCTTTTATCTGTTCTGGGTTTTTTAATTACAATTTTTTTATGTCTTTAATCTAACCCTAATAATGCTTTTTCTATATCCTCTGTCATGTCCTACTTTTTTGTCTAAACCTGAAGTTATCTTGGCAAACTATATATACTATTTGCATTTATCTCCTATAGTTTTCAAGTACAGATTGAAAATGTGGGCTGACAGGCATAGTTCACTCAAAACAATACATAATTAAATAAATACTCAACATTTGCTCATCCTCAAGTGGTTCCAAACCATTATGCATTTCTGTCAAATATAACTAATAAAAAAGAAGATATCTTGAAGAATGTTGGAAACTGGATACCATTGACATCCATAGTAGGAAAAACAAACACTATGGAAGCCAATGGCTGGCTACCGGTTTCCACAATTCTTCAAAATATATTATTTTGTGTTCAACAGACTAAAAAGCCAAGCCGGTTTGTGATGAGTGAAAGGGTGATGAATGATGATTTTGGGGTGAACTAGCCCTTTAAGGGTTTAATAAAATCAAAATCTGACCTGCTTCTAATCAAAACTCTCTCTTTGATTACTTCTATTGTTCTCATTTCTAAGTCGTCTGCCAAATAATCAAATGTAAATGTAAAAATGTTGTACTTTGAATTATGTATAGACATATTAGCCTAAATTACAACAACAACAACAACAACAACAACAACAAATGGTCCTTCAGCTCTCGGACAGTGTGAACATGTCCCATAAATTCAGGATCCCACTTATTGTCAGTACAACTCTTTAAAAAACAATTCTCGATAACTGAAGTGACTACACTGTATTGCTTACCACGGTAAATGTGTAATGAGGTTAGAAAACATTTATGGAGCGATAACATATAAGTTTAGAAAACCAGCGGAGTCGTTCTGCAAACAATATAATCAATATTTAATTTAATACACTAGGTAATGTAATTGATTAAATACAAATAAATCTGTCACCAACGTACTGCTAACGTTTGGTAATGGGAAAAAACGTTACCCAATTACACAAAGGCAGTTTACCTTTTCAGCGATATACTCGGACGTCGGATATATATATGTTCCTCAAAACGCTTCTCGGTGGTATGAAAGAAGTTGTGTATGATGTGGTAAAACAAAAAATATACAGCATAGCGGCAAACGTCAACAATGTGTACAGTAGGCCGCCATTACTATCCCAGCATTCAAAGCCTGTTACGTCAATCCTTTTCCTGGCCGAGCAAATGAATCACTCGTTTTGAACTGGTTTCAAATGATTCAGTTAACTGAGTCAAGTTAGTAAACTAAACGACTCATTGGGATGGTTTAATCTTGGTTTTTGTTACATAAAAGAAACAAAATCTTATGAATTCGTACTTATATACTATGTATTATAGTATTTTATGAGTCTGGCCTTCCTGTAGTAGGTTACAAGTGAGCCGTTATGTCACCATCTCATGTTACACGTTTTAAGCTTGGCAAAAATAAATAAACAAGTAAGTAAATAAATAAAGTGTTGCAGCTAAGCCATTTTAAGCATATTTTAATCAATTAATAATGTCTATGTTTGAAACGTTTTTTTATGTGAAGTGAATTATTTTATTCAAATCGTCGAAACCCGCTCAAATGAACCGATTCACTGATTCAGACTCACTTCAAAACACTTTTTGCCACTTAATTTAATCGTTCAATGCCATAATAGCACTGATGCACTGTAAAACAAGTTTAAACCTTCCATAAATGTGTCAGCAATACTAACTACCAGTTTAAAGTTTCACTTCAAGTTCAGTCCAAAGCTTAAAATAAATGATAACAAAGCACACAATTTATTTGCATTCGTAATAATTTATTGAAACGCAGCTGACATTTTTATAGCACATTAATTCAATATGTCAGTCACAGCAATGTACCACAAATATTCCTAATAAATCTTTTATTATTATTATTGTTTTTACTGCTAAATACATAGCTTTCTTGGCCACATTTAAGGCCCTGAGCTGTTTTTCCCCGCTATTGTCAAGCACATTTGTTTTCCATTTATACTTGTTATAAACTACATATGACATTAGAATATGACCCAATGAAGATTTTACATTGTCATCAACTTCTACACAAACCAAACGCACAAACAGAGACATCTGAACATCAGTTGTTGGTCAAAGCTGAGCACACCGACACGGCTTGGCAGGAAAAATAATAGTAATTTGCACATATCTTGGGGCAGGAATGTTGAACGACTTTAAAAAAAAAGGCAAACATGAAACTCAAAATGACACATGGCAGGATTGTGAATAGAAAAAAGCAACAGCGTTCAATTAGTAATCGTTTGCATCATTCAATATTAATGATACATCAGGATTACTTACAAACAAATGTATAATAATGACTCAGCGTTTCATTAAAGCTACCCGATTTAAATGGTGAAATATTGTTTAAGAAGGAAATACAAATGTAAGATTTAATAACAGAACAGTAGACATTTTGGTTTACCTCACGCTTTACAGGTTGAACATTAAAGGCAACACTTGCGCATATAAAGCTACCTCCAAGCAAAAGCTAGAAAATACATGCAAGTGCTAAGAACAATTCAATAGAGAAGCATATGAATAAAAGCAATGACTATATGAACAGGTACTCAATACTCTGTACAACAGTTCAAGTATCAAACACTTCCCCAAACAAAATGTTCTCATCAACATCGAAACAAATGGTTTTTGAAAAATCATTGCAAAAAGACTGAGCAGTAGAGTCAATTTCAAGTGTGTAGATAGAGGTACCACACTACAGAAATCTCTGTAAGAAAACTAATGTACATTTAATGTTAAAGCACTGTATGACTGTAACTATGCTACATTTCAGCAACGGCATATAGTCTGTTGTTGAATGACAACACTGACGCAAACATGATATGACAACATTTGAAACCATGACAACATATTCGAGCTCTTCTTAAAGGAGTAGTTCACCAATAAAATGTGTAATATAAATGAAGTCTGGTCCGTTTACCAAAATTCTTTAAAATATCATCATTTTGTGTGCTTTTTTTTAACCCTTATGTACTGTTGGGGATGTTTTCATCCACTCTGGGGTGGTTTTGTGTCTTAATTTGGCCATAACATTTTCTGCGTTTCAGCTAGCAGAGTGATTTTTGGTGACGACATCTTATTTTGACACGTATTTTGAGAACGATACACTCTGGGCAAATGTACTACCCTTTTGTTTTGTTCGGGATGAAAACATCCACTAAGTTAAAATGCTGTAAAAATGCATAATCTGTTAATCAACCTCAGTCCTACTAAATTGCTTAGATAATTACAGGATTTTAACTCTTTAATTGTCAAATTCATAAATTATGTCCGATTTGGTGGGGAAAAAAACACAAAATGACGCATTTTCAATATAAAAAGTAATTGTGGACTGGATTTTTTTTTAACCTTTTATCAAAGTTTTGGACATGTGAAACAACATTGCCTTTGATGCATTGTTTTTAATGAATTTGCATGTTTTCTCCCTAATTTGCCCCATTGACTTCCATTATAACCACATCTTTTTGATTACAAAACCACACCATATAACCAAGCATTTTTCATTGTTGGTGGCTTTCCCTGTTGGTAATTTGTAATTTTTACTGTTGATCATCAGTTGGCACCATTAACCCTTTAGATAGGCCTGTGCAAAGAAAAAAAAAAAGCTTAGTTTCTGGATTTTATATGGAGTATAACAGCAAATTAAAGTGTGTGTGTACGTGTGTCTGAGTGTGTGAGAGTGACTTTTACACACTTACCTTGATGTGTCTGAGAAAATAAAAATATGCATCTCAGCTCTCAGAACTACATGGAGTAAACAAAAACTAAGACTATAAATATATGCACCATCAAATGTGGTTATAATGGAAGTCAATGTGGCAAAAACAGCCACCAACAGTAAATTAGGGAGAAAAAATGTACATCTAACAATGCATCAAAGCCAATGTTGTTATTAATCGTTCACATGTCCAAGACTGTGATAAAAGGTAAAAAAAAACAGAGCACCCCGAGGAAACCCACGCCAACACGGGGAGAACATGCAAACTCCACACAGAAATGCCAACTGACCCAGCCGAGGCTTGAACCAGCAACCTTCTTGCTGTGAGGTGATCGTGCTACCCACTGCGCCACCGTGAGGCTCCTGAGGTTGATTAAGATTTATGCAAATATTTTTCTGATGCATTTTTACAGCAGTTTAATTCAGTGGATGTTTTCATGCCTAACATAACAAAAGCGTAGTAAATTTAAACAGTGCACAAGGGTTAATGCATACACTGTAAAAAGCGATTAGTTATTTCACCTAAAAAAAAAATAAAAAAATAAAAAAGCAGCGAGTAAATTAAAAAGTTGATTTTAATTTTAAAAAAAGTTAGTAAACCTGTTGAATTTTATAATTATGCACATAGTTTGTTTACTTAACAATTATAAGGCAACATATTTGCTCAATTGGTTTTGAGTAAAGTCAACTAATCACAACTAAAACCACTTTCTATTTTTGGGTGAACTATCTTTTTTAATCCATGTTAAAATAGCAGAGTCCTTTTAAAGTACACTATGCTTAAAAAAGTACCACTTAAATCATTTGGTCAAAATCCTCAGATAATAAGCCCACTATCAAACAACGATTAGCAGCTATGCCAAGGCTGTGGACGCCTGATTTGTCAAAATAATCAGCAAATTTGGATCAGTCAGTACAAGTTGGACCATCACTGAATGAGCTGATTCAACAACACAAAGCGGTTGAAATCATTTCCATGCACATTTTAAAGACAGAATTAAATGACAGAAAAAAAGTGAAAAGGTTGATCCTGCAGGTTAGACAGAACTGGAAATCGTGGTAGAAAAGCCAGTCTAAATGAGCCACTAAGCTATGAATCCTTTCCAAATAGTGGACTGAGCAGAAATGAAAGAAGAAAGGATGAGCAGGAGTTTTGAGAGAGTGATCTTATAGACTCAGTCAAACAAGTCAAGGCCTCCAGACAACAGAAATATCTAGCAGTGGCAAATTTCAGGATGATTTGTGCTCCAAGGTGTAATAACGGTACATGATGCCCACTAGTACAGCTGCTATGGCAGGAATAAACCAGGTGGTCCATGACCTGAGAAAAAAGACAAACAATTAAATTAAAAATAAAAGTATAATTCCATGAATAATGTATTTTTTGTGTAGAAGTTAATCAGTCTTCATACCTGGAATCTTTGGAAGTTGTAATGTAAACTTCCTAAAAGGTAAAAATAAAGCAAATAATCGTCAACCAACTGCAAAAGCTTTTACATGACAATCAATTTTGGTCACAAAGATCCAGAGTTTTTAAGAATCATTTTTTACCTTTTTTGAGTCTTTCTTTCGATCATCCTAAAAGTAAGAAAAGAAAAGCATTATTACAGCAAAACATATTATTTTAGGGCTTACATGTAATTAATAAAACATTCATTAATTGCCAATGAATAAAAAGAGAGTCTCTGTTAATCTTCACAGACTTCAATTTTTAATTTGCAGTCATCAAAATATGAATGATCATAATAATAATAATAATAATAATAATAATACAATGGCGGCATGGTGGCTCAGTGAATAGCACTGTTGCCTCACAGCAGGAAGGTCGCTGGTTCAAATCCCAGCTGGAGTTTGCATGTTCTCCCAGTGTTGGCGTGGGTTTCCTTCGGGTGCTCCAGTTTCCCCCACTGTCCAAAGACATGCGATATAGGTGAACTGGGTAAACAAAATTGGCTGTAGTTTATGAGTGCATGTGTGAATGTGAGTGTATGGGTGTTTCCCAGTACTGTGTTGCGGCTGGAAGGGCATTCACCATGTAAAACATATGCTGGAATAATTGGCGGTTCATTCCGCTGTGGCGACCCCTGATAAATACAGGACTAAGCTAAAGGAAAATGAATGAATAATAATACAAATTAAAATATTGTCAAGATAACTTTACAGATAGCAAATATTTTCTAAAATACACAAATGTTCTAATCCTGATTCGTCTTTACAGTGGCTATTTGATTCTTTTTATATATAATAATTTATGCAAGCACATCATCTGCTGAATTTCAATGCTGACAGTCAGAATAAACCTCTTTTGCATAGGGATGTGAATGTTTTGACACCCCATGATTCAATTCAAATGTGTTCTCGGGGCCACAATTAGATCAAAATTTGACTCGATTTTGAATCAGATTTTAATTTGATAAATGCTGTGGTGTAATTCCAGATTGCGTTTTAGTCTTACTTATGCTGCAGTTGTTTCCAAAGCGGGGGTCGTGAGACAATTGGTGGTGGTGTGTGGGGGAGGGGGGGGTCGCTTGGTGATTTTCAAAAATCTTATACATGTTATTAAACTATTAGAATTACCATATTTTATCATTAACCTACAGAAGGTTAAGATAAAAACAGTAAGAAAAAAAAGATAAAAATATTATTTAATAGTTAATAGATAAAAGAAACAACATACAAATAAAAACAACATTAAAAGCCAGTTAATATTAAACAAATGAATAATGACTTTAAAAAAATTATATGGTTGTTAGACTGTTGCACTTTTTTTGTGTTGTCAATATGCTCGTGTTTATATAGTTTCTATTAGTGTGTGTGCATCGTTGTGTGAAATGTTTGTTTATAACCACCTCTGAGTATAGTGTGGGGTCGTGAGTCACTGGAATTGTTATTTTGGGGGTCGGGGGCTGAAAAGTTTAGGAACCCGTTCTACTAGACTGAAAAAAAATGAATTAAAAAATTACATTTAAAAATATAGACATAGATGTATATAAACTTTGAAAAGTTGTAAATGCATCCATTTCTCTGGTCTTTCCGGCAAATTCAAATTATAATCAAATGAACAGCTTGATTTGCACAAAAAGTGCTATTAGAACAAAGAACCACCACTACATTTGCAAATAAAATAAAAAAACATGCTGGAAAGTTCATGTCCTCATATAGTGTAATATAGTGCAGAGAATGAAAACAACATAAGCTCCTGTATGTTTAATAAAATAATTGTCTTTCATTCATTCACATACAGGACAAGCAGACTCATTTATTCATTCATTTTTCATCAGCTTAGTCCCTTTATTTATCAGGGGTCACTACAGCGCAATGAACCGCCAACTTATCCAGGATACGTTTTAAAGAGCGGATACTCTTCCAGCTGCAACCCGGTACTGGGCAACACCCATACACCCATCGCAGTGAGGCGACAGTGCTAACCACTGAGCACCCGTGTCGCAGACAAGCAGACTTTACCATTTAAATAGTCTCTTGTGTTTTAATATTCCTGACAATACTTCATATGTCGATTTGATTAGGTCTACAGGTCTGATTTTGATTTATTCATGAACAATTTGCCAAATTTAATTCCAAATCATGTCCCAATGACTCATTATGCAATTGTTCCACATTCACACAATGTACTTATGCACTCAACTGTCTTTTGTATGAACTTTATAAGCTTCTTTTGTCATTTTGACTTTAAAGCCTCGCCCTACACTTTACAATTAACCCTTTAAAGGCCACTCATTGAAATACTCATAGGAAAACCCCTGGAGTGTTACTGATTGTTTTTCCAAAAGCTTTTAACTTATGACCTAAAAAAATTATATTAGGTGAAGCACAGTGGCCCAGTGGTTAGCACTGTCGCCTCACAGCAAGAAGATTGCTGGTTTGAGTTGGGCCAGTTGGCATTTCTGTGTGGAGTTTGAATGTTCTCCCCGTGTTGGGTTTCCTCCACAGTCCAAAGACATGCGCTATAGGTTAATTGAATAAACTAAATTGTCCATAGTGTATAAGTGTTTGTGTGAATGAGTGTGTATTGGTGCTTCCCAGTACTGGTTTGGTTTCTATGTGAAAATCTGAAATATTAGCCCAAACGCGCACAAAAGTCAAGGCTTTAGACGATTTTGTTTGCTAAAGTGGTGCTTACAAAGCTAGTTCCAATCAATTGGTTTGATAATACACTTTACCAAAATCTGATATGAGCTTAAACTGATACAGCAAAACCGATGCCATTATGAGGTATTTATAACTGCTTTAAAAGCATTGAAAGATGAAACTTGTGATTATGCTAACATCTATTTCCAGCATGCCCATTAAACTCACATTAAAGCACGTTAGCCTTTTCTAGTACACCCAATAAACAAACTAATGACCAGCTAAAATAGCATCGTATTGCGCCTTGAAAGTAATACACTCATAATAAAGCCAACTAGCAGTACCATGTGGAGCTCCCCAATGTAATACTGCTGGAGCATCTCCCGGGCATCTGTGGAGTGACCCACATCTTCAAAACTTTCTGTTGCATCTGCGCCTGCTTGCTCCAGCAAAACCTCCTCACCTCCTGGATGCTGTGAAAGAGACGAGGAACGTTTACATCTTCCAGACATCGTCACTCTTCAGTTCAGTCATAAACAGTTGAAGTCAAAATTATTTGCCCTCCTGTGAATATTTTCAAATATTTCCCAAATAATGTTTTACAGAGCAAGGAATTTTTCACAGTATTTCCTATAATATTTTTTCTTCTGGAGAAAGTCTTAATTGTTTTATTTTGGCTTGAATAAAAGCAGATTTAATTTTTTTTTAAACCATTTTAAGATCAATATTATTAGCCCCTTTTAGCAATTTTTTTTCGATTTTCTACAGAACAAACCATCGTTATACAATGATTTGCCTAATTACCCTAACTTGCCTAATTAACCTGGTTAAGCCTTTAAAATGTCACTTTAAGCTGAACACTAGTATCTTGAAAAATATCTAGTAAAATAAATAAATAAATTTATGTTTTGAATTTTAACTGCAAATTTCACATCCATAACCCTGGAATTTCTCATTTGTTGGATCGTGGGACGTCTGAGCAGCGTGAACATTCTAAACACATCAGCCAACTTGTTTGTTGGTGTTTGTCTGTGCAGTTTGAATTGACCTTTAAGATCCGAAGCTAAACATCTCCTTCAATACCCAGATCTTGGCTAAACTGAGGGGAAATCAACACTTTGAAGTGGTCGGACAACCTCACTCTGTGAAACAAACTCCCACTCAATATTAGATTGGCCTCCACTTTATCCGAGTGTTACGTTTTAACTGTTCTGTTGCTATTAGTGTATAGCACTTTAGTTGGTCATGTGTGCTCTACAAATACACTGAACTCAATTAAACTTATGGCAATTACCGGTGTGTTTGTGTGTGTGTGTGTGGGGGGGGTATCAGTGACAACGGAAAAAACTAATAAAATCCCGTCAAGCAACATCAAGATTTGTGTGCAAGTTATGGTTCAAAAACCGGTTCTTAAGTGCAACTCGCCTACTCATGGGCTGTGTTCCAGAAGTATTTCAAATACATTTTTGCCCTGGGGATTTTTTTATGTCCAAAATAAGGTGGATCTATTAACCTTGTAATAAACATCCATTTTCAAAGTTTTTTTTATTAACTATTTGTTAACTCTTTTTCTATTTATTTTTTTTTGTCAACACAAAACTAACTATGGTATCATTTAAATAAAAGTGGGTTTTTTGCATCAGTTTACCAAAATCATGTTGTCTTGTAAATGAATGTAATAAATATTATAAATAATAAATATATATTTATTACTTATTCACAAATAAATATGTGAATAAGTAATAAATATAGCCAAGTCACATACCACTTGTGAAAAATAAGCTGTTACTGTGTCATCTTCTACTTGAATTAAATCAATGTAATTACCAACTGCGGTCATAAGACAAAATTGTAGTTTTATTATAGTCATATGTATTTTATAAGTGAGGTATTATTTAAAATTATTTATAATGGATGGTTTGAGCAAAAGTATTTAATAAAATAGGAAATATTACCTTCTCAAATGAACTAAAAGAATCATTGGAAACAGAATCGTCCATGTGATTCACAATAAGGATTCGATTTCTGACGAGCTCGGTTTCACAAGACATCATAATAATTATGTCGTACAAAAATTACAATATGAACAAAATCTAGGCTACATAAAGATCTCAAACATGATATTGCAATTATATAAAAGTACAACTTTGGAATGTTGTTCATTTTAATGTGACAGCTCAACGTGCACAGGCTAACCGGGCAGCTAAATGGCTAATACCCAATCATTCAGTGTCTTCATTTATGTACTTTTATTTGATACCTACAAATAATGATTATTTAGCTTAATCATTCAGTGTTATTTGCTTCACTGAATATATAGTTATTACGCTAACTCACAGATCGGGCCACGGAAACTTTGCTGAGCTTGTCAGCAGCCTGGATTGTACGTCTAGAAACAATCCAGCTGACTATTAGTAATGTTAGCCCGTACGTAAAATGTATAAATACCATGAATGTAAAATCATGCAGGTTTTATTGCTGTACTGTAAAACAACTGTGATGTTGGAGACCATGATAAAACTCCAACTCTATCTTACCTCCTCCATGAAACTTGTGATATCGTAAACTTTTTCGTGAATGATGAGCCACGTGTCTTTGCTCATGTTATGGACTTGAACCTCCTTGCGTGTATAATATTTTACACCGCTATCCTCTTGCGTGTTTTCGTCCTTCGTGTTCTGGTTCTCTCTGTTCACTGAGCTCCCAGTCTCTTCCCCCATTTTCACTCCGTTTCAGTCGCTTTCTCTGCTGCAGTTGTGCGGAACACAGTGTGTAGGTTTCAACAGATTATTTTGCTTATAGACGTTTTTTAAGACACCCAAACTGTCCAGCTCAGCTCTTGTTTAGCCGGCACACCATTTCACCACCAGTCACGAGAAATGACCCTTTACATTCGCTTAAACCGCACCAGCCACTCAGCGCTCAGTTCTCTCGCCACACGGCCAGTGACGTGTCCAGTAGCAGCCAATCAGAATCAACAGCAGAGCATCACGAGACCGCCGGTTATATTACGCACATGTTTAGCGTCACGTTACGCAACCCCAAAAGTCCTTAATACTGAAAAGTCCTAAATACCTTATTATTATTTTTTTAATTGAGTGGTTTGTTGTATTATTAACCATACAGCATGTTATAATTGATTATTTAAAAATGATTGAAAAATAATATAAACTTTATGCTGGGTTCCAGACAACTTCGTCATGTTGTCCCAACACAAATCGATTTAAGTGGATTTAAACAATTAAGTTGTCCCAAAAATTTAAGGATTGTGTTGTTTTGACTCATTTTAAATAAGTAGTTTGAACAAGTAGTAATTTTAGTGTATGAAGGAAGTGCGGGTGTTTCAAATCTAGAATATGGTCTATTAAGTAACCTTAGGACACAGCCAGAGATGACAAAACCTTGATGTGACTAATATGTCTCTTTAAAACACTGAAGAGGAATATTGAAGTGAAATATATGATGATCTGAGAACTATTTTAGCTATTTTTTCTACTGTTACTCTGTATGCTAAATACGAAAGGCAAAGCAGCTGTTGTATAATAGCTAGTTTTATTAACAAATTAAGGTATTCACTCACTTTATCATTCTCAAAAGCTTCATCTCTGAGTTAACTATTAAAGTCTTAACTCAGGGATGTCCAAACTCTGTTGAACCCCTGAAGATTAAACCCTACTGGACTCTGTCCTGGAGGGCTGGTGACTTACACAGAGTGCTAGTAGGAGTGCAACTCTTCCTCATTTGCATATCTAATCAGCTAGCAATGAGTGCCATGTGTACTCCACTGACATCTGTTCAGGGAAATATTATTGGTTTCATCTGCAACATGCTCATTAAGTAACCCCATATAAAGCATGCTCAGGTTGGGCATTAACACATGTGGGCAAATGAAAGTTAGCAGATATATTTTAGTGAAGAAGAAGAAGCTGAGTTGAAAGGCAATACTTTTAATTTACCAATCAGTATTTGTGCTCTATCTGAGAAACTGTTCTGTGACCTGGAAGGTGTTTGGAGTAGAGTCACCGTTCCTCCACATTGAAAGAAGACCTATGGCTTGGGCATCTGTTTTGGATGCCTGTTTGTGGAGGTGTTCTGGGACTGTCCCACCAGGAGGAAGCTCTACAGAAGACCCTCGCTGGAGGGACTTTGACTCTTGGCTCTCCAGGGAATGCCTTGCGATTATACCTGGAGAAGCTGGAGCAGAGGAAAGTCTGAGGTTCTTTTGAGAAATAAATGACCAA
>CAIGQW010053650.1:5025436-5063345 GCA_903798125.1 Danio choprae | reverse complement strand
CCTTTTTTTTAAGAGAAGACTTTAAGAGTCTTCTCTTACTGCTTTGTTGTTGTTTTTTTGAACGGTTATATTGAGTGAAGTTTAAATGGGTAACAAGTAGGAAAAACTGCCAGTTGTGTTTTATGTGACTACTTGGTTTTGGGTGAACATCTTTTTAAGATGCCTTTTTTTTTTTTCTGGATAGCCAGTGCCCTGCAGAGTTTAGTACCAACTTCAATTAGACGAACCTGAACCAGCTAATCAAGCTCTCTGTAGGTATACTAGAAACTTCCAGGCAGGTCTGTTGAAGAGGAAGTTTGAGCTGAACTATATCCCTCCAGGACCATGCACCCCTGATTTACGGTCACTGATTTATTCCTTATTTTTTTTCTTTGCAGGGAAAAATGCCAGATGCACCACATCACATGGGACAGAACCGTGAGTAGTAATTGTGACATTTTGAAACTGCTTGAAGCATTAAATAAAATGGCTTTTTTTTATTTCTTTCTGTGCATGAAGTAGAATATCCAATGTGCACTTTGTTTTTATGTACCTGTAGTTCATGAAGACTCCACTTTGAGGGAGGATCTGTTTCCTCATAAGGGTTGTGCTGCGCTTGACCTCTGGAGAAAAGACTTGCTGGCCACCATGAAAAGACTATCGCAATGAGCCTCAGACTGAACCAGCTCAACAGCTGCACTAGTGGAAATCTATCCACATTTACTGACACCGCTATAACAATTTTATAGATCTCTTGTTCACCTTATTTATTTCCCTCTCCTGGCAACTTTCTACAAGTGTTAAGTTGCTGTTAAGGCAGTGTAATGCTTCTCTCCAGTGTGAACCCTTATGTTTTCTCTGTATAAAAACGCCTTTACTGATATCAGTATGGGTTCACATTGGCTTTTTTTTTTTTTTTTTTGGTCACTTCACAGTCCAACAAATGAGATTTTTACTTTTGAATTTCACATTTATCACTTACAGAATAAAGTTATTTTTAAATGGTCTCCGTAGCAAATTTCTTCTGTGTGAGATTTAATTTATTCTGTTTAATCCAAGCAACCCCTGCTAAATAGCCTGACTAATAACCCATTTAATGCAAGTCTCTATCTTCCATAACATCATAATGGAACCTTACACTTAGAATAGGAGTGCCAACCATTTCCAAATTGGCCACAAGATGGCAATAAATACTTCTAGAGGGGCTGTGTAATACACACACGGAAATGTGTTCACCGACGGTATGAGACTGTATAGGACGGTATTCCTTGTTTTAGTCCGTTGGGCATGATTCCAAGCATAGCCATGCCGCTAACACGTGTTTCAGAAGTAATGATTTACAAAAGTGGATCTTGCTCCCATTCAACCATTATTTTCAAATGTTTAAACCATTTAAGTGAAGCAACATCTGTCACATAGCCTAACTGTTACATCACAAAGGTCAAATGGGGGTATTTGAAAGAATATTAAGCCATTTTGTAGTCCTTTAGAAAGAAGCTGAGACTATCTATTAAGAGTTCAGATTAAAAACAAAAAAGGTCTAGGCGCCATCTGAAATTCCTCTGAAGAGCATTATTCACATGGTCCTGTGTGTATCCTGCAATTTAACTTGTATGGCACAGAAATGTTTCTTTTCAGTATACCTTTAATGTAAAATAACAGAAATATGGGAAGCTGAGGGGGGAAAAAAATAAATTTTAGATTAAAGTTTCAGTCTCCATTTAGAAGTTTAATCTTAACTGTGTATTTCTGATGATTTATTCAGGTTTTGAATGTAATTTCTGGCCCATGTGCTAATCACTTTTATATGTGAAGATTACTCTAAACGCCATTCTGTTTTGTTTGGTTGAACACTCATTATCAGCCCTCGTGCACCTGCCTCTGTGTGCATTACATCATTCCCAACAGTTTTCCTTTTTTTCCCAGCAAATGTTTGCATGTTTGTTTTTAGCAGAAGGACAGAAAGTTGTGCAAGTGCTCAGTTTCTCAGATACTAGTGGACAGCACAGCCTAATGATGCGTGCATAACTTGGATATATACATGCAGGCAAAAACAACTGAGATGAAGACAAGCTGTCCAACAGCACAGATGAAAGGTGGACCTGGTCATCAATGACCCTGTTTTTTTTACCCCATTCAACCAAGCAAATGAGCAATTGGGATCTCAGATTAGCGCTACTGAACAGCTGGGAATGTGTACACAGGAAATTGGATGTGATTTTCACTTTCTGTTCTGCTTGTGCCATATGGGGTGATGCATTATGATAATTCTGAAAGATGAATCACAATTCAACGCCTTTATAAATTTGATCAAGATGCTCATGCATGAAAAGCCATTATGTTATGATGCAGGCAGCCATGGATGATGTTTTGTTTATTAGCGCGCTATCGCTCATATTAAAGTGCCCAGTTATGCTTTTTCATGTAGCGTGTGATATAGATGTTGTGAATGTAAAAGGTGAATGAATCATTTGAATGAACTGAACTAATCTGAACTGTGAAAACTGGACTGACAGTTTGTTCACTAGAACTTTTATGTTAAGCTGCTTTGACACAATCTACATTTTAAAGTGATATATAATATAATAATATAATATAATAAATGTAATAATATAATAATTTAGTGCAGTTTATACTGCTTTATTTTATAAATTTATTTTCATGTCAAAAATAAGGCGAGCAGTTCTGGTTTGACTGTTTCTCTGACATATTCAATGTTTGACATATTCATAAGTGCCTAAACAATGTAGATATTTAATATATTGAATCTACAATTATACTGACCTTTATTTGACTGATTCCTGCTTGACCTTGGTCTTGCAAAGACAATGTTTCCATCAATGTCTCTTTTTCTCCAATGCACCCTTGGTTCAGGTGTCTTTACTGGTGCTACTTCCTCCTGTTCCTGCAGTTCACCAAGCAAGTCATCAAAACTCTGGAGCTCATCGCTGAGTTCATGATGATCAACCAGGTTATCCAGCTTCATAAACTGTTCTTGGAGTTCTGAATCACTCATGGTGATGGGCAGAAACACAAACAGACAGAAAGACTCACAACAAAGATGGACAAATATGACAACTACAGATGTAAACAGACACAGAAAGAGAAAGAGTGAGTGAGATAGAGAGAGAGACAGGGCAAGTGTGCTACAGAGAGACAACTACAGGTTAACAAAATGGACGTGGCTCTTAAAAGTGCCTTTGGTTTGTGTGTGTGGGTCGAGTTAGATAAAGTAGAAGTGAGAAGCTGGTGAATTTGAAGGACCTGGTAAGAGAAAAAAAAAAATCTAAATTCAGAATTTCTTACATTTTTACCAGTATATTCTTCATCAGTGTTGGCAGATTGGGCAGTTTTTGAGTGGTTTTGAGTTAGGGATAAAACTACATGGGATAAAATGGGCTTGGACAGGTGAAATTTTGATATCTGTTGCGCCAAATGACAGACATGGAAAATAGTTATTAAATAATTGTGATAAGCCACAGTATTGTCGTAGCTATGAATACATTTGTATTGTGTACCATTGTTAAGATTTGTGCTTTTACTATATAATTTGGTGTGGATTTCTAACAATTGCTGGAAAACAAACCAATCTGGCAACACTGTTCCTCATCTGAACATTTATAAATGGCTAAAGTGCTGTGAGCTACTGTAATATGAAAACACATCATACAAATCATACAATCTCCTATCATATTACCTTGCATGATTATATGTGAAAAATAAACTAATTTGAATTTAATTAGCTAACTTAGCTAGCATACTACACATGGTGCAGCTAATTATATTTTTATAACGTCTGCTGTCATTTACTGCATCACAAAACTACTACTTTGCACTTCTAAAGGTTTTTAACACAACTTCTTGACCAAACTGAACAGTTTTTGTACCGAAAATGTAAATAATTGTTCACATCTATATCAATTAACTGTTCTACTTACCGAGTGGAAAAATCGCAATGGATCTTGGGATCGCGCCATACAATGACGTCAGCGCCACAGATTGATTGATTTATTAATAGATAAATAAAAATACAATATAAACAATTAATCAATCAACCAACTAATAAACAAACAAACAAATAATTAAATAATAATGATTATTATTAATAATCGCATTGCGCTGAATAATCATTGATAAATATGATAAAGAACTAGATAAATATGACCTGGTGGTCGCCAACTGACTAGCCCTGCCATAGCTTATTTATTGTAGCCTATTATTTTTTATTTCTATTTATTGTAGTTACGATCCGTGCTTAATATACCTAACACGTCAAATTTCAACGCTTTAGGCACCCGTACAGATCCTATAGGGAATCCCTGCACGTCTAAATATGACGCTGAAGGGGTACCCTGTTCGTTAAACACTGACGCCAAGGGTCCCTGACCAAGCGTCAATATATGACGAGTTAGGAGTGAGAACGTGTTGCGGTTTCCTCCACAGTTCAAAGACATGCGGTATAGGTGAATTGAATGAATTAAATTGGCCGTAGTGTGTGAGTGCGTGTGTGAATGCGAGAGTGGGGTGTTTCCCAGTACTGGGTTGCAGCTGGAAGAGCAGCCGCTGCATAAAACATATGCTGGAATACTTGTGTATGTGAAAATTTCAAGTCAACGGCACCTTTAGAAATATGTTTTTCTGAGAAAAAGGGTGATGTGTTGAATACTTATTTCCCCCACTCTATATAAAAAAGCAGAGTAGACTGCAATTGTGACTACAGGACCAAGTTTACAGTTTTCATTAGTTTACTGCAGGCAAACTAAAGGAACCAAATGTAGAACCAAAACAGTGATGACAAAATACAGAAGAGACTTTGATTGATTATTTTCACTTTATTAATTACAGAGGGAAAATCATTTGTCCCAACAGCACACATTACATAAAATACATCTTTTTCTTTTTTTCCTTCCTATAATCCCACCACCACCCCTTCCTCTTGGAAGGACATGTTTTATTTCTTTGGCAGGACATCTTTTCTTTTTTTCTATTTTTTATATTCCCACCATCATCCATTCCTCTTAAAAAGACTTTTATTCCCTGGAAAAAATCTTTTTTTTTTCCCTTCCTATATTCCCACCCGGCGACACGGTGGCGCAGGGAGTAGCACTGTCACCTCACAGCTAGAAGGTTGTAGGTTTGAGCCTCGGCTGGGTCAGTTGGCATTTCTGTGTGGAGTTTGCATGTTTGCCCCGTGTTCGCGTAGGTTTCCTCCGGGTGCTCCGGTTTCCTCCACAAGTCCAAAGACGTGCGCTATTGGTGAATTGGGTAAGCTAAATTGTCCGTAGTGTATGAGTGTGAATGGAAGTGTATGGGTGTTTCCCAGTGATGGGTTGCAGCTGGAAGGGCATCCGCTGTGTAAAACATATGCTGGATAAGTTGGCGGTTCATTCCGCTGTGGCGACCCCAGATTAAAAAAAGGACTAAGCCGAAATGAAAATGAATGAATATTAGAATCCAACATTGTGCTTGTTAACATTAGTTAATGCACAGTGAGTTAACATGAACTAACTTAAATTATATTAAGATTATTATAGTAATAAATGTATTACTAATTGTTTGTTCATGTTAAATACATTAAACAACGGACCATTATTTGAATGTGTTACCAAGTATGTCATTGTCTAATGCATTTTTAAAAAGTGTGATTTTTTATCCTCTCCATTTCTACCACCATCTGTAAGATAAGATGTGAGAGAGGTTACAGGTTTTATTGAACGCTGTACAAACTGAAAAATCTCATCTCAAAATGTGGCTCATGACTCTTCAGGAGACTGGATATGTCACCACAGCAACGGATCATCATCTACACATCCTGACGGGTCAGAGAACATCATATGAACACAAGCCTGACAAAAACAGCCAAGGTCAAAGCTCACTGCAGAGGCGTGACAGCGTTGATAATTAAATCCACCCACGCTCTTTAACATACCAAACGCTTAAAACATCTTTTGTAGCAGAGAGCTGGATGCTTGGTTAAATGAATCTCTGGGTTTTCTAGGCTGTCCATGTTTTGTTAGTTCTGCTGTGATGGAATGGTGCTATTGAATATGACAGATCTGAACAGATGATTGAGAAGTACGGAAAAAATAACCTTGTGAAATTCTCTGAAAATGCCACAGAAGTTAAAACCACGCTGTTGCTAAGAGTCTAAAACCTTACATGGATGGACACACACTATTTTATTTGACAAATGAATGGCACGTCTGAGAAATATGCTTGAAATGATGTACAATCACATACAAGCAAAAAACGTCAGTCATATCTAATTAGTTTTACATGGAGAAGGTCTCCTTGTGGCCGTGTTGGGATCACATAACTAGCAGGATTCTGCTCACTTCATCTCATTAACCTCCTTGTTTAATAATTAGTCACACTTACATGTGGAATAAATTAATCGTGTCTCTTGGGGTTAAAATCATTTCTACTGTGCCATCAGTAACCCGTTTGTGTGATGATGCGTTTATTCCACTGGGTGTCAGTATGACTGTTTCAGCCGGTCAAACATAAACAGCGATTTAAAACAAGAGCACATTTAAAGGGAAAGTTCGCCCACAAATGAACATTTAGTCACTATTTACTTATCCTTAAGTGGCTACAGACCTTTATGAGTTTCTTTATTCTGTTGAATACAAAAGATAAAATTTTAAAGAAAGCAGGAAAACAGGTAACCATTGACTTCCATGGTAAGAAAACAAATACCACGGAAGTCAGTGGCTACCAGTGTCTAGCCAGTGTCTATTTTGTTAGGAACAACTGAATAGTGAATAAATGATGACAGAATTTTCATTTTGGGGTGAACTATCCCTTTAAATGAGGATACTATTGACTAATATTTAGCCTGGACTCTAAAATGTGCTGGTCCAGTACTTTGGTTATTGCTGTAAGTGCAATTCACAGATTATTTTTGTAATTAAATCTATTAAAAGTTGTCAGAATGATGTGTATCTGTAAAAGAGGGACATTTTGCAGTTATTTGTGCTCTGAATGTAGACATGCTGCTCAGTACACTGTAAAAATGCTCAATTCTGTAAACCGACATTGGGTCAAATATGGACAAACAGACCAGTTAGGTTAAAAGGAGTAATTAACATGTAATTGAAATGAACCCAACGTTGGGTTTGTTCATATTTGACACACAACCCAGCATTTTTCTATGTTTTAACTAAAGAATTCAGCATAAAACAAACATTTCAAATGTTCATCAGTGACATGTAAGAATATTTATTGTGAAATACCCTAAAGGCATGTTTGCTGCAGCCAAGCAATAATAAGCACAGAATAACAGATTTTTAGGAGAGCGGAGATGAAAGACTGGGACAGCTGAATCTCCCCCAAATATGGTGCATCAATGGCCGTGTTTGAAAGAGATGTGTTATGATGAGAATGTAAAAAGAGGCTCTGAATTGCTATCATTACCATCAGTATAATTACAATCCTCCTTCGGCAGGTCCAGCTGGCACAGATGAAGCTATCAGATGTCACTACACATGGCTAAATCTCAAATAATCCTGAATTTTGATGAGCTCTCACAGCCATTTTATATCATGAAGTGTTATTTGACTGTTCAGTGACTCTACACTCCACAAAAATCAAGGGTTCTTTCAAAGCAAATTTGGGTCAGATGAATCACACGTGGAAACATAACTGTTGGGTTAAACAATTTAAGAGGATATAATTACAAAGAAACATATTTTTGCAAAAATCCCCAAACGTACCAACAATTCACTATAATACTAGAGGCAGTATATTTTCATGCATTACAGGGACAGATAATTGATATGTTACCTTATGTTACCTCAGGATTTGTACACAAATGCATTGAGATGTTAGCATCACATACACTGATTTCCATTCAGAAGGGTTCATCGCTATGTCCAAATCCTTTCAAATACTTTACCAAGAGCACAGACATGATCCCTTCTGAATGAAACACAGTGTGCGACATCAAACAACTTCTCTGTGCGAAGGATCATGGGGGCCTGAGGTGTCCATCAGTCGTACCCTTCGAAATTCTTTATTCTGAAGGGCCCTGGACAGTTTTCAGCACTTCTGTTTGGAAAAAACACTTCAGCTTGATTGTTTTCACTCTAAATTGTCCTTCAGAGGGTGATATATCCCATTTGGAAAACACCAATAATCTGCTTGGCGAATAGGCTTGACAAACCACCTGAAGGAGAGCCATTCTTTTCCTCTTCATATGCACCAGACACTTTCTTAAACATTTCAAGTTACTGGGAAAACATTGTGCAATTCTGAGTGTGCTTCATGCAGGTGAGCGGGCTTGACAAACCACCTGTAGGAGACAATCTTTTCTCTCTGTGTACATATGTGTGTGTACAGTATGTGTGTATATGTGTATTTGAGCTGAAGATCTTTGGTCGAATCTGAATTTCTATCATTTTACACTGGATTGGTCTTGCTTTTGGCTTGCATGGTAAATAAGCGGTCATGTGATGCTTTTGATTAACATGAGAAAGATGGGTAAATGGATGCTGAGGAGGTGAAATGTAGGTGTGCCTCTGGTGATAACATTTTGGTTGCACCAAAAACTAAAGCAAAGTCTGATGTATGAAGTTTTGGCCATGTGCAAAGGCTAAGTGCATGCCTAGGGCCAATCACACTGAATGGGCTTTTCAGTTCTGAAAACACGAGAAGCATGGCACTGCCCTTATGTTGACTTTAGAAAAGAGCAGTGTGCTGTACTTTTTAAGTTGCTAGGTAACCACTGTATTAACGATCTTGGTGCTGGAGCACATGATGTCGGATGCTTTTTCAACACAAAGTTGATTTTTTTCCAACATGCAGGCACACAGAGATATCCGTCAAATGCGCAAGGTGCCCAGATCACATAAACTTGCTGTCAATAGAAAACTATTTTTTTTAAAAAGGCACTTCTCACTGCAAAATATGTGTTCTGTTCAGAATAATGAGCCAGTGGTTATGTGAAGGGTGGCACGGTGGCTCAGTGGTTAGCGTTGTCACAGCAAGATCTCTGGTTCGAGTCCAGGCTGGGCCAGATGGCATTTCTCTGTGGAGTTTGCATGTTCTCCGTATGTTGGCGTGGGTTTCCTCTGGTTTCCCCCACAGTCCAAAGACATGCTCTATAGGTGAATTGAATAAACTAAATTGGCCGTAGTGTGTGTGAATGAGTGTTTCCCAACTCTGGGTTGTGGCTGGAACAGCATCCGCTGCGTAAAACATATGCTGGAATAGTTGGCTGTTTATTCCGCTGCGTTTACCACTGAAATAGAAACAAAGCCGAAGGAAAATGAATGAATGAATGGTTATGTGAAGAGTGCTGAGATGTTATGATGTTACAGAGGACTTATTTTATTTCTTTGTTCCAACTTTCAAGTGGCCTATAGACTACATTAGTCATGAATCATAATTGGCTTCATCACTTCATAAGCTGGTGTGTGGTCTAGCACAAAATGGCTGCCATTGCGCCATTCAGGAGGATTCTGCACACACTTGTTGTGGTTGAGAATATTCCTCCCAAAATCTGTAAAGCGCTTTGAGTGCCCAGAAAAGCGCTATACTGTATAAATGTAAGGAATTATGAATAAGTTATGTTAAAACATGTATGAATGAAATTTGAATAATGTAGGGCTGTAAAAGGCTTTGGGCTTTTAAAAAGCTGTCAATCAAAATGTACTTTGTCAGGCTCGGGCCTAATTCTGTCGGGCCTAACTTTTAAAGCCCAATTACAGCTTTAATATGTGTATAAAAATCTGTTAAACTAACTTAGACTTATTGGAATGGTACTTTTCGTTTTGTCGGGAAATATGGGCCTTTGTGTAATTAAGTGACGTCTTTTATACAAATAGAAGAGGTCACTGTGACAGAGGTAGATAGCTGAGGGAGCTGGTATATTTCAATGATTGAAGGGGAACTAGGATAAATGTTCTTACAAAGATGGAGTCGGTGTTAGACTTAATACTAGTTTAATATAATTTGGCTAGTAAGTATAACTGAGAAGTTTGTAGGGAATCTAGTATTCTAGTGAAAAAGCTGCAACATTGGATATTTAGACAGATAGAAGAGTAGAACAGTAACAACTGATTCAGATCAAGATATTGACATCTTTAATGAAATTTGGATGCAATAAGAATCAATGTTAGAATCAATTTCAAAAAGTAAAGGATGAATGACAAGAAAAGCCATCTGTTGATTTTAAACTTTTTATGAGAATACATAATTATAACCATCTAAGCAGTAGTGAGGACAACTGTAGGGTAAGCTCAAAGAGAAAGCTGCCATAATTTTTGTAGCGCAAGATCAACTGTATAGGTAAATAGCTGGAATATGAGCAAGAGAACACACACTAAAACATGTTATATTGTCATAACCCAACATTGGATCAATTATGGACAAAAATCAACATTGGGTTAAAACCCAACGGTTGGGTGTGTTCATTTAGTTGACCCAACGTTGAGTCACTACAATCATGCATTTTTTAAAGAATCAATGTAAGGTGAAATTAAGTATTGGGAATATCCAGTATTAGACTCAGATGGAGAAATAACCGATAGAAACAACAAGGGGGCAGCACAGTGGTTAGCACTGTCACCTCACAGCAAGAAGGTTGATGGTTCAAGTGCGAGTTGGCGTTTCTGTGTGGAGTTTGCTTGTTCTCCCAGTGTTGGCGTGGGTTTCCTCCAGGTGCTCCGGTTTCCCCCACAGTTCTAAGACATGCGTTATAGGCGAATTGGATTAACTAAATTGGCCGTAGTGTATGAGTGTGTGTGTGTGAATGTGAGAGTGTATGGATGTTTCCCAGTACTGGGTTGCAGTTGGAAGGGGATCCACTGCATAAAACATATGTTGGAATAGTTGGTGGTTCATTCCGCTGTGGCGACCACTGATAAATAAGGGATTAAGCCGAAGGAAAATTAACGAATGACAAGAACAAAGCAGAAGTTATAGGAAAAACATTAGCACAAACACATGGAACAGGGAACTTAGAGGAAAATTACAAAGAGACGATATATGGAGGCATCGGTAATGAGTAGGGGAATGAAAGACCAGCCAATTAACTTCCCATTCAATAGAGATGAACTGAAGAGAGCTATTTGTAAAGTAAAAAAAAAAAGTAATCTCCAGGAAATGATCAGGTCACGTATATAATGAAACATGTTAAGGATAAGGCCGTGGAGGAAGAAAAACTTAAACATAATAATACCTATTAGAAAACCAGGTAAAGACCCCTCAAAACCCTCTAATTATAAACTGACAGCTACTACATTAAACATTAGTAAAATTATGTAAAAGATGATTTGAGATTGGGCCTCACAGTGGCGCAGTGGGTAGCACGTTCGCCTCACAGCAAGAAGGTCGCTGGTCGCTGGTTCGAGCCTCGCCAGTTGGCGTTTCTGTGTGGAGTTTGCATGTTCTCCCTGTGTTGGCGTGGGTTTCCTCCGGGTGCTCCGGTTTCCCCCACAAGTCCAAAGACATGTGGTATAGGTGAATTGGGTAAGCTAAATTGTCTGTAGTGTATGAGTGTGAATGGGTGTGTATGGATGTTTCCCAGAGATGGGTTGCAGCTGGAAGGGCATCTGCTGCGTAAAACATATGCTGGATAAGTTGGCGGTTCATTCCGCTGTGGCGACCCCAGATTAATCAAGGGACTAAGCCGAAATGAAAATGAATGAATGAATGAATGATTTGAGATTAGTTGACATATTTATTGAGAATAATGAGTTTAATTATAGTAATAAATAATCAGTAAAGGGTTATGATATGTTGTGGAGAGAGAGACTAATAATTGGATAAAATATTTTTTGGTGAACAGAATTAAGCAAGAAGGGATTGAGGTGTCAAATACATTTCAGACAGAAAATGGAACTCCACAAGGGAGTGTATTGAGTCCGCTATTGTTCTCCATAATGATCAATGATGATTTTAATTAGGTTGAACCAGATACAAGTAAGTCTCTTTTACAGATGACGGAGCTCTCTGGAAAAGTGTAAGAAATATTTTATATATGAATAAGATGTTACATGATTCATTAAGGAAAATAGAAGAATGATTGAGGCTTAAAATGCTCAGTGAAAAAAAACAAAACAGTATAATATGAAAGTTGAATATAAGTAAATACATACCAGGGATCTGATAACAATATTTTGAATTCACGCTCGCCGTTTACCCTGCAATTAATTGTAATATGTGCAAAGGGAATGACAGAACCTACTGGATATTTTACCTATACTGCAAGTTAAGATTTTGGTTTATGATTTGATTCGGTTTGATTTATGACAAGATTAAGCCAATGGTTTGTTGGAGCTACACACGTCTGTTTAGATTAATTCTCACACTTCAACAGTATTTATAGATCGTAACTTTAAAAAATAGAGGGAATTTGCAAGACACATGAGAGAGTCATTGCAATAAGAAACACATAAGAGACATCATTATCAGAAATATGAGCAAAAACTGCTATTTCTGCAAAAATGCTGATAACACTGCAAAATATTATGATATTAGCACAAATCAATTAAGTAACTGTAATAATTTAGGTTCAGGCAGCATGGTGGCGCAGTGGGTAGCACAATCGCCTCACAGCAAGAAGGTCGCTGGTTCGAGCCCCGGCTGGGTCAGTTGGCGTTTCTGTGTGGAGTTTGCATGTTCTACCAGTGTTCCCGTGGGTTTCCTCCGGGTGCTCCGGTTTCCCCCCACAATTCCAAAGGCATGTGGTACAGGTGAATTGGGTAAGCTAAAATTGTCCATAGTATATGAGTGTGAATGAGTGTGTATGGGTGTTTCCCAGTGATGGGTTGCAGCTGGAAGGGCATCCGCTGCGTAAAACATATGCTGGATAAGTTGACGGTTCATTCCGCTGTGGCGACCTCAGATTAATAAAGGGACTAAGCCAAAAAGAAAATGAATCAATGAATGAATGAATTTAGGTTCACAAACAACTCAAAATTGTCATTTTAATACTGTAATATAATAAAGGTGGTTTATTTGTAAATATTTAAATGTGAATTTTAATGTGAAGCTTTTTGCAACAGGCCTCTGGTTAAGATTACTTTTTAGGGAACGCTAAAACTTTGTTGAGGCCTGATTTTGTTTGATAGTGCAGTTTTTCTTCGATTTAGCTTGAAGTTATTTTAGGGCCTTCACCATCACTCACTAGACACTTAATTTCTGATCTGTCGCAATATGTCCAAAAACTAGCGTTGTAAATCAATTGAATCATTCATGTTCAAACTGAAACGGTTTAGAGCCACCCACCAGACATCCTACATTGAAAGTTATAGCAGTAACAGCAAACCTATAAATCATTTTGCAAACATTGTGACAGGCACGTCTTTATTTTCCAAGTCAAATTCAACACAAAAATGACACAAAAATTATATTTTTGTCATCATTTACTCACCCTCAAGTCATTCAAATTTTCTCTTGCGTAAAAGAACGACAGCCATACAGAAGTGGAACGACACGAGGGTGAGTAAATGATGACAATTTACATTTGTGGGTGGACTATTAGTCAAAATACAATAACATTCCCCTCGCCTGGAATGACTTTTCTTTTCAGCCACCAAGACTGACCTCTCTCCTCCAGCCACCTGTCATTGAGAAACTACCAACCCAGGCTCATTGTGGATATGTACCCAGGTCTACATTTCTGCGGACAGTGAAATACGTAACCGGAGGTACGTCTGGAGGTATGTTTTGCAAATCCACCAGAGGCCGATGTGTACTTTTTGATGATTACAAATTCCTCTCGTGAGTCCTCTTCTCTGATAAATCAACCAGAGGGCGCAATATAAACTTCAGCCGACCAGGTCAGCTTGCTGTCGACTGACTGACTGACTGACTCACCCACCCCCTTCCCTAACCCCAACCGATAAGTGTTTTCAAAAGCAATCTAGAAAGAGAAAAGCTGTTGTGGCCACGTGATATCACCACGTTTTCAGCCTGTTGTTTATTTATTTAATTTTTTTTTGCTTTTGTTTTACCTGGTTTCTGGAACCGTTCTCGCCAGACTCGAACCCCATCATTGCAGTCAACTTCACTCCACATCTCAAGTCCACTGACATACACGGCGAGCCACTGGGCAAACTGGTAACACCTGAAAAAACGTCCGTAAGGAGGTAAGCAGTCAGCTGGTATCGCTAAAATGAATAGAAGTTGGCAGCGGCGTCAAACTGCACCGTAATGTTTGTTTTAAACACTTACCTCTGGCTACATAATTTGTGCATTTTGTTGGAAACTACACTGTAATAAAATCTATTTGACAATTTTTTAGTTGAATCAAATGAACTTTTCTAGTCATCAACTCACGTCAATCAAACTTTGTATAGCTAAAGATATTTATTTTTTTAGTGTACAAAATGCAACATTGGAAATACACACTGTAAAAAATGCAGGGTTCTACACAATTCCTTCATGTTGTCCCAACGCAAATCAATTAAGTTAACTTAATTGCTTTTACAAATTTAAGTGGATTGAACATAAAAGTTGTCCCCCCAAAATAACTTAATAATTTTGTTGTTTCAATTCATTTTAAATAAGTATATTTGAACAAGCAGCAAAAGTCATGCTTTGAGTGCATGCTTCAACCAACATTTTATGAAACCACCAAAAAACGGACTTCAACCTACATTTGACTGCAATTTCTGGCTAAAATGAACACTATGGGACAGTATGAGGACAACAACTTTTGTTCCTTTTCACAATAATGATATTTACAGGGACATCTTATTGATGAATACAGGATTATTTTCATGTAGTTCTTTGCACAACACCAAATAAATACCACAGGACAACTTAAAAGTGTTTATTTGTAATCAAATACGCTTACCTCCATTCGGACAACTTTCCCGGATCAGTTTGGTCAGTTTGCTCGGTAGTTCACATTGTACAGTGTTGTACTTAAATTTCAGGGTGCTCTGGTTTGAAACATGATTCCACAAAACAGATAAATGCTATGTAAAATTATGGTAAAACTATGATGCAACTGATTTAGGTCAGTGGTGTGCAAAAAGAAAATGATGCATACAACAAAAACCACCCTAAAAATGCATTTCAGATTCACAAAAAATGTAGAAAGCACACTCTAATGCAGTGTTTCCCAATCCGGTTCCTGAAGACACACCAACAGTATACATTTTCAACCTCTCCCTAATGAAACACACCTGAATCAACTCATCAGAACATAAGAAGAGACTCCAAAACCTGAAGGTAATGGGTCAGATAAGGGAGACATCCAAAATATGTACTGTCGGTGTGCCTCCAGGAACAGGGTTGGAAAACACTGCACTAATGGATTTGTCATCTGAAACCTGCAACAAAACATACCCGAAAAAAACTATTTTATGTTTTCCAAAAATGTAGGCTGAGGCACATATTTCCAATGAGCCTGGGTTGACAAAACGTATTGTACATAATCATTGCTGAAGTGGGTTATGAAAACTAAGGAATGCGTTTTATTAGAATCTGATCAGTCCTCAACACAACAGTAAATGAGGAACTATTTCCTTGATTGTTTCTTCTGATTAGGAGGTGAGAGCCTTGAGTGTCTCCAAAAGAGCATAAGAGTGATCTAAAACTGTCTCCTGCACTTATCCTAATTGCATCACCATGACAACAAATAGCTACAAAAACTGCTGCCCAACTAATAGCTGAACCACACGAGGAGGGTTTCAAACTCACATCCACATTAGCAGCACTTCAACAGACCCCAAAGGTTTTGCTGTAGTTTCCTTTGTGTGAGAGCAATACTGGCGCTACATGTGTTTATAAGTAGTTGGTTTAATTTTGTATATATTGATTTGAACGTTGCATACAAGGACAAATAGATTCAACCTGTCATTTTGAGTTACAAGGCGCTTAAATTGCATTGGAACTTGCATACTTCCCTAATACTTTACATGTCCAAGTAGAGTGTTCGGCGTTTTAAGTGTATGGCAAACTGTTTTAACATTTAATCTACAAAATAAACAAGTGTCTATTTTGATGCTACTAATTACAGTTACTAGCTACATTAGAATAGATGTTAGTATTTGTTCATTAGTTGTTATTTATTAGACATATGCACCTGTTAAATATATACTAGTACATATTCATTAGATACTATTTTTTTTTATTAGATACTAGTACTCTTATTAGATATTTGCACCCATTACATATATACTGGTGTATATTATTTACATACTAGTTATTTATTATACATTTGCACCTATCAAACAGATACTAGTACATATTAATTAGATAATAGTTTTTATCCTTTACTGGTGCTTATTAAATAGATATTAGTAGATATTTACTAGATACCTAAAGGGTTCATATTAGCACCTTTAAAGGTACATATGACTTTGAACATTGACTAGAAAAAAACAACAACTTTGGAATTTATAGATATTCATTAAATTGCTTGATTTATATTTATTTTGATCTCTTAAACATTTTGAAAAATAGCAGATCATTGCCTGATAAATGCAATGCATTTGGGTATTTTCAACATATTTGATTAAACTATCTTCAGGAGACAAATTAATGTTTTAAAAGTATTAATTTTCACTCATTCTAGCAAAATACATGTGTTTGGGTTTAACAAGACATTTACAACTTCCCATGCAGAAAAATAAAGCAAAACAGTAGAGGATTGAAATGATCTTCATTAATCTACGCAGATTTATCACAAACCAGCATAGCATTGCTTTTGATCCTATCTTTCAAGAATGCTGAAAGCTTATTTGATATGACCACCATAATAGGGTTTAGGGTGAGTCTTTATCCTTTTCTTTTTTCTCCATTGCAGACCTCAAGAAAAGAGCTGAATTGATCAGATGTGATGCAGCAGCTCTGCAGGAGTTCACAGCTGATGCTCCACAACCCAAATAAGAACAATCAATGCATATGCCGCAGCTTTTATACAGACTGTTTACAAAATCACAGGCATGCATGAAGTTTAACTTATTTTTTATATCATATTGTATTACATTAATTTCAAATATGTGATATAAAGAGAGGATTTCAATTATTATATTTGCTAATGGTTCCCAATGCAAGAGACACGTTTCCTTAAATGCATTTATTAGAAACAATTATTAAATGGCCTTTATATTGTTAATGTCTTCAAGCATAATCAAATAAAATAAAACTAAAATAACTAGTAAATATACTGTGAGATGCATAAACCCGCCCTTTTAAACATTTATTTGTATAAAATTCACAATAAAGTTACATTACTTAATGCATTAACTAACATGAACAATTACTAATAAATCTGAGGCATTATGTAAAAGTTAGGATAATCATATTTGGCTGTCCATGCCATGTAAAAGTTTGAAAAACCTTGTATTAGTGACCTTATTGGACGAATACAACCTCCAATGTACCCATTAAAAAAAATAATAATAATCCCACTTATGCCTCAATCTGCATGTAAACATTCCACAAAAATGAAGCATGTAGTTCGAAATGCTGGACCATTACTATATTTGTTCCTTACATACAATGTCCCTGAGGTATACTGTCAAACTGAACCACTGTATATGTCATCTTCATGAAGCATATGTAAACAGAACGGAGAACAGCTCACTCCTCATGTCAAGCTGAATGCTCATGTGTGGCTTTTCACACAGTAACCGATATATATATATATATTTCCTCACCTATAAGCTCAAGAACATCTAAAAGCACAAACGCTGTGCTTCCAGCCAATTAAAAAGATGATTCATGCCTTTAGCAAGATCAGAATCATTTCAAATCAATCACAGAGCCAGAACCACCAGTGATGCTTTACATAGTAAATAGGCTTTGACGCTTTATTTTACAACATACTGAAGTTTTAACATTTTGTATAAACACTTTTTATAAACCATATAAAATTTTTCATTATTTACAACACATCAAAAACATCTGTAATCAATGACAATTTCTGGCTGTATAACACTCCCAGGTTATTACCAGCTCTTCATATGAACCCTCCACCACAGTATGCATTTTCCCCATTGACAATGAACCATTCTGTAACAAGTGCTTAAGCTAAAACAAACTTAAAATTCAGATTTACAGTTACGCTATTTCGGAAGTCTAAAGAAAAGAAAGGCAAACTGGTCGACCCTTGGAGCGTGACAACTTTTCAATTCAACATTGGCTCCAGTTCACTGTAGCCCACCCATATGTTTATTATTATTATTTACAATACAATAATGTTGGTCATACAGTACTCCTCTATGCAAGACAGTGACCAAACAACCTACTTGGTTCAACATAAAAATGAATGTTTGCTTCAGAGATGCAATGGAAATGTCATGAAGCAGAAAAGGTTAAAGCCAAAAGGCATTTTTGATCTGACCTTTACATTACGTACCTGGCTAATTACTTCCCCATCTGCATAACGCGCATAACTGAGGTATATTTAAAGGTTAAACTTCACAGCTGCTTGATATTGGGTTTACGAATAGATAAGGAAATGTGTGCAAATAGTTTAAAGGCTTGTGTGTTTAACCTGAAACAGCAAACAGCAATGCAAAGCCATTTCGGTTAAGAAACAAGACTTCAATAAAGCCGAGAAGGTGCCATTAAGAAGTAAAAAGGCACAAATAGCCATTACACTAAAAGAGCATGAAGTTATGGTCATGAGTGTTTCTGAATCTTAACTTGTGATTAAAAGGATATATATCGGTATAGCCTCAGTTGCACTCACGACGTCTCAACCTCAACCAGATCTTTTAAAACACCAGATCGCAACAATAAAAAAGATAATCAAGCCGGTTCTGGTTCACGCATGCTGGTTTGAGGTTTGAGTGTCAGTAGGGTGCAGGTGGACGACACGCTAGAAAACCGCTCGTGGAGAGAGTAGTTACTGCTCCATCCAGGAATCACAGTGGAATCTATTGAGTTGGCGCAACATGAATCCGTGTCAGAACTTGGACAAAGCCCTAGGCATAGTTTCTGAAGAACCATGTGGAACTTCTTTCGAAAGCTATGGTTGATCCAGAAGTAGAAGATACAGTTGAGGAAGCCGTTGGAGGTTGGTAACCACACAGCAATAAACTCGATCCATTCGGGGACAGCACTGCCTGAAATCGCTGCAAACAAGACATTTTTGTTCATTAAAATGATGGTAGCATTTTGAGGGGCCTGAAAACACACTTTTGAAAACAGGTTTCAGAGTGCATATGTAAATGTAAAAAACAACCTAAGCCAGGGGTGTCCAAACACTGTCCTGGAAGGCTGATGTCCTGCATATTTCAGTTCCAACCCCAATTAAACACACCTGAACCAGCTAATCAAGTTCCAGGGAGGTGTGTTGAGTTTGGACCGCCAACCTGATTTCACCAAGTAGGACATGTTCCTGGATTAACATCAATGTTGACCCTGGAACAACATTCCAATTAAGGGATACGTTTACTGTTTATGTTAAGTTTAGGCTTACGCTTGGGTTTACGCACTTTTACAAGATTGTTATCCAACTATTATTCCCCTCTGATTTTGGGAATAGGTATGGATTACATTTTCGAACAAAAATTATGTTCCAGGTTTAACATAAATGTTAATCCAGGATCGCATCGTACTTGGCAAAGTCATGACATGCAAGTTTGGACACCCCTGTCCTAAGCAATATGAGATTGATCACACCAAACGTGCTTTTTGTGATGAGAGGCGCCTTTTATTTGCAGTTTTCTATTTGCAGTGAATTATTTAAGTGCTGTTTATACACCTTATGTTTTTGCCAAAGCTCCTAGTGCCGAAAAAGCACCCAACATCATGTGCTCCAGTACCAAGGCCTTTTATTTAATGTGGTTGCCTAGCCACACAAGCACAGCATACTGCTCTTTTCATGTCAAAAAAGGCAGTGTGGTGCTTGCATTTTCAGATGTGCATGTAGTGACATCTCCACCTATATGCAAAACTTAAAAAAAACAAAAAGGAAAAACATTTCAGTTTAGTAACAGTTTATCACTGTTGTAAGAACATACCCTTAGGCCCAATCCCAATTCTATTATTTTTCCCTACCCTTTCCCCATGGCCCTTGAAACAGAGTGTGAAATAGAAGGACTTCAAAATTACCCCTAAGAAATGGGACAGCAATACAACACCCGCACATGTCGTCATGTCATTGTGATCGCTTACTTCATATGAGATTGACGATGGCGATTGCTGTAGTTATTCCAGTTGCATTATTTTGAGGTATTTATCTTTAGGAAATCACAGAAGGCAATGATATCATGTTATCATGACGATATAATACTGCAATAAGCTCATAACTGTACTATTTACACAGTGGCCATATTCATCTATGTAAACACAAGAAAACAACATTAACATTATACCAGACACTGTAAAAAGGTCATTCCCAGCCACTAGACTTTTGTGACAGGGAATTTGAGTGTCCTCGAGTGACAGATGTGAAAGTATGTTGTGGGACTACTATACAGGAGTTGTGATTATGCATTATAGATGGTCAAATTTATAGTTTTTTTAATAATAAAAAAGCATGACGGTAAAACACAAATGCTGTTATGAATGTATTAAAACATATGCTTGTTTGCTGTTTGTTGCATCTCCTGACTCCCATGTGCAGTCATGTTTCTGTTGTAGCTGGTATATTCTGGGACATTTTCATACTCTGTGGTTTCTAGTGTGGTCCTGGAAAATCTCAGTTTCAAGGGCTATCTAGCCCTTCCTCTTAGCCCAACGCCTTCAAACTGAAGAGAATTGAGACACCGCTACCCCTTCACATGAACGCGCAAAACGAGGGGTAGGGGTAAGGGTAAAGGCTAAGGCACAGGTGTCAATTCCAGTTCCTGGAGAACCGCAGCTCTCCACAGTTTATTTCCAACCATAATTAAACACACCTGATCAAACTAATTGAGTCCTTCAGGCTTGTTTGAAACCTACAGGTAAGGGTGTTGAAGCAGGGTTGGAACTAAACTGTGCAGAGCTGCGGCCCTCCAGGAACTGGAATTGACACCTGTGGGCTAAGGGGTAGATTTGGGATTGGCCTTAGTCTCCTCCCAGTAATTTAGATGATGTAACAACACAACACATCTGGTTGAATCTCCAAGCTGGATGAAAAAGCGTGATAACATTTTAAATGGCACTGAAATGGTTTTCTGTGACCTTACTATATACTGTGTGACAGTGCCATCCTCATTCAGATTGAAGTAACAGACAAATTATAAGTGTGTGTGAAACTACAGTGAATTAGTGCATACATATGATTCAAAACAATATCCTAAAACACTTCTGCAGTTATATAGTACAATGCTCAAGCTGCTCTTTTCCACACAAACAAAGTTGACCATAATCAAGGGCTGTCAAGCTCCAAAAAGGACAAGCAAGTGCCATAAAAGTGGCCAATTTAAATGCAATGAAGGAGGGCTTCCGTCTCCTTGTCTTGTTATTCATCTGAGCTCCCTGAAAACGCTGTGATTATCTCTTCGTGTTTGCTGAAAACAGCATCTGCAGTACGCTCTCTCAGGTCACTGTCCTTCTCTTATCACTGGCTATTTTTCTTTTCTTTCTAACATTTCAATTTTATATTTCCCTTTCAAGCCAGAGATGGACCTGCCATATAAGTAGCACAGCAGATAATGAGCACTGTTTGGTCACACATTTAATCTGAGCTTTTAAAACCTAGAGAGTGTGCACTACAATCATTAGACTCTCGGCATCCTGGACACCAATATTTTAATGATTCATTAAAGATGAATCAATGTCTGGCCAGTGTGATCGGAGATGTCAGCGTGAAGATAAAGGTTACCATTATGCTGTATTACAGCACACAGTAAATGTATAGTAACACCCTTAGTTGTTTGCTTTTGACGTCTAAACGGTACATTTACATGACAACGATGTAGTTTTTCCTGTGTGTTTGTGAAACGTTTCAAATACACACTACTGATGCCTCAGTCATCTCTAAACCTTTTAATCGAACTGATTGAGCTACAAAATAAAATAACATTTTTAACAGATTAGGAAAGGCTAGTGTAGACCTTTTCTATTTTGATCAGTACAATGTACACTGACAAATTAAACTAGAAATGAAGGTGCAATGACATAGTAGTGGCGTAATGGTGTCTGACACATTGAACAAGCTGTTATTTTTGTACAAAGTGTTAGAAATGATGGCACAAAGCTTTACATGCATGTCTTCTAATTAGTACCAAAACAAAACCTCTTTAAATGAAAGGGAAAAAAAGCAATAATAGAATGGTAGTCTATGTACAAACAGGAGGAAACATGCATTCATTCAATTTCTTATATATACATTTATATAAATATGGGCCTCACGGTGGCGCAGTGGGTAGCACATTCGCCTCACAGCAAGAAGGTTGCTGGTTCGATCCTCGGCTGGGTCAGTTGGCATTTCTGTGTGGAGTTTGCATGTTCTCCCCGTGTTGGCGTGGGTTTCCTTCGGGTGCTCCGGTTTCCCCCACAAGTCCAAAGACATGCGGTACAGGTGAATTGGGTAGGCTAAATGGTCTGTAGTGCATGTGTGTGAATGGGAGTGTGTGGATGTTTCCCAGGGATGGGTTGCAGCTGGAAGGGCATCCGTTGGCGTAAAACATATGCTGGATAAGTTGGCGGTTCATTCCGCTGTGGCGACCCCAGATTAATAAAGGGACTAAGCCGAAATGAAAATGAATGAATGAATGAATGAAAATATATATATATATACACTAAATTATTACATCGACGCAAATGTGTCCCCCACCCTCAATCATGGATCGGTCCAACAATCAAATCGGTAAACATTTTGATTTAAAAACAAAATAATTTATTATTTTTAGTTGTGAATTCATTTCAAGAAAACAAATCATTTCAAAAGTTTTACAAGATGTTTTACATGTTATTGCTATTTTTAATTAAGATAAAATGTAGAAAAGGAGATTGAGTGATAAGAAAAAAAAAACCAGACAAAAAAAACTGTAAAATAAATAGGAAATAAATTAAAATAGGCCTACAAAAGGTGCATTTTAGGACTTTTGTGCCCCATGGCTTGAATTGCTTAGGGCCCCCAAATCACTAAATCCGCCCCTGCCTCAACAATGTTGATTTCCACCACAAAATGTCATGAATAAATAAATCACTCTCTCACCATTGTACAACATGATGACCATGCAGGGCGTCCAGCAGGTGTAGTACACAGTCATGACAGGAACCAGGACCCTCAAAGCGACTTTAGGCCTGTATCCTCCACCCCAGCTGTGTCTTCTCAACTTTGACCTCTGCCTCTTGGCGGCTACCCAAAGCCTGAGGTTACAGAAGGTCATGATGGCCGAGCAGGGGAAGAAGATGAAGCAGGTAAGAGTGAGAGAATAGCTGACATTGCTGGAGTACAGCGGGTTGCACACTAGCGAGGCTCTGGAGAAGTGCACTTCAATGATGCCCGCAGGGAAAGAGATGGGAAACAGGAGCACTGGGGGGAAAACCCACGAGAATGAGATTAAAAGCAATGCTCTTCTCCTGGTCAGCAAAACGGAGTATTTTAGGGGGTAAAACACTGCTATGTATCTTTCCAGGCTTATGGTCGCAAGCGTGTACATGCAGGTGGAGTAAATGGTTGCGTTGAAAAACGCCACGATGTGACAGAAGGGGTCCGGGCCCGCGTTATACTCCTTTATAAAACTCACGCACAGATTGAGCGGCATTATAAGCAGCGCGAACGCGGAGTCCGCACCCGTTAACGATAAGAGAAAATACCGGGAGTTTCTGGACCATCCCGACACCGCTGAAGCTATGACCATCACCACTGCAATGTTTCCCAAAGTTATCATCACTCCCAAAACAGAGATGATGCCGATTTTAATGGGGCGGTAAGCCTCTAGTGTCCTGTGTAGATCCGTGACATTGAAGTCCACTGGTGGGATGGAGACGTTGGTGGTGTCGGACATGATGATGATGATGGTGCAGTATTATCAATAATCCATGGCGATTTGAAAATTCCTTGTCTTTCAAACGATGCACGCGGTTTTGACAACAAATAAACTGTAAGCAAACAGAATCCAAACACACGGGAGACGCTCCAGGAAAGAAGAACACCTGTAGGAAATCAAGCTCAGGTCACGTGCTTGAACGGCCTTATAATGATCACAGGTGACCCGTTTCTGAATGCAGAAGCGTCATGTTTGTTCATGGACAGATGATTTAGTTTTTATTTAGGCTACTGGAGGATACTTTATCAGGCTGCTGTTTAATTCTTTAGGCTCTTTTGAATAACACAAGTTTTATCTTAAAGGGATAGTTCATCCCAAAATGAATATTTACGCACTCTTTACTCATTCTCGAGTGGTTATAAATCGTTCTGAGTTTCTTTCTTCTGTTAAACACAAAGGAAGATAGTTTGAAGAAAGCTGAAAACCTGTAACCATTGATCTACATAGTAGTAAAAACAGATACTATGGATGTCAGTAGTTGTTTAACCCTTTGTTTAAGGGTGAGTAAATGATGACAGTATTTTAATTTTTAAGTGAACTATCCCATTAATAAATTTTTTTAATAATGATTTGAGATCATGTGATTAAGAGTAGGCCTGCATCATATTCTATGACCCAAAAATGCCCTTTTCTATGCTTTTTAAGTCCTAAGTCGTCTGTGGAAAATGTTTCCTTGAAAGCATAACATTTTATAAAATATACAAATAACAAAATGCAATTGCTAAAATATAAATACTAATAGAAATAATATAAAACGTTTGGAATTGGAAATGTTTGGATAAGAGCATATATATTGTTTAATTTAACTGATAAATTGTAAATAATAATGAAAAGTATTTTATTAACGTGAATAAACATTCATTCATTCATTCATTTTCTTTTCGGCTTAGTCCCTTTATTAATCAGGTGTCGCCACAGCGGAATGAACCGCCAACTTATCCAGCATATGTTTTACACAGCAGATGCCCTTCCAGCTGCAACCCATCATTGGGAAACATCCATACACTCTCATTCACAAACATACACTGTGGCCAATTTAGCTTACCCAATTCACCCAATACCACATGTCTTTGGACTTTGGACCCACGCGAACTTCTTGCTGTGAGGCGACAGTGCTACCAACTGCGTCACTGCTGGGTGAATAAACATATTAGATATAATAATATAAATAGTTAAATATGAATAAAACATCATTAAATGCAATTAAAAAATAAAAATCTAACATTTAGAAAACATTTAGATTATGAACCGCCAACTATTCCAGCATCTGTTTTACACAGCGGATGCCCTTCCAGCTGCAACCCAGTACTGGGAAACATCCATAAACACTCATTGACACACACACTATGGGCAATTTAGTTTATTTCCTTCACCTATAGCACATCTTTGGACTGTGGGTGAAACCGGAGCACCCATGCCAACACGGAAATACCAACTGGCCCAGCTGAGACTCAAACCAGCGACCTTCTTGCTGTGAGGCAACAGTGCTAACCGCTGAGCCACCATGTCACCCTTTAGCACTATTAAACCAAAAGTTATTTTAGGCTCTTTTGAATAATACATTTTTATCCTAAATATATTTTAATAGTTATTTGAGGTCATGTGGCTTCAAGTGTGTCTATAATACTTTTTTTAACCCAGGAAATGTTTGTATAAAAACAATAAATATTAAAATAAAATAATAACAAAATAAAGGGCGACACAGTGGCTCAGTGGTTAGCACTGTCGCCTCACAGCAAGAAGGTTGCTGGTTCGAGTCTCGGCTGGGCCAGTTGGCATTTCTGTGTGGAGTTTACATGTTCTCCCAAAAAGATATGCTGTAATAGTTGGCGATTCATTCCGCTGTGGTGACCCCTGATGAATAAAGTGACTAAGCCAAAGGAAAATTAATGAATGAATGAACCGATAAATTCCCAGTACTGTGTTGCAGCTGGAAGGGCATCCGCTGTGTAAAACATATGCTGGATAAGTTGGCAGTTCATTCCACTGTGGCGACCCCTGAAGAATAAAGGGAATAAGCCGAAGGAAAATAAATGAACTGATAAAATGTAAAAATCTGTCAGCAGGGTTAATTACATACAAAAAAAACATAAAATCCTAATCACAAACCTTTTATGTGTCTTAACTTCAAGGAAAAAAATGTTCTATAGTTCCTAAGAACATCGTTTAAAAGCATTAGCTAAATTAACTGCTTAGAACTCATTTGCATATCTTGATTAATAAACAATTTGTGCTTACTGAGAAGGAAAATACAGAGAACACACTCTGTAGCAATATACCAGGACATAGACAAATGCATTGATGATATACAGTTTATTGTATTTTTACACTGCTGAGCTGAATTACTGTGGCTCGACAACAAAGTGCTCAGCTGTCTGATCCCCAGCCTAACAGGACACTTATCCTTGCAAGTTAATTATTAGAGAAGATGTAAAGAAATGTTATTTAAGTGCTAAAGTTTAGTTGTGCTGCAGTACAAATCACTGTCAAAAACACAATTATCCAAAACATGCTGCTAGGTGTCCTTATTATTAATATTACAATATAACATGATAATGAACATTTTATTATTATTTTATTATGTAAACGTTGGTAACACTTTAGTTTAAGTGTCAATTCTTATTAACGATAGGCTTATTACTTTACTTGCCTGTTATCATTATTATTATTCATTCATTCATTAATTTTCCTTCAGCTTAGTCCCTTTATTCATCAGGGGTCGCCACAGCAGAAAGAACCGCCAACTTATCCAGCATATGTTTTACACAGCGGATGCCCTTCCAGCTGCAACATAGCATTGGGAAACACCCAGACACATTCATTCACACACATACACTATGGACAGTTTTTTTATTCAGTTCACCTGTAACGCTGTAACGCATGTCTTTGGACTATGGGGGAAAAAGTGCTAACCACTAAGCCACCGTGTCACCCTTATAATTATTATTGTTATTATTATTATTATTATTATTATTATTATTATTATTATTATTATTATTATTATTATTTATAATTGTGCTTTAGGGGTTTTTCACTTTTAATGGAAATAAAACTGGAAACCTGTAACCATGGACTTCCATAGCATTGGTTTTCCTTCCATGTAAGTCAATGGTTACATGTTTTCAACTTTCTTCATCGTCATATCTTCAGAATAAAGAATCGAATAAAGGTTTATAACTACTTGAGGATGAGGAAATAGTGAGTATATTTTCTTTTTTTCTTTGAGCTATCTCTAATTACTATTAATAAGCAGAAATTAGGAGCTTTTTTGAAGAAAAAGTCATAGTTAATAGTTTATTAGTAGCGAAAATTGTACCTTAAAATAAACCCAAACATTTAAAGTGTCTTTTAAGAATGTTTAGATTGTTGGCAGTGTTGTTCATCACAGCCAGTGTTGGGGAAAGTTACTTTTGAGAGTAATGCATTACAATATTGAGTTACTCCCCAAAAAAGTAACTAGTTGTGTTACTTACTTTTTATGGATTGTAATGCATTACGTTACTTTTAAGTTACTTTTGAGTCACTTTTTCATACCTGGCTGAGGCTTGATCTCTTTCAGAACTTGCAGGGAATTTTTCTTTTTCTTTTTTTAAATAGAGGAGCTCTGCATTTAAGTAAACACTGTAAAACCTACACATTCATTTACCTTAAAAAAAACTAATAAAAAAAATTGAATAAGTGTCACGGATCACAGAAGGCAGAGACAGAAGTATCTTTTCACACGGTGTTTATTTAAAACACAGGATAGTCTGTGCACCGAGGTGCGAGTAAACAGTTCAATGTTGAGTCAAGCTTAGATGAAGAATCACTTCCCTTATGTTGAGCAAGCCGATGACAGGGGTTAGTCTCTGGGTACACGGAGTAGTAGACAGCCTTGACGGGAGATCGGGAAGAGCAGATGAAGAGTGTTGCGATCATGTGAAGATGATACCAGACAATGAAGGACTGGAGCGGGTGAGTCTATATAGGGTGCTGGTGATGAATGGAGCAGGTGATGGTGATGAGTGCACAGGTGTGTGTAATCAGTACTCTGGTGAATGAGTGCGTTGTGTAGTGGCTGGAGAGTGTGACTGGTGACCAGGGCTGATAGAACGTGCAGGGGGTGTGACAATAAGGTTACCTTCTGAAAACTTTCTGATGCTATACATGCCGTATATACAGATTAATGAAAGTTGAAAGCAATGTGTTTGCTATTTTTGTCTTATTAGTTCAGTAAAATCCCTGTCCATTGAGACTATAATCTCCTTTTCTTTCATGTGTTCAAAATAATGAGAAAACTTCAATCACAGAAATGTAAGGCTCTGCCATTTTGGTTTCTGTCTGTTCCTGAGGGGAGCGCATTTTCTCATTGAGTGTGATTCAACATGATTACACTAATTTTAAGTCAGCAAATTTATTCATTCATTCATTTTATTCATTCATTCATTTTATTGCCAACTTATCCAGCATATCACAGCTTTACGCAGCGGATGCCCTTCCAGCCACAACCCATCACTGGGAAACATCCATACACACTCATTCAGACACCTATACTACGGACAATTTAGCTTACCCAATTTACCTGTACCGCATGTCTTTGGACTTGTGGGGGAAACCGGAGCACCCGGAGGAAACCCACATGAACATGGGAGAACATTCAAACTCCACACAGAAATGCCAACTGAACCAGCCGAGGCTCGAACCAGCGACATTCTTGCTGTGAGGCGATTGTGTTACCCACTGCGCCACCGCGTAGCCCAACTCATATATTATTACTTAATTTTTTTAACGCTACTTTACTCGTTACTTAGAAAAGTAATATTATTACTTAACTCGCGTTACTTGTAATGCGTTACCCCCAACACTGATCACAGCACAAAGTTCTTAAAGAACATTTTCACATTTCAATCTGACCTATGACATTATTTGTTGACACAGTACAATAAGTTTCTAATTGGTAACATTAGTTATCATAGCTCATGATGAATACCACAGAAATGTTTATTGAATGACTGGAATCAAAAGTTGTAAAGATTTTTTTAATGGAGTTAATAACTAATACATTTGAGTTGTATTTTAAAACTATCAGTAACATATTAACTGTAATAAATGTGGTTATTGATTTTATTGAATGTTTACTAGTAAGACTTTATTATGCAGTGTTACCTATTATACTTTATGATCCTTTTGGAATAAATTTCTTAGAGACATTGTTTAATCTGAACATTTATATACAATAAAACATTCTCTTTTACATTTTTTTTGTTATTATAACTGAAGAAGTAAGTTTTTTGCAGTTTAGGTACTAATACTGGCATAAAAAGCTAGCAATTAATTGCAACAAGAAAGATTCAGTTTGGATCTAGTCATAAGCATTATTGCTGCAAATTTCAATTACTTAAAGCAAGATATGACTCCTATAGACTATTTCAATGTGGTCATGTCATTGGCCAATAAACATTACTGCTTGTTATCAAACTATGTAATGCAACAAAAGGCAATTCAATCATAACTTAATGTTAAAACAGCTATCATAACATTATTTATCAATATGTGGCTCTTTTTGGATTCTCGGAAGGAATAGAAATTAAAAATGTAAAACAGGAAATACGTTGGGACCTTTGTTTTTGTTTACATCCCTCAAAATGGTCTATAACAACACCAAAAATAACTAGGTGTTTGGTTTAGCTTGCTAAAATCATTCTCTCACAGTCTGACTCCTGGTTTGAGGTTCAGATTATCAGGAAGCCTTGCATGAAGATTGCAAACCATTCAATTTGTTTGTGTAATTATTCACACAACCCAAACACAGAGTCTTGTGAACGTTTCAATCATCTTTTGTTTCAGAAAAGAGGCTCTTGACTTGACTCTCGGAGGAATGTATTACTTCACTGTCTTGTTTTTATCCCCTTAAATAAACCACAAAACATCCCAGCAGTAATTTTTCCAGAACGGCTGCTGCGTGTAGTCAAATGACGACTGACATGAGTGAGCGTGAAGCTTTGATTGAAGCTGAAAATTGAGAGAGTGGGAATTGATTCGAGATTAAAGTTGTGCCCTGTGAGTATAGTCTCATGTGCATCACTTCTCAGATGTTTGCTTGTCTGACATTCAATTGTTGATTCAAGGGAAAAGGAAATGTAGTGCTTGACTGTGCTGTGATAATTCGATGTCTAGCCTCAACTTTTGACACGCGCTGGCTTTGCTGGCCCACTTACAGATTAGGCTGGTTTATGACGAAGATTCTGAATGGCTATTCTTTTCATAAATTAATCGCTTTAACCGTTAGTCATGCATGCTGAGTTATAAATATACCAAGTTGATGTAACAGAACATGGTTCAAGTCAAAGCAGGGCAATAATCCAAAATTAAAATGTATCCATGTCTGTATCTGAAATCCTCCCTATACCCTCATTCACTGTTCCCTACATTAGTCCATTAATAAAGTCCACATGAACTGGAAGCTGCAACCATTATTTTTTTCGGATTGTGACGCAGTTCCTAGAGAAACAGAATATTAAATGAGAAAACAGTGGGCGTGGCTGGGTTTTTCTACTGTGAGCTGATTGGATGTAGTAAAGTAGACATTTCATTCAGAAAGATCTAGAAATGGGTTTTGGGAGAGTTATTACAACCTAACAGACACCTCCTCCTCACCATTTCTGTTTGTTGTGAAAACTGACAGCTGGAGGGGCGTGGTCAAGTATGTTAGCCACGCCCAATACCTCAGACAGACATAATCTGAGAATCAAACTGAAAACAAACAGGAAGTGCATTTTCAGATTTCAATTAAAGATTAGGGTTAGGATTAGGGTTAGGGGTTAGGGGTTAGCGTTAGGGTTAACATTGGGTGCATTGGAAGGGATGCCGTTTTGTTTATGTTTTCCTTGTTAATAAAAAAAAATAAAATAAAAAAAAATGTTGACCCTGTGATAGTTATTTAAAGGTGCTGTATGTAAGTTTTGACTTTTCTAAAGCATAAAAGTAATATATTTGTAGATATTTAAGAAAGATGCCAATTGAACATACTTTATATGAAAAACAATGCTAAAGTCAGTTATTCTCCATTGAAAATGTGCGTTTCATGTTAGAATGTCTGTCTTTGTTTTGGTCTCTATAACTCACCCACTGCCAGTTAAGCCGATTATATTTCAGCACCCTGGGTTGACTTGGCAAAAACACACCATATTTAAATTCAGTCTTGAAGGCTGCTTCAGTATATACAGCATCAGCCTTTGAAATGAGATGCAGATTCAGTTACAAAATTTCCATTAGGTGATTTTTATTTAGCAAATAATATAAACTCACAAAAAATACCTGAAATACTGATTCATCTGACCATAGTACACGTTTCCACTGTGTGATCGTCCATCCCAGATGCCTCCGAGCCTGGAGAAGTCAATGGTTCTACTGAACACTGTTAACATAGGGCTTTCTTTTGGCACAGTACAGTTTTAGATGGCATTTGTGGATGTAACTACGTGTTGTGGTACTTGACAAAGGTTTGCCACATTAGTCCTGAGCCGATGTGGTGATATCACTTATAGACCTTTTTCTTTGTTGCTGCATGGAGGGCACCATAGTGACCAGCGTCTTCCGGCAGGATGGTTAGAACGTCCGTTTACAGCATTTACAACTGGTAAATCTTGATCTGAAAATAGTTCTCAATACCGCTTTGAGTGGCTTACGGAGTGTTTTGAACTTTGATTTTGAAAGATGTGTGTTAAAGCTGTTATACTTCTATCAGATGCTGTTCAAGCGCGAGAGAAAAACTTTTTCCTAATTCAGTGTCTGCTGTCAGATCAGATGCTGAAATACAGCATCAGTGTTCCCGACCTGTCAACTGTTATACTGTACTCAGGAGCTCTTTAATGCACACACACACACACAGACAATAGATCACTGCATTATAAAGCAAACCATATTACTGACATGGTATTAAAGTATACTAGCATATAACAGGTATGTAACGTTAAGTCATGCAATTTCCAAAAAATAAAAGTACATTACTGATACTGATTGTAACTGATTTGAATGATGATTCTGATCGAGAGCCGTTTATGTTTCATTTAGTTTGTTTGTATTGTGTAGTATTTACCACCCACTACTTTTCTGTCTTTTCAAAATGCCACTTTATTTTCACTTTGTGCCAGTCTTTCAATCAATGTGTTAGCGGGACAGTACAGTACGTGTGTGTGTGTCAAACATTTTGGTGAATTACATCTGTGTGATTTGGTTATATATTTGAAAAAAAGATAAAATGATCAATTTAGCGATGATGAGGCTCCATTTAAATGGCCCAAGATGCCGTCCGACCGGAAGTTCGAAGCATCCTCTTAACACATACACGCAAACATAATGGGTAATTTTGCGTTCTAAGGAAAAGGTCTATAGATGAATGAGGATTCTTGATGCAGTGCTGCCTGAGGGTTCGAAGATTACAGTAGTTCAGCTTAGGCTTGTGCCCTTGTCCTTCATGCACTGAAATTCCTCCAGATTCCTTCAATCTTTTAATGATGTTATGCACTGTTGAAGGTGAAATATCCAAATGTCTTTCTAGCTTTCTTTGAGGAACATTGTTTTGAAACATCTCAATGATTTTCTCGCATATTTGTTTAACATACTCTCATTCTGAAAATGTACCTGTGGATACATTTCTGGAGACCGCAAATTATGTGGCCAGAGGTACATATGGCTGCATTTAATTTTTTAAACGAACGCTACGGGGCGGTATGACGCCGTTCCTTTTTGCGCGTACCAGCCAACCGCTTACCTTCGTGTGGACGGCTTTCCCGCTGTACCAATTTGTCCAGTTAGCTCACCATGCATGTCGGTGGACTTAAGACGCAGAGAGGAGTTGACCATGACGATGGGGTTTGAGTCCGGTGAAGAATGGTTCAAGAAAGCAGGTAAAACAAAAACAGAATCCAAAAAAACAAGTAAACAACAGGGTGAGAATGTGGTAAAAATCGGAAAACGTAGTAAAAGTCAGAGAAGGGCTTTTCTTTTTTCCTGGATTGCTTTTGAAAATTGTTGGTTGGGTCAAGCTCATCAAGAGAATGCCAAGAGGGTGTAAAGCAGTAATCAAAGCAAAAGGTGGCTACTTTAAAGAACCTAGAATATGACATATTTTCAGATGTTTCACACTTTTTTTGTTATGTATATAATTCCACATGTGTTGGTAGCATTTAGCACTGAATAAAGCACATAATCAGTACCTGAGGCGATTCAATTCAGTAATGTTAAGATATGTAAATGTGAGTCAAATTCAATCAAATTCTATCAATCTACAATAATACTTTTGTGTGCACAAAAAAACTAAAATATGGACTTTATCAAAAATGTCTTCCCTGCAAGTAAAATAATTAATGTGGAAATAGATAGTACATTTCCTAGATTCAATCAGCTTGCCATAGAACTTCAAATGTAACGATACAATGTTATTCACTTTATCTATCAGTGACGTTGTGACTGATCCAACCCAGGCTCATTCTGATTACGTACCCCTATATAAATTTCTGGAGAGACCAAAATACGGAGGTAAGCGGTCAGCTGGTAAGCGAGAAAAGGAACAGCATCATACTGCCCCATAGCGTTCATTTTAAAGACGCAGCCATACGTTCCTCTGCCTACATAATTCGCGATCTCCAGGAATGTATATAGGGCTACATTTTCAGAATGAGCCTATGTCGGACTGATCAGCAAAGACTGATCAGCTTTTCCTAGATTAATTATTCTCTCATTTTTGTATATGATATGGAACAATTGATGTTGATGGGATACAAACACCAGCAGCACATCTCTGTGGTGGATGGCTGTGTTTGTGTGTACATGCTGTGCTGGTGAGATAGGGACCAATGTGCATTGATTGCATTGCTTTTTGTGTATGTCTCACCTGTAACGTGTGACACAAGGCAGATGCTGCAGAGAGATTACGCCATTGTTCATGCAAAGAGGGGTGACTGCTGAAAGACTGTTATCAGAAAAGCAGAAACACACACACACACACACACACACATGTGAAGCTATCTTTATGAGGACTGACGTAATCATGTTTTACCAACAAATAAGATTTATATATTGCTATTGCCTATTTGGTAAGGAATACAGTGTACAACACACACGCATGCAAACACACACACACACACACTCACACAGTTTTTGTGAATTGTGGGGACATTCCTTAGGGGTCCATTGTTTAAATGCTGTACAAACTGTATTATTTTTAATCGTCCTTCCCGAACATATCCCTAATCCCAAACCTCACAGTAAACTCTGTGAAAAACTGTGATTTGAAAAAAATTGGGACATGATTGGGCAATGTCTTCATAAGTCACCTACTTTTTGTAATACATTTTGTCATACCCATGCCACACACACAGATTGATATCAGTATTTAGGGTCAGAGACATGTTGACAGGTGTCTGCTCATTTTAATGATGTTTGCAGCACTGCTAGTTTGGTGTTATTTATTCAAAAAAATAAATAAAGAAAGAAAAAAAAATAGATTTGTGTCTATTTATGCTGAGGGCAGCGGTTCATTCCTCTGTGCCGACCCCTGATATATCAGGGACAAAGCTGAAGTAGAGTGAGTGAGTGGGAGTGTATACTGAGGGCATAGACAACCAAAGGCTATTTGCAGCAATACTGAATATATTGCGCTTTAGTATACTGTAAAAAATACATCTGTGAAATGAACAGCGGCTGTAGTAATCAGAACATTAAAATAAGCCACATTTTAAGCTTTTTAGATTCAACTGAAATGATAAATTCCATTACTTGAAGTAATGTTAATATGCCAGTTTATTCAAGCGAATTATTAAATCTTACTCAGCAGGCAAGTTTAAAAAGAATCTGCAATATGTGTGAACCTGAATCAATACTATAGTCTATTATGACACTAGCAGCATGGTGGCGCAGTGGGTAGCACAATTGCCTCAGCAAGAAAGTCGCTGGTTCGAGCCCCAGCTGGGTCAGTTGGCATTTCTGTGTGGAGTTTGCATGTTCTCCCCGTGTTGGCGTGGGTTTCCTCCGGGTGCTCCGGTTTCCCCCACAGTCCAAAAACATGCGCAATAGGTGAATTGGGTAAGCTAAATTGTCCGTAGTGTATGTGTGTGAATGAGTGTATGGATGTTTTCCAGTGATGGGTTGCAGCTGGAAGGGCATCCGCTGCGTAAAACATATGCTGGATAAATTGGCGGTTCATTCCGCTGTGGCGACCCCTGATTAATAAAGGGACTAAGCCAAAAAGAAAATGAATGAATGAATGAATTATGACACTAATGGTATCGCAAATCAAAAAAATTGTAGTCTTACTTTGAGTAAAAGATTTTTTATGTGTATTTGGGAAATATTCTTATGTGTGTAACTTGTGTAAGCCTCTCTACTTGACGAAGTTTGTCTTTTTGAAACTATTCATTTATTTATTTTACTGTAAAATTAAATGAAATGTTTCACATAATTACAGTTCATTATGGGCCTCACGGTGGCGCAGTGGGTAGCACGATCACCTCACAGCAAGAAGGTCACTGGTTCGAGCCTCACCTGGGTCAGTTGGCATTTCTGTGTGGAGTTTGCATGTTCTCCCCGTGTTGGCGTGGGTTTCCTCCGGGTGCTCCGGTTTTCAAAGACATGCGGTACTGGTGAATTGGGTAAGCTGAAATTGTCCGTAGTGTATGTGTGTGAATGAGTGTGTATGGATGTTTCCCAGTAATGGGTTGCAGCTGCAAGGGCATCCGCTGTGTAAAACATATGCTGGATAAGTTGGTGGTTCCTTCCGCTGTGGCGACCCCAGATTAATAAAGGGACTAAGCCGAAAAGAAAATGAATGAACACAACTTAACACAATTGCAGCTTTTAATTTCAGAGTTCTGCCTTTCTTTCTCAGAATTGCGAGTTTATATCTCACAATTATGCCTTTATGACTCACAATTGCAACTTTTATTTTCTCAGAATTGTGAATACTTTTTCTCGTTTTATATGTGTCAGTTTTTACTTTATAGCTTGTAAGAAAACACACTCTTTCATCTGTAGGAAACATTCTTTCATCTCGCTGACACATTTCTGAGTGTGCTTCACACAGGTGAGTGGGCTTGACAAACCACCTGTAGGAACAGAAACCCCAGCAGGCACAGGACGTCAACATGATGTGGGGACGTTGAAAATCGGGTTGATGCCAGATCCCAATGTCAGGCTGACGTCAATGTCCAACGTCCAACCTAAAACCAACCAAATATCAACTTCTAATGATGTTACAGCTTGACTTTGTATGGGCGTTACCACTATGACGTCTATCAGACGTTGGATTTTGTTTGCCTTCATGTCAGTATTTGACGTCAGTATGACGTTGGTTTAAGATGTTGGCTCGACGTTGGATTTTGGTCACTTTCCAACACAACCTAAAATCAATCAAATATTAACATCTAATGATGTTACAGCTTGACGTTGTGTGGACGTTACCACTATGACGTCTATCAGACGTTGGATTTTGTTTGCCTTCATGTCAGTATTCGACGTCAATATGACGTTGGTTTAAGATGTTGGCTCAATGTTGGATTTTGGTCACTTTCCAACACAACATCATTTGATGTCGTTATTGGACATCAAATGAACGTTGTCCTTAGACTTTGGCTAGACATTGAGTTTTGGTCACCTGACGTCATGACCTAAATCTAACTTAATATTATCATCTTATAACGTTATGTGCCACCTGGGACTCTCTCTCCATATGCGCTGGACATTTTACTTAAAACTCCACCTTACAAGGACTCAATAAGAAAAACAATGTTTACTTGTGAATGTACCACAAATCACGTTTCACTACTTGTTTTCATCAACCTTAAATACCTCCTTTGTACAATATTGTTCGGTCTTGTATAGTCTGTCTTAGGTTATGTGTATAGTTTAAGTATGTAAAGTATATGTATAGTGTATGCATAGTTAGATTACCGCTCCAATGTGTTATGTATAGGTTTAAAATAGCTCTTAAGTCCAGTATTATGTTCAGATGATTACGTTTATTTATGTCGGACCATGGTCTTGCGAGACCATTTCATTCCACTGTATGTCCACACGTGGTATGACGCGGAGTGACAATAAAGCTCAACTTGACTTAACTTGACTTGCAGTTCTGAATTTGTACTTTATACTTCGCAATTATCTCCGAATTCAGATTTGACTTCTCATTATTGTGAGTTTATATCTTGCGATTTCTTACATAATTAAATAATTAAGTCTTTCAGTCAGTATGGTTATGTTTTATTACATGCTTTACACTGGTTTCACCATACAATCATCATAGGCGATTTTTAAAATAGTCTTTAAAAAGCTTTAAAATTTGTCTTTTTTTATAGTGTACAAATACAAATGACTATTTAGTTCCACATTATATGAGTATGCACTTATGCTATATGTTGCAATGTACTGTATACTTAGTGCAAACACATTCTATCTGTTTGTACTATATAAATAGCCACCGATTTAATACCAGACCAGCGTATTTGTGAAAATGCAAATCAAAATTATGCAACACAGTCCTGACAGAAGAAAAGGTACTTGCCAAATACATCCATGCTTATGCAAAGGACAAAACATTCTGTAGCATTTTAAAAGAAGCATAGTAAATATGTCCATCCATTAACAGCGTGTGCGTGCTTGTGAGTGAGTGAATTACCACAGATACTCTTGTGCGTTTTGTGTTTGTTTGCGTCTGTGCTGCGGATGAGACGAAGCCTTTAAATAGCGCGTTTTAACTCTGAGGGAATGATCCGATCGCAGCTGCTCCCTCTTTCCCAGCTCTCCGTGAACAGACACCTGTGACCGACTGCATATTTTTAAACTACATTCCTAAACAGCAGCCGAAACCACTTTAAATCTGCTGAATTATCTGTTGTGTAATCATTTATAATTTCAATATCCCTTGTATAATGCTCTTCTTGAGCAGTGGGTGGTTTCATCCCAGAGAACTCAAAAGTGTGGTCTGAATCAATAAATAATAGAATAGATAAGAGAGCTTTTTTTGTTTTGTTTTTACATGAAAACTTCTAAAGATATAT
>CAIGQW010053650.1:4964495-4998705 GCA_903798125.1 Danio choprae | reverse complement strand
CAAAACACATCTGTGTAGAGCAGCCGACTCTCTTTAACGCAACTGCACTTTTTAAAATGTGTATTGTATTCTATTGACTTTTACTGTGTTTTTATTTGAACTGTCTGTTCTTGCTGTCCTGTACGGCCTGGTCCTGTACGGTTGACCTTGAGTGTCAAGAAAAGCGCCTTTAAATAAAATGCATTATTATTATTATTATTATTATTATTATTATTATTATTATTATTATTATTATATATTATTTCTTACACAATATTTTGTTTTAAACTACTAAAATGTCAATAAAAGTCACTTTGTTAAACTGCACAGACAGAGCAGAGATCAAGGTCATACATAAATGTAATCTGAGAGGTGAGTTGTTTATTTTTAATGTTTTAGTTCAATACTAAAAATAACAGGCAGTTCATTCCGCTGTGGCGACCCCTGATAAATAAGGGACTAAACCAAAGAAAAATAAATAAATGAATAAAAAATAACAAAGAACCAGGTGTGTTTGTCAATTATTGAGGTTGCCCGACACACATTTCCAGTGTGGTCTACGCTATTTGCAGTGTGTTTCTATATTTGCATATTCTATATTTGCATATTCTATATTGTTGTGAGAATTTGCATATTATTAATTTTATTATTAATTTTAGTCATCAGAAATTGTTTTCAGTTGTTCAGTGAATGAACTTGTAATACTTAGGCACATTAAAAAACTAGATTTTTTTTATCTTCACTCAAAATCTCTTTTCAAAATATGACTTGAAATTTTTATCAAGACAACTTTATCAAGATTAAAATATTGGCTGGATTTGTGTATTAGTTCAGTCAACATTATTTATTCTGAATGTTGACTGCGTTTGAAAAAAAACCCTTTAAAGTATAATTAAAAAATTATACTTTAAAGGGTTTTTTTCATTAAGTAAGAGCAATAACTGGAGTCTAACATGAATAATTTTTCTCTCTCAACAATTTATTAATTGGTGTTTTTGTAGTTTTGCTCATAGGTGAAGCCGCCAACCTGATTTTACCAAGTAGTACATGTTCCTGGATTAACATCAATGTTGATCCTGGAACAACATTCCAATCAGCCAAACAGAATTAAGGGATACGTTTACAGTTTATGATAAGTTTAAACTTACGGTTAGGTTTATGCACTTCTACATGATTGTTATCCAACTATTATTCCCCTCTGATTTTAGGAATAATTTACAGCTATGGTTGGGTTTAGGGGTAGGGAATAAGTATGGATTATATTTTTGAACAAAAATGATGTTCCATGATCAACATAGATGTTAATCCAGGATCGCATCGTACTTGACGTGCTAGTTGGAGCACCGATCACTGCTATATGATCTTGGATAATTATTACGATATTATTTTACTGCCAGGAGAATAATATCCTAATCTATAGCCGCCCTCACATAATAGTTGCTGGACGAGTGTTTGCCAGATGCTCAAGACTCATTTAGTCATTCGTTTTGCAGTTTCGTCTCTTTGATTCCTGCGATTAACTAATCAGCTTATTGTGTAATTGATTTGATTAAACTTTGAAATGATCGACAGCCTTTTCAAACCTTTTTTTTTTCTTAGAGCTAAATTGCTTCCTTTGTAGCATTTAGCAAGGGCATTAATGGAGAGATAGGGTAGCTCGCTTTATGCGACCCAGCAGGGCAACTTCTACATTACTATTAATCCATTCAATCTATTATTCAATCCCCACATGGTTATAGGAACCTCTCACGAGTCACAATTTTTAAACAAACTTTACTCTCTGGTCATTTAAAGCAAGGGTGTTAAACTCAATTCCTGGAGGGCTGCTCCACTACAAAGTTTAGTTTCAATCCTGCTTCAACACACTTGCCTGTAGGTTTCAAACAAGCCAGGAGGACTCAATTAGTACGATCAGGTGTGTTTGAATAGAGTTGGAACTAAACTGTGCAAAGCTGCGGCCCTCCAGGAACTGAGTTTGACACCCCTGGTTTCAAGGGGTAGTTCACCTAAAAATGAAAGTGTACTCACTATTTACATGCCCTCAAGCAGAACTAAACCTTTAGGAGTTTCTGTCCTCTGAAGAACACAAAAGAAGATACTCTGAACAATGTTAGAAACCAGTAAAAACAAATACTATTAAAGCCAACGGTTACAGATTATTTAGAGAGAGTAAAATGCTTAATTGCGATATGAGAGGGGTATCCTGTATCCTGTATGTATTGCTGACTGTACAAAACTGTAGATTACTCTCAACTATGATTACTTCCCACCGGAAGCACTGTCGGCACACTCTGGTGCAGAAAAATTTTAGATGCCCGATAATAACGAGAGCAAGGAGCAAAATTTTAGAAATGGTATCGGATCATACTTGTTTGAACCACTGCCTCCTGTTAAGGCAGGGCAGGATTGAGACACACACTGATAGCCCTGCCCCGAAGAACTGATAGCCCTGCTTCAAAATATTGATTCCAACACCCTAAAGGACTGATAGCTCCACCCTAAAGAACTGAGCGCCCCGCCCTAAAGGCAGACCATGTGACTAAAAGTGAAGAAAAGTAGTTGAGGGTGGAGGGAAGGTGTAATAATGTAGTATTGGTAATAAAGTATTTGATTAAAAATTATTAGGGCAAAATTATTATTTTTTACAAAATAATGAAGTGCACAGATACATCCTTAACAAGCTCGACCACATACATATAAAAATAAGAGAAGTACATTTGATTTTATGCCAACTTTAAGGCATATTGTTAGTGTGTGCACAGGTATTATTACACAAACAGGAATGCGCAGCAGCACACAAACATCTTTAAATCTAAAAATAAAGGATTAAAATGCAAAAGATTATTATTGTCTATAAATTTAAAAACCTCATCCTACACTTTCTTCACCTCAGGGGGCTTTGTAATTAAGTAAGTAATGTGCATTTTTATAGGGGGTCTCTTCTCACCACCACCACCACCAGTTCTGGTAGAATATGGCTCATTCTGTCGATGGTCTGCTGCCGTCCTTTAACTTTAGTTTAGTTTTTTCACTTACAAAGTCCGCTATGTAAATAGTGAATCCATCATGCCACAACCACAACTGACTCTTAAAGGAAATAGGAGATGAGTCTCTGAATGGTTTAAAGTACGTTACTCCCAAAACATACCAATAACTCATTAATAGAATAAGGACAACACTTTTAGATCATGCGCTGTGTGCGCCGACTGTTTTTCTCGTTCTTAAAATAGCAAAAGTAGATTTGGACACCTGTGCCGTGCACTTTAAACCATATGCTTAGATCATTAAAGTAGAGCCCACTGTCACAAGTGACATGAGACCTGACCAGGGTGAGGGTGAAAGTACGGGTTTGGACGGTCCACTTTAAACAGGGTCCTGCATACATTGACCTCGTCTCCTTGCTGCTAATTACAGCCATCTGTGGCGACTCTCCTGCACGATCGCCCTGCTCCTCCATTGGCATCATCTGCCTCACTGCCCAGATTTTCTAAAGAGACACAAAAGAGTCAAAGTGCTCGCCCTGCCCAATTATCCACCGCGACGACTCTGTGCTTTGTGGTATGAAATGCAAATAGCTTCCACCTTCTGGAGATGTGACATTTCCCATTTTATTCTTGAATTTAATCTCCCAGCACTTTAGCATTTCAGTCATGCACGGTCTACTTCCACCACTGACGTGCACAGATTATTTGAAAGCTCTGCCTTTAGTGTATTTCTAATTAAACGAAGGTCATCGGAAACACACAAATATGAACGTAATCTGATCCTCTTGCTTTTTTTGTTTTTTTAGGAAGCTATTTATAGCACATCAATTTTGCATTTAACCTTCCCTCAGTAGCTTTGGCTTAAAGACAATTATGCTTTAACTATCTCTGTGTATGCAGTTGAAGTCTGCTGGGTCCAAAGCAACATTAGACCCCAATGCCTGTCATTGTATCTACAGTTAAACTTATTAGCCCTCCTGTGAAATTAAAATTCTTTCTCTAATGTTTCCCAAGTGATGCTTAACAGAGTTTCGTCTCTTTGATTCCTGTGATTAACTAATCAGCTTATTGTGTAATTGATTTGATTAAACTTTGAAATGATCGACAGCCTTTTCAAACCTTTTTTTTCTTAGAGCTAAATTGCTTCCTTTGTAGCATTTAGCAAGGGCATTAATGGAGAGATAGGGCAGGCTGTGTTTTATGCGACCCAGCAGGGCATCTTCTACATTACTATTAATCCATTCAATCTATTATTCAATCCCCACATGGTTATAGGAACCTCTCACGAGTCACAATTTTTTAAACAAACTTTACTCTCTGGTCATTTAAAGCAAGGGTGTTAAACTCAATTCCTGGAGGGCTGCTGCACTACAAAGTTTAGTTTCAATCCTGCTTCAACACACTTGCCTGTAGGTTTCAAACAAGCCAGGAGGACTCAATTAGTACGATCAGGTGTTTTTAATTAGAGTTGGAACTAAACTGCAAAGCTGCGACCCTCCAGGAACTGAGTTTAACACCCCTGGTTTCAAGAGGTAGTTCACCTAAAAATGAAAGTGTACTCACTATTTACATGCCCTCAAGCAGAGCTAAACCTTTAGGAGTTTCTGTCCTCAATCTGATCCTCTTGCTTTTTTGTTTTTTTTAAAGGAAGCTATTTATAGCACATACATTTGGCATTTAACCTTCACTCAGTAGCTTTGGCTTAAAGACAATTACGCTTTAACTATCTCTGTGTATGCAGTTGAAGTCTGCTGGGTCCAAAGCAACATTAGACCCCAATGCCTGTCATTGTATCTACAGTTAAACACACACTTATTAGCCCTCCTGTGAAATTAAAATTCTTTCTCTAATGTTTCCCAAGTGATGCTTAACAGAGCATGAAAACTTTTCAAAGTATTTCCTATTGTATATTTTTCTTTTGGAAAAAGTCTCATTTAATTTTAATCACATCAAATTTTTTGTTGCCCAATGACTTGCCTAATTAACCTAATTAACCTAGTTGGGTCTTTAAATTTCACTTTACAGTAAGCTGAATACTAGCATCTACAAAATAACTAGTAAAATATGATACACTATCATCATGGAAATGACACAAGAAATTAGTCATTAAAAATAATAAAGTTATTCAAGTTTATGTTTATAAAATTTGTTGCAAAAATCTTCACTCTGTCAAACAGGACTTGGGAAATATTTGGAATGTAATAACATTTTTCAACTGTATATGTGGGCAGCGCGGTGGCGCAGTGGGTAGCACAATCGCTTCACAGCAAGAAGGTTGCTGGTTCAAGCCCCGGCTGGGTCAGTTGGCGTTTCTGTGTGGAGTTTGCATGTTCTCCTCGTGTTGGCGTGAGTTTCCTCCGGGTGCTCCGGTTTCCCCCACAAGTCCAAAGACATGCAGTATAGGTGAATTGGGTAAGCTAAATTGTCCGTAATGAATCGGTGTGTATGGATGTTTCCTAGTGATGGGTTGCAACTGGAAGGGCATCCGCTGCGTAAAACATAGGCTGGATAAGTTGGCGGTTCATTCCGCTGTGGTGACCCCAGATTAATAAAGGGACTAAGCCGAAAAGAAAATGAATGAATGAACTGTATATGTCTATATTTCACAACAGAAAGAATAACAAAATATAACAATAATATTGTGTGTAAACAAAGAATTGTACTGAATTTGTACTCAGGGTACTTCAAATCTTATAAGTACACATAAAACAACATTACTTGTCGATACTAAAATCTTAATAAAAAAAGGCTCTTTAAATGTGCCTAAAAGTAAGTTTTGTAATAATGTCAAATTAAAAGTTTGCCTTTTTTTTTTTTAAATACTTGTGCTACTCTTAAAATGTTGAACATTATATCAATCCAATCCATGCTCAGTGAAACTAGTTTGATGGAGAAAAATATATCTACTGCTGTTGCAATTAACAAATATCGGTATCCGCATCGATATTTGTATCGGTATTGAAATTGTTAGGAGGTTTTTTTATGTAAAAATCGTTATCTATCAGTGCATACCTAATATATATTATATATAATATAATTTTCCAATTATAGTGTAACATTTACATTTACATTTAAATTAATTTACATTTAAATCTTATAAATTGCATCATCAATATTACACATGATTAAAAATTCATTAAAACAAATAAGATGCATGTTGCTTTATTTATTCATTCATTTTCCTTCGGCTTAATCTCTGATTTATCAGAGGTCGCCACAGCAGTGTGAACTGCCAACTATTCCAGCATATGTTTTACGCAGTGGATGCCCTTTCAGCTGCAACCCAGTACTGGGAAACACCCATACATTTTCACATTCTCACACACACACACACACTCATACACAATGGCCAATTTAGTTCATCCAATTCACCTATAGCACATGTCTTTGGACTGTGGGGGAAACAGGAGCACCCAGAGAAAACCCACACCAACACAGGGAGAACATGCAAACTCCACACAGAAATGCCGACTGGTCCAGCAGGGACTCGAACCAGCGACTTTATTGCAGTGAGGTGACAGAACTAACCTCTGATCCACAGTGCCACCCCATGTTGCTTTAGACAAAGTATATTTTAGATTATTACAAAAGCACGTCAGTACAAATTTAGCTGAATTTAAGCATTATGTGTTCTGGGTCTGTTTATCTGTAAATATTAAGCTGTTTGTGAGGTTATTATGGTGCTGCAATTATGGATACCTTCTTAACTAAAACAAAAAAAAAGTAAATACATAAACAAAAATAAAATATATTTAATTTTAAATAGCTTTTAAATCATTGTAACCCTCTATTTTAAAATGTACTAGTTAAACACATTCCATGTACTTAGTAATTACAATTAATAATGCACAATTGCATGCAACTATCACTAATCCTGACCACATTCTAACGCTAACCCTATAGTACATGTAGTGTAACCAATATCATAAACAAACAAATAAACAAATATATAGATGCCAATTCCAGTGTTAAGTACTTAAGGATTTGAACAAACCCCTAACACTATAAATGAGAAATATAATAGTGATGTTTCCTTTAGCCACAAAATATGTGATGTGTCATGCATTACAAGATTAATTTGTCTCAAAATGAGCAGGACATGATGGCATTACAAGTTGGCAGCAGTCTCTGAATAAGTCCTGTAGCGTGTCTAAGTAATGGCCCGTGAAGAGTTTATTGAGTCTTGTACCAGCCGAGTTAACGAGAATGGCAAGGGCATAAAGACATGTGTCTGTGCGTATTAAAATACTCTAAAATGATCTAAACTGTCCTCAGTAATGTATTACCTGCCAACTGATGTATCTTTGTCAAAATAACATAGAATACATTCATAAATCACTCGCACCGAACATTTGATGTCCTCTATCAAGTGTTTCCTGATTGTGATCAGTGTGGACGGAGATCCAGATATAGGAGATAATCAAACTGACGAATGGCTCCATTTCACACAGAAAGAGCGAATCAACATTTATGGCCTCATTAGCTTCCAAAAGGCAGTTCAGGAAAGTTTTATAAATGGGATTGAGCAAAATATTAATTACTAAATGAACACTGAACATTGCAGAAAAAGAATATACCAAATAAAGGGCTGTTCACACAATGTTTTCAGACAAAAATGGGAACACTTTTATACATTTTATCTGTTCGCTTACATGACAATGTCCCATTTTTGGACTGAAAATATATCAATTTGAAAACAGGCTTGAAAATGGACGTTTTTGAAAATGTCGCTGTTGTTATGTCTTTTGTAAACATCAAAAATATAAGTCTTTAAAAAGGAGGAAGTCAACTGCCCTAGCTTACACTAAAAAATGCAATGACAAAAAGTCAAGACAACAACTATTTTTTTATGTTTCTTTAACTCATTTTAATGCTAATCAGGTTTCAACAAATTTTTTCTTACAAAGTTTAACTTAATATTTTTAGTCAGTTTGATTGATGTAAGTAGAGATGACAAGTTGAAAGTTCAATTGATTTTTAACTAAAAATTTAGGGCAGCAAGATTTTTTTACAGTGTGCATAATACTGCATTTTGGCCATTTTGTAAACGCAGATTGTTGCAGTACTCAATCCATCCAACCATTAGACCAACCAACCAACCAACCATACATCCATCCAATCATCTATCTATCCAACCAACCAACCAACCAACCAACCATCCCACCATCCATCAATCCATCCATCCATCCAACAACAATCCATCCAACCAACCCACCAACCAACCAACCAACCAACCAACCATCCATCCATTCAAACAACCATCAATCCAACCAACCAACCAACCATTCAAACAATCAACCAACCAACCAACCATTCAAACAATCAACCAACAATCCAAACATCCATCCCACCATTCAACCAACCAACCAAATAACCATCCATCCATCCATCCAGACATCTAATACCGACATCAGTTGGCGTTGATATTTGGCTGTGGCATTAAACCAAAATCCAACATCAGCTTAACGTCATGGTGTGACATCCATACAACGTCAAAGTCTAACATCAGTAGATGTCTATCTTTGGTTGGTTTTATGTTGTGCAATCATCTCAGTCGGAGTCTGACCTCAAACTGATATTGGGTTCTTACGTCAACCTGATTTTCACATACAACCAAAATTCAAAGTTAGCCGTGTGTCATCTGTGTGATGTCCTGTGCCTCCTGGGCTAGGTCTTTTCCAGGTAAGTTTAATTTCTTAGCTCAAATTTGACTAGCGTTTTAGCCGTAAGTAATTATTAAATCTCTGTGTATGTTCAGACATTGTCCCATTTAGGGGTTCAGACTCATCTGTGTTTGCTTTTTTTTTTCTCTCTTTTCTGTCTCATCCGCAACTCCGGTGGGCGGAGTCAGCCTCATTCTGAAAACTCTACTCATTGGGCAATTTCTACCTGCAGTGCTGATTTTTTTAGACTACTACTTTTAATTTGAGTCCTGGTTACAAAATGTTAATGTGTTATTCTCACATTAAATTAATCTCACATTTTAAATTTATAGTCCACGAATGGCAACCAATTGAACTTACACCTGGAAACACCTTTAAAAGAACATGGCACTGATGTAAGCTACATTTTTCATTTGCAATGTATAAAGTTTAATCATTTTTTCACTACTGACTACTCGAATACTTTAGGAGGGCTGATTTTCACTCATACTTTGAGGAGTAATTAAAACAGTTAATTTTACTTACATTTGTTTTGTCAAGTAATATACTTTTACTTGAATATGATTTTTCAGTACTCTCCATCGCTGGACATAAGCAGATCCCATAACTCCAGAATATCACCAATATCAAAGTGCTTTAAAAAGATTTTCCATTTCATTCGTCTCTCAGTTTTTGGCCTCCTGATGTCTTCTGTTCAGTGTTAATGAAATATGGTGCTTTACATGAAGAGAGGACATATTTAAAATGTAGTTCATTCCAACAAGTATCAAGAGGAGATGAATGTAATATATAAATCCTTGGCTGTGTCTATCTGTTTTACATCTTTGAAAATCTTTTCATTAGTTCTTCCTGTTCCTTCAATACACGATACAATGAGACCGGCTTTAGACTTATACTCCATCTGATATGGCGTGCTGCCATTATAACGGCTAATTAAATTCAATCTTTTCAATATTCTGAGTGTTCTTTCATGGCTCCATCCAATCATTCACTGGAATAAACTAATTTAGACCTTCCTCCAGGCCTCTAATGTGAGAGATTATGTGTATATAATTCTAAAATCAAACATGACAGATTGTTTCCTGGGAAAAAATTGCCAGTGCATTTTTTTCATATATATTTATGTATATAATAAGACAAGGTTTTGTTACTTTGTCTTTTTATTTTGAATTGTAAAGTCTATCAATCAATCAATCAATCAATGACCAGTTTTTGTAATCAACAAGTTAGAGGTACCTTGACAAGGACCATATAATTATATTGTTATGAATATTTGCTGTATATACATACTGTATATATACACACACACACTAAACCAGATCTGCTACAGATTCTTGTTCTGCCCTGCTCTCTTTCCTTGACCTGAAATAAAGTATCTGATGTTCCAGAAATAACTTTAGAAAGATATGGAAGGATATGTACTTCCTAAACTTAAACCATAAACCAATGATCGATTAATGTCATTTGCATCACCATGCTATCCACATTTCCTCCGGAGTTTTATGTAATTTTGGGTGATTCTTTTTTTAATTTGTTGACTTTAACTGCAGTTTGGCACTTTCACTTTCATTCGGGAACATTTCATGCATGCCCCCCGTGACAAACGAGATATTGAATGTGACTATGAACTGCTGGAAGAGTGTTGTTTTAATGGAATTTCATACTACATGCCGAATGGGTAAAAAAACACTTCGCATTTTGCGGTATGTGTGTGTGTGTGGTCCTTCACTGACTCGGTAGGTGCAAAGAATAACAGCCGTGTGTGTATGGAATATCCTGTCGCAAAACACAGCAAAATGTCCTACAGGATGATAATAGTTTAATTAAGGTGATACATGTCTGTACTGCAAGTCAATAATGCAACTAAAATCGACATACTCCACATCTTAATAATTAATTAATCAATCAAAAATCGTTGTCGACTCTTAATCAGAGTAATGTCTTAATCGTCTAAAATCGGATTATTGGTGCCCATGTAAACGTACTCGGTGTTGTCATGTAAGGCAAATTTTATGCTGTACATGGGAAATTATTATACCTGTAATGCATTCATTACAAAAGGTTGACTATAGCAACTATAAAGAGTACCCGGGAGAGGAAGAATAGGAAACGCTGACTCTAGGCATATTAAATGATATAAGACAGTTTACATAAAGCAGCTTGACCCACTTGCATTTTTTTAAAGTCCTAATTGGTACGACTTTCAAGACACAGCCAAGGCTTTTTTTTTTTTCTCGGCATCGCTGATAGAAGAGCAGTATCTGATTCTCACTCCTCATGATAAAGAGCATTCAGCACTTCTCCAGCATTATAAAACCACTGTCTGAAGTGAAACCCATTCTGCTCTTTCTAAATGGGATAATGAGCCTCCAGTCTCCCCTTCAACTTTGCACAATGTCTGAAAATAAAAGGCTGATATGGCACATGTTTTCAAAGTTTATGTTGATTAAGGCATGTTTGGTTCAGGACGGAAAAAGACCTATACGACAACAGTTTCCTCCTTTTGTTTCAGGTTATATTCTGACAAGCAAGTGCACTTTCTGCTGTCTACCTTTATTCCTGAAATCTTAGTTTTGTCCTATATAACTTGTTAGCAGTTCTACCTGCTGACAGTGCATAATATTGGTACCTGAAGTGTTTTGGGCTAAAGCATCCTCTTTTTATAGATGTTAAATCTGAAGACCCAGAAATGTCATCTGTTGTTAAACTTTTAAAGGGCTCCTGTGTTATACAGGGAGGTTTTCATGGTTGATTACAATGCAAGCTAGATTAGTATGACATTCACTCATTTTCCTTCGGCTTAGCAGAATGAACCGCCAACTTATCCAGCATATGTTTTACACAGTGGATGCCCTTTCAGCCACAACTCAGTACTGGGAAACACTCATACACATTCACACACACACACACACTCATACACTACGGGCAATTTAGTTTATTCAATTCACCTGTATCGCATGTCTTTGGACTGTGGGGGAAACCGGAGCAAACAGTGCTTCAATCGGTGCTTTTGAAAACACTATTGGTTGGGTTTATGGAAGGAGGAGGGTGGGTCAGTCGATCGGTCAGTTAATCAGTCGACAGCGGCCTCTGGTGGATTTGTGCAAGAACAGCAGGCTCCAATGGAAACTCCACACAGAAATGCCAACTGGCCAAGCCAGGATTTGAACCAGCAACCTTCTTGCTGTGAGGCGTCAGTGCTAACCACTGAGCCACCGTGCCGCCCTTCTCATGTTCAGTGTTTGCTTATTTATTTATTTTTTATTTATTTATCAGCAAAATGCCTTTATAGTCAATTTTTATAATAATTAAATGAAACGTACAGCTCTAAGCCTAAAAGTGGTACAATAATAATCATGAGGTTTCATTTATTTGTAGATTAATTTACAATGCCTTTGAACAATCAGAATCACGAGGGAGAAATTATATATTTGATAAGATATGAAGTTGTCTTTACTGCACAAAAAAAATAAATAAATAAAATCACATACAGATTATTAAATGTAAAAACATCTATTTAAGTCTCAATATATTTGCAAATAAATACAAGTTCAGAAATTCATAATGGTTCGGTTTGTGTTGCATGAATGCACAATATATAAGGTGTTTGCTTTTTGCTTTGTTTGAGAGTCTTCATCAAAACCTGTCAATTATGTGAAATGTCACAGCACAAAACCAGCTGCTAATGAATGGTATTTCAAGCATGCTCTTGTTGTATTTTCAGTAAGCTTCCCTTTAGTGCTGTCCTTTTCACTAACATGAGAATAAAAGTAAAGCGTTTGCAAGCTGATGGTGCTTTCTGTAATGGGATATTGATTGAGATATTATAATAACGCGTTCAGTGTTTGAAGCAGAGGAATGGAGTCAACACTAATTGATTTGTCACAAGAAATGAAATCAATATCAAGATTTAGCATGCTATTCCCGTTACCAGTGACATTTAGATTTGGTGCATCCAGTCTAGTCTGGCAGGTAAGTTTTTTTTCCTTTTATATTAGAATGATGACAGACAGACAGAGAAACATATATATACACACACACACACATACATACATACATACATACATACATACATACATACATACATACAGAGAGACAGACAGATAGACAGGCAAATGACCAGACAGACAGACAGATGATAGACAGACAGATAGATAGACAGACACACAGATAGACAGACACACAAATGACCAGACAGATAGACAGACAGACAGATAGACATGATAGACAGACAGATGATAGACAGACAGACAGAGGGACAGACAGATAGACAGACGATAGACAGAAAGACAAATGATGGACAGACAGACAGACCGATGATAGATAGATAGATAGATAGATAGACAGACAGACGGACTTGCAGTGTTTAACACATTACACTATTTCTCTGACACACTCTGTTGCTGCAATATAGAGATTCAGTTCTTTAGATTAAAATGCGGTTACTGTTTTTATCCGAGTCAGTCTAATGGGGTTTGCTTGTGTTTTGAAAGAGCAGCAGTTTTGTGTGTGTTTGGGCGTATATTATGTTCAGTGCATTAGTATGAGTCTGCTGTCCTGTGCTTTTTTTTTTCTCCCCGCTGTGGAGTCCTCAGATAACCCCAAACTGCATGTGTCAGCTCAGGTCTCCTGCCACGAGGTCATGTGCCGGGGCTTCGTTCCATCATATCATGAACAAAGATTAGGTGATGGTAAATTACGCATCTGTAATTGCATCCACATAGTCCATTTCATCTATTATCTGTAATCCTGAGCTAAAGCAGCCGCAGCTCAAATGGTAGCCAGAACACAGAGCAGAGCTAACAAGCCCCAGTAATCCTGTGTGGGTTCAAGAGGTGTCAAAAATTAGGCTTCTTTTGCAGATATGCCCTGTTATCTGCTGTCTGGCCGCATATTATGGAAAATGTGAATACACAGTGAAGTAAAAATGGTACTTTTTTCAGATTTATTAAAACAGTTTGCATTGTAAATTATTTTTGACATTTTGAATGTCAAATAAAATACTAAGACAATGTCAAAGAAAATACTAGCACGTTCGCCTCACAGCAAGAAGGTCACTGGTTCGAGCCTCGGCTGGGTCAGTTGGCGTTTCTGTGTGGAGTTTGCATGTTCTCCCCGTGTTGGCGTGGGTTTCCTCCGGGTGCTCTGGTTTCCCCCACAAGTCCAAAGACATGCGCTATAGGTGAATTGGGTAAGCTAAATTGTTCGTAGTGTATGTGTGCGAATGGGTGTGTATGGATGTTTCCCAGAGATGGGTTGCAGCTGGAAGGGCATCTACTGCGTAAAACATATGCTGGATAAGTTGGCGGTTCATTCCGCTGTGGCGACCCCAGATTAATAAAGGGACTAAGCCGAAATGAAAATGAATGAATGAACGAACATTTGTAATGTATTTATTTTCTTTTTCAAATATTTCCTAGGAATTGCAAGAAAGTTTTCACAGTATTTCCTATACTATTTTTTCTTCTGGAGAAAATCATATTTGTTTTATTTCGGCTGGAATAAAAGCAGTTTTTAATTTTTAAAATAAGGCATTTTAAGGTAAACATTATTAGACCCCTTAAGCAATATTTCTTTTATGGTTATACAATGATTTGCCTAATTACCCTTGTTAACCTAGTTAAGCCTTTAAATTGCACTTTAAGCTGAATGCTAGTATCTTGAAAAATATCTAGTAAAATATATGTAGAGTCACCACGGCAAAGATATAAATACACAAACATGTCAGAAAAACATGGCACTTTGTTATTTTATGCAACAACAACAAAAAATGCGAGTAAAACATGATTTTTGTTTAATTTTATAAATTGCCGATGAGTCAGAGGAAAAGACAACCAGATCGTTGAGGTAAGCATTACAGTTTGGAACCCCAGACAATACGATGTTTACGAGGCGCTGGAAGGTTGCGGGAGCGTTTCCTAACCCGAAAGCAATTACTTTGTATTGTAGGAAGTTATCTGGTGTAACAAACACTGAAATTTGTAAGGTTATTTAACTGTAAGGTTAGTTACCAACTGTCATTTTATGATAGATAGACAGACAGACATTTCTAGAATAGCATAGATAGGCCTATTAACATTTTACCTAAAACCATACATAAAACTATATATATGTATCCCATTATTTCAAGGTTTAAAAAGATTTGTTATTTTATATATATATATATATATATATATATATATATATATATATCTTTTTAAATATAAAAATGTATCTCCAGCGTTTAAATACATACACGTTGAATCCCAGCTATTTTTAACACGGTGTTGGATTGTTGTGTATACACAGAACATGAGATTAAGGCTATTAAATGTACAAAGGGAAAAAAAAAGTGCAAGTGAAAAGCCTCTAGTGGGAATGAGTTGAATGCTTTCATGGTCTTCAGTTATTAGTCTCTGTCATGGTTCATGCCGGAGCAATCGTAGAAGCTTTTCAGTGAGGATGATACCCAGACGCTGCACTATACACCCCAACAGCACAATAATTGCTGTTTCTTTTTCCCCCCCTCCACCAAAATTGCACTCTTTATGAGTGCAGCTCCATGAACCATTCAGCCCTTGAACTTGTTTTTTTTTTTTAGTTTTAGCTGAACACATTATTCTGAAGATGTTCTGTAGAAGAAAATACTTTCTGAAGTGCTATTTGAAGAGCACAGCCCTGCTTCAACTCATTCACCTACAGCGAGCTTCCATGAAAGTTAGTCATGCATGTTCACGGCTCCAGTAAATATAACACAGCTGCAGCCAACAGCATCTTTTTCGTGTCATTGGACATTTGATCAGCCGTATGCTGCAATTTCTAGTTACCGTTAAATAACACACTTCAGCTTAAGCTCTCGCACTAAACAAGTGCATGAGGTCAGTATGCAGCATTCAGAGAGAAAAAAAAAGAGATTTGATTAGAACTGACTTCAAAAAATCCTGAGTGTAAGATGAAGAGAGGGAGGTGCTGAGAAGTGTTTTTCCACAGTGAGGTTGAAATATCAATGGACTTTCATTGCATTATACACACTAATGCTGGGAGTGAAGAAACCTTTATCCTTGTCGTGGACTATTCTTGTGTTTCATACCGAGATCCATCAGGATCATTTCTACTATTCTGCTTCTGACCACAAAACGAATGACCTCACATGACCTGGCAAGCTACTTTCCCAACCCTGTTCCTGAAGGCACAGCAACAGTACACATTTTCAACCTCTCCCTAATCAAAACACACCTGAAGCAACTCATCAGAACATAAGAAGAGACTCTAAAACCAGAAGTGAATGGGTCAGATAAGGGAAACATCCAAAATATGTACTGTTGGTGTGCCTCCAGGAACAGGGTTGGGAATCACTGCCCTACAGAACCGCATTTTTGTTTTAAAACAGAAAATGCTCCTTGTTCATATTGGTGTTTGTACCATCATGCTTCAGAAAAAACAATCTCCATCCACACTATACAGTCAAAACAACATCAAAAAAACATAAAAATGCTAACTGATTTGATGTCAACAACGTGACGTCCATTTGACAATCAGATTGAACTGATGCCCTGCTGACCACCAAAATAACAACACAAAAAAGACATGCAACAACATCCCCACAACACAATGCATGTAAACTACCTCGATGTCAAAACAACAACAAAAAAAAACATGTGAAAAACACTTTCAAAATGCTAACCTATGTTTAAAAAGTTGTAAAAAAAAAAAAAAAAAACAACAACAGTGGACCATAGTTGCCTGAATTATTATAACATGGTTCTTGTAATTTAAGGGGTGGTCCACACTGTATTTGTTAAGGCTTGGTTGTGTAGGAAGATGCGAAGCAATGTGTGCTCATGCTTCACTTGTAGAAAATCATGTTATTTTTTCATATATCTCACTTTGATTATATACAGCTACTCAGCTTACATGAAAACAAATGTCATATTTCCTAGTTCCTCTGAAGGCCCGCCCTCAAGAGGCTCTAATTGGTCAGCTAACATAATGGATAACATAATGGACGTGTATCGGCTCCAGTGCCTTCAAGCACACGCTTTTTGCGCTGTGTAAACAGTCAGTCAGAGAAGCTGTTAGCCGCAGCAGTTTGTGCTTGAATCTGACAGAAAGTGAAGAGTACACAGTTGAACCTCACGCCTGCTCACGCCTGTGAAAGTGTCTTTCACACATATTTGGAATAAGCATGCGTAAGTAATATGAAACACTCATATCTTTTGCGAGTTCGTTATTTGAGATGTAGAACGCAGGGAAAGCATCTGCATAGAGAGACACTGCACGCGCTGCTGAAGATTGTGGCTGTTTACAGGGGTTTGACAGATAAATATGAATTTGTAGCTAAATTGTTAACAGTGCCAAACAGCCTTTCCCGTTGTTTACATCCTAGTTTACGTCCTCGCTACAACATACCGTTAACGCTAGAAACGGTGCATGCAATTGATCAATTTTAATAAATAGAAATATTTACAGGTTGTGGCTCACAATCCACAGCTTCGTCGGTTGGAGTTTTTAGCCGACTCCAGCACTGAACTGGGAGAGATTCTGGAAGTTCTCCTTTGTCAAATGCTAGCTATATATTTTTTTAATTACTCTCTGGAACATAATTACAATTAAACTGTAAGCACTTCTCTCTTTGTGTCGTGTCCAAATACAGAAACAGAACAAGCTCTGTGGAAATAGCAGCGTTTGGACGGCACTTTTGCTTTCTCTGCTATGCATTATTGCGTGTAACCCGAAGGCCTGTGATCTCATTAACCCGGATGTATTTTTTCATAGTCCCCAAACTTTGTTCGCTGTAGGCTTTGCTAAGCTAACTCTGTAAAAGCCAATGCCTCTCTTTGCATTGAACTTTGATCATATTACATTCAGAGATGTTGTTTATGTTCACACAGCTACATTTCACATGAATTAAAGTTTAAAATATGATATCGATGTGGACCACCCCTATAAATTAAAGCATACAATTAAAAAATTCTAACAACATAAGCTGATTCACAAACTAATGATCCTTATGAGCCTGTTCTTTTTAATGAAACTAAATTTCCAGCACAACAGCACTGTAATATCATCCAAATGATTCTTGACAAAAGAGCCACAAATGACTCATTGACAATTGACTCACTAAGTCAGCTCTTTTCAGTGAATCAAAACAAATTGCAAACAGTCCCAAAATTGGACAAGTATAATTAAGTATATTATTATATTAATATAATAAGGCATCATTTTATAATATAACTGAAATAATCAATTGAATTATAGTCAAGACAAACCAAATCAAGAGATTGTGTACCTGATTAAAATCGAGAAATCAATACTCAAGCCCAAAGCATAAACCGGTTTAGGTTTGCACCAGGCATGACGATTGATTTTTATTATTTATTTTTTTGCAGGGTCACTCAGGTGGAAATGAGAGATGAAATATAGAGGACGTCTCCTATAACCTGTCAAATCAGACAGCTAAAATAACGAAGGGATGGGAAAAAAAAAAAAAAAAAAAAAAAAAAAAAAAAAAAAAAAAAAAAAAAATCACAATAGCTTTTAGTACAAAGTGAAACGCACAAATGAACTTGCTCTCTTCACCTCATATGACTCTGCTGCAGGGATGATGGAGCTCTTTTCTTAATCCCGCTCACTAATTGGAATGTAATTACCAATTAAGGGCTGACAAATGCAAGATGGGGCCTTCTTAATGCTGGTTTTGGAGTGTTAGAGATTGGGAGAAATGCAGCCAAAGGTTTTATTAAAACCAGCTAATTTTTCGGTCCACAGTATATGTTTTTTGAGAGAGTGGGAAAAAGAAAAAAATCATTCTTGCTCCCCTAGAGGTGATACAAGGCGATATCTCTCATTGCAGACATGGGGTCTGTGTGTTTGTAGCGCCTGCATATATTTAAAAGCCAATGAAATGAATTACAATGAGGAATCAGCAGATTGCAGGAATGACTTTTGCTCCCATGGCTTGCGTAGGCAATGTAAAAGACAGCTGGCCACCGAAGATGGAAGATCATAACCTGGAGAAAAAAGTAGGTAACACTTCATTCGTCTTCCATATTCATGAGTCAATTGATAGACATACTGCGCTACTTATGGGACATTATGTGCTCTGTTGGTGTATTGATTGCCTTGCAGAGAACAGTCTCCATTTCTTTGTAGCCTTTCCAACATTTCCATTATTGAGTTCTGCTACTGTCTACAAACATAAAAGTATTATACTGTGGTGAAAGACGCTTAAAGGGATAGTTCACATTAAAATGAAAATTCTCACTGTTTACACAGCCTTAAGTGGAACCAAACCTTTCTTTCTTTCGTTGAAAAAAACTAACACCACTGAAGTGTTTAACTGAAGAAAGAAACTTAAGGGTCAGTAAATTATGACAAAAATTTTTGTTTTGGATGAACAATCTCTTTAAGTCAAGTTGAAAACATTCATGAAATATGTAGACTCATATTTTTATTTTAACAGTCATTTTATAATGTTACTATTGCTGTTTTATATTATACTCCTGATTAATATATCTGACATGAAATGTGCTATATGTAAAATTTACAAAATCCAGAGAAATAAAAAAACCCTATTTTTAAAAATGCAATATATGAGCAATATCACACGAGTAGTAGTGTGATATGGCTGTATATCGTTGGCTTGAGGCCGCAGGCCGAGTGCCTTAGTGTCCCACAAGTGACAATATACAGCCATATCGCACTGCTAGAAGTGTGACATTGCGTTTATACAACAGTTCAATGGCCAAATCATGTTTATAAAAAAGAAAATCAAACATGGAGAGTCTCAAAGATCCTTTTGTACGAGGAATTACTTTCTTCCGCCGCTCATTCACATCTGCAGCTGACGTCAAAACAGCAGAAACCGTTGCTACTTCACAAACGTCACTTCAGAGCTAGTATTAGAATGATTCTCTAGCGTAATACATAAAGTGATGACAAAACAGATGATTTTACTCCCATTTTAAGATTATAAGGCTGAAGGGCATGAAATGCCATCTCAGTCTGCAGAGATTTCCCAGTATTTTCCCTGTTGCAATCTAGATTTCACAATAATTAACTCTGAAAAAGCCAAAGCAAATCAAACACTGCCAGATTACTGTGGTATAAATACAAGCACTACAAAATACAAAAGAAATACAAAAGAATCAACTTTGTCACTTACTTGTTCTGTAATGATTTATCAGGGGTAGTTTAAAACATACACTGAAAAAAAAATACTGTTTTTCTCCCCAAAGGACTTATTATATGGCTTCTGTCGCCATCTTGTGGCTGAACGTCAACCGTTTTTTTCTCTGCTTAGTATGATAGGCTGGCCGCCAACGCGCTGAATCTCCGAAATTATGAATATTTAAAATAGGCACTATCCTTCTAAATAAAATGGATAGTTGCAATCTAAACAACTACATTCTTGCCTAAAAAGCCTCAAAGAGACATTATGTTGTCCAACAGCTGCAATATTCGTCAAACTGTAGTGAGTTTATTCCTCTGCTTGTAACTCTGTGGGCGGAGTAATACACAAGGATGAAGAGGCTGTTATAACAGAATATCACACGGCTATCAACCAATCAGATTCGAGAACCAGACAGAACTGTTGTATAAATAAATAAATAAATAAATAAATAAATAAATACACACACACACACACACACACACACACACACACACACACACTACTAATAGTATATTAATAGTATATTATTATATATTCATTCATTCATTCATTCATTTTCTTTTCGGCTTAGTCCCTTTATTAATCTGGGGTCGCCACAGCAGAATGAACCGCCAATTTATACAGCATATGTTTTACGCAGCAGATGCCCTTCCAGCTGCAACCCATCACTGGGAAACATTCACACACACCCATTCACACTCATACACTACGGACAATTTAGCCTACCCAATTCACCTATAGCGCATGTCTTTGGACTTGTGGGGGAAATAGTATAGTATAATATTAGTATATAACTACTAATTTACTACAGGGTCAGTAAATTATAACATAAATTTAAGTTTTGGAACAATCAAGTCAAGGTGAACACAATGAAATATGTAGACTTATATTGTTTTTATACAACAGTAATTTTATAATGCCCCATTGTTATTTTAAATTCTAATTTTGTTTCGTATATGTCCCTTATAATAGGTTTATATCAATCCAAGTTTAAAAGCTTTTGTCCTAATACACACTTTCTCAGTGTCTGAAATTATTTATTCAAAGATCCGTCTCCTTTCCAAGAGCCTATGGTACGATTAGTTTGATGATGTGGTTGGTCCACCACTGATAGCTCGTTAGCATATGTGAATTTCAGCTCCGGATGCTTCCTTAGCACTTATGAACTTATAAAAAAAAAAATTACAAAAATACGCTCAAGTTCTCAACACAAACCTTTTCCAGACCTCAGATACAGTTTGACAAACTCAGATTATGCATATTTGTGGCATACAAACATAAGGGATGAGCAAAATAACAATAATAATAAGTCTTGAATTACTGATTACTTTCTTTTGGCAGTTAAAAGTTCATTTAGGAGACAATTATGAATCATTAATTTTGATCTTTGAAACTTTTACAGACCATTTGCATCTATAAACAAATCAATTACACTCCATGAAAAGTCATCTCCAAATAGCACGACAGACTATAAAACCCAGAGTTACTGAACTGTTTAGCTCACTCATTCTTAATAGATCATCCTGTTCAAGATTGACTGTTTGACTTGAAAGAAACCGAAACACAGCGGGTGAAAGACTACAGTGAGACTACAGCACATGAATATTTCATGAGGAAAGTGTTTTTCGTTTATGATTAGGCTCACGTAGTCACTTTGACACAATGGCAAAGGGTCTTCAAACTGCAGCTTAGTCTTGACAAGAATTACCCACTTAGACAGAACAGAGGGTCTGACCAACATGTAAAGTATTTCGTTTTGTTTTAAAGAATGCCTTTGTATGGCACTGATTGAACCACAATAATAGGAGGATGTGGGGGAAAAGAATAGTTTAGCTGAACATTTGTAGATAACACCGATATAATAATGGAAACCTTTTTTACAAATATAGTATACAGTTGTTGTTGTTGTTGTTGTTTTTAGTTAACCTACGAAAACTATAAAATGTGGCTTTATTTTTACTTTTACATAAAGTACATAAAATATATGACATAAATTCCATATATCTCAGACAAGACGTCGACGCACTGAGGTGCTATTTGTTGAAAGTGTCAGTGTTTACGAATGGATTACATTAAAAAAAACCATGAGTAATCTTGACAAACTATACATCAGTCTAAAGCTACAACCCTCAAGAAGCGATTGTAGCTAGTTGTTTTTCAATGGAAAGCTTATAAAGAAATGTAATTGCTAAATGTGTGCAAGGAGAACACAACACTTCAAAACACACTTACTAAACGGAGTACATACATATCAGCATAATAACAAGAAACACACACTCGCATTCATTGCTGTACATCGCGGTTTATTTTGAAAGGTAAGGATCCCGTAGAGCACATTTAGTCCAACAACACAATAGTGTTGAATTATGGATGGTTATTCATTTGTTTACGTCCCAGTTTCTTCTGGAGACCAACACATTAATGTTTACATTGTTTACAATGTCCCTTACACGCGAAAACGGCGACTGTAGTAAAAAGCCACATGATTTTATAGCTTACAGCGTTACAACAAAATGAAACCACTAACTGAATAAAAACTTCGAAGTTATAGTTCGTTATAGTATAGTAAAATAGTTATAGTAAAAAGTCCTAGGTAATGTGTTGAAATAGTCTTTTGTCATGCTTTTAAAGTCAATTGTCATGCAAAGTATGTTAAGTACTTGATTAAAATGGAAACAGATTAAAATATTTTACATCAAATGTGCTAAATGTACTTCAATCTTAGAAATATAAAAATTATACATCTGATTATATTTAATATACACAATTGTTCATACAGTTGAGGGAAAAATTATCAGCCCTCCTGTGAAATATTTATTCTTTTTCAAATATTTCTGAAGCGATATTCAATGGAGCAAGGGTGTTTTCACAGTATTTCCGATAATATTCTTTCTTCTGGAGAAAGTCTTGTTTTATTTTGGCTAGATTCAAATGTTACCTTTTTAAAAACCATTGTAAGGTAAATATTATTAGACCCCTTAAGTAATTATTTCCCGATTGTCTACAGGACAAACCACTGTTATACATTGACTTGCCTAATTAACCTAGTTAAGCCTTTAAATTGCACTTTAATACTACCATCTTGAAACATGTCTAGTAAAATATTGTGTACTGTCATCATGTCATAAAATAATGTTATTAGAATCTGCTTATAAAAACTATTATGTTTCAAGAGTTCACACTTAGCTGATGATTGGTAATATAGCTTGTTTGGCATGCTGTCCCGGGAGAGAGCCCTGAGCTCACGAGATCCTCGAGCCCTGGGCTCCCTCCCGTTTGCAGGGTGAGAGGTGAGCTTGAGCTCAGGTAGATCTCGATGAACTCCCCCGACTTATTTCTGGCTAACAGAATGGCTGAAAATAGATGTATCCTTATTAAGAGCTTGGCAATGGTATCGCTTAGTGTGTTCAATTTACTTAAATTGCGTGTTTTTTGGACTGTGGGAGGAAACCGGAGAACCCGGGGAAAACCCACATGAGCACGGGGAGAACAAGCAAACTCCACACAGAAATGTCGACTAGTTTAGTTGGGACTTTAACCAGAGACATTCTTGCTGTGAGGCGGCAGTTTTAATCACTGGGCCACCGTGTCGCCCATCTGGGAAGGTGGAGGAGTAGGGCTGGGTGGGGGGGGGGGGGTTCTTCAAGACGAAGGTACTGATATAAGGGAACTCTGGTTATTTATGGGGATCTAGGAATCATCTGATTGGTGAATCAATTGAGATAAATAAACTTCACTTAGAAATGTGTTGAAAAAAAAAACATGGGGGAAAAAAAAATATAAAATAATTAAAATTTAACTGTAAATATAGAAAATCAAAGTATATTTTAGTTTACCATAAATATCTATCAGCATATTGAACAGTACACTTTAGTTTTATTTCAAAGACAACAGAAGCAGTCATGAAATTACACATAAAAGTGATTGCACGTCCTGCTTAAGCGGATCAAATTAGCACTCTAATGCTTTTTGCACTTAACTTCATTTAAATTAGAATACATTTTCATTTAAGTGCAATTAACATGCCATTTAGTGCCCTAAACCAGTGCATTCAGATCGCTCAGCAGTATTCTTAAGCATAATAAAAACACTTTTTATAGGCATGCTAAATCATACTCATTTTTCTCCTTGTAATCTTCTCTTTCTTTACCAGGTTAAAGGTCTAAAAAAAGGTGAGGTGTCTACTGGGTTAAAGCAGCACATCAGTCTCCTCCCAGCAGACGGATCAATGGAATTGATCTAGAGTCTGGCACTTTACAGTCTGAGTCTGGGGCTGGATATGGAGTTGTGTTACATCTGTGTTGCGCTTTAGTCTAGACAACAAACATTCATTTACACTACACATCCCATCCACTGAGAGGCAGTGTGAAGGCGATTCACCTGTGTGTATATACACACAAGGTGTCAAACTTCTGAATTACATCATTAAAATGGTTTTAAAATTCTTTTATTCATTTTCCTTCGGCTTAGTCCTTTATTTATCAGTGGTCACCACAGCAGAATGAACCGCCAACTATTCCAGCATAGGTTTTACGCAGCGAATACCCTTTCAGCCGCAACCCAGTACTGGGAAACATCCATACACACTCATTCACACACACACACACACTATGACCGATTTAGTTCATCCAATTCACCTATAACGCATGTCTTTGGACTGTGGGGGAAACCAGAGCACCCGGAGGAAACCCACGCGAACAAGGAGAGAACATGCAAACTCCATACAGAAATGCCAACTGACCCAGTCAGGACTCGAATCAGCAACCTTCTTGTATGTGTGTGAATGAGTGTGTATGGATGTTTCCCAGTACTGGGTTGCAGCTGGAAGGGCAACCGCTGTGTAAAACATATGCTGAAATAGATGGCGGTTCATTCCGCTGGGGCAAACCTCTGATAATCAGAGACTAAGCCGAAGGAAAATGAATGAATGAATTGTCTTCATGAATATAACTGTAGTTAAAATATATAATTATTTTTCAAAATACATTTGTATAACAAAACTTGCAATTGCTCTGTGAATTGATTAATCCAGAACACAAACATTTGATTCATTGGATTTACGAAAAGAAAAAATGTTAAAGTGAGTGGTTGCAAACAATTTATACGAGCTGAATTTAAACAAACTAATTAAAAAGAACATTTGTAAAATGTAAAGAGTTCACACTTAGATATTGCTTGATAATAATAGCAGGTTTGGCATGCTGTCCCGGGAGAGAGCTGTCCTGAGCTCGGAGATAATTGCCTGGTCAATAAGCATATAAGGGGGTACGAGATCAGGTAGTTCTCAAGAGCTCCCCCTGGTAAAGGAGGAAAAGGAGGAGATGGGGTGGATGGGGGGTTTCTTCGGAAAACGAAGATAAGAGAGTAGTTTTTGGCAGGCTACTTACGGGGAGTTTTTATTAATCTGATTGGCTTACTAATGATTACAGATGAGAGACCGGCTGCGATCAGTCATATCACGTGCTCCTCTCGAAATGAGTTTGTGAAACTTCACTTAATTGGTTTGTTTAAATTCAGCCCATATAAATGGTTTGCAACCACTTACCTTAAAAAAAGATCAGTAAATCCAATAAATCATTTCATTTTTAATGAACTGTTGATTTTGTTTACAGTATTTAATTATTTAGATAAGTAACTGTAATGCCCTAAAAATGAAAAGTAATGAAAAGTCCCTTATGCATAACCTTTACTAGTAATTTAATTAAGCTTAAAGTAAATTAATTAAAACCTACTTTCTAACTTATTACACCCAACACTCACTCAAAAAATATTTTTAGTTGCTTGTTCAAACTACTTATTTAAATTGAGCTGAAACAACACAATTCTTGAGATTTTGTTGGGACAGCTTAATTGTTTTATGTTCAATCCACTTAATTTGTAAAAACTAATAAGTGAACTTAATTCCTTCATGTTGTCCCAACACAAATCGATTGTGTGGTACCCAGCCATTTTTACAGTGCTGGTGTCAGACTTCTGAAGGTTAAAGATAAGGTCAGCACTAATGTTCTTCAACACTGATGCTGATCCCAGATCTGTGTTGTGTCCCGCTGAGCAGTGTAGATGTTCCTGCATGACAGGTAAATGTGGTCAGGTCAGTCTGGAGGTCAGAGCACTGGAGGATTCAGGTCCAACTGGAAGGCAGTTGACTTTAACTTTCTGAAGTGTAAAATCCATGAACACTTAAAGACAGTTGAGTTAATATGGGAAGACAAAGTGTGATACAGTTTCCCCCCTCTCCTTTTATTCTGAGCAAAAAATAATAATAATACTGACGATCATTATGAATGTGTATTATGTTTTATAGAAGACACCTACTATAATGTAATTTAGTGTAACAGGTTTATATACTGAAACATATTGCCAGGCATATTATAACATATAAACTTTAATCTTTGTCACTATCCTTAGAAATGAAAATGTTTATCAATTCAATTCAGTTCAAGTGTATTTGTATAGAGCTTTTCACAATAATTATTGTTTCAGTAGCAGCTTTACAAGATGCACATCATTGCATTACAATCAAAATCAGACAAGTTAAGGGTATTAGTTACTATAAATGTATTATTTACTAAGTAATTAAATATATTAGTTAGTTATTAGCTAATTAATTAACTTTAAGCTAAATTGTCCTTAGTGTATGTGTGTGAATGAGAGTGTGTGGATGTTTCCCAGTGATGGGTTGCAGCTGGAAGGGCATCCGCTGCGTAAACGATATGCTGGATAAGTTGGTGGTTCATTCCGCTGTGGCGACCCCAGATTAATAAAGGGACTACGCCGAAAAGAAAATGAATGAATTTAATAAGTACAGGCCAACATCTGTTGTGTAATTTGTGTTAATCTGATACTGTACATTGAATGATGATGGAACAGTAATTTCACCCATATTGACAATTTATTTTCACAAAGGTTATTTGAAACATTTGGTCATTTTCCTTACACGTTTTCTGTGAGTGTGTGTATATATGTATATATATATATATATATTTTACTTTTGTAAGTTGTAGTCGATGTATTTGGTCAAAGTGTTTCTAGATTGGATCACTTCATGGTTTTCATGTTAAAACTTTTTTTGCTGCATTTTTCCCCATAATTTTTTTTTTGTACAGCTATTATTTACAATTGTTCTCTGAATAATGACTTGTAGATAATAGAAAAGGCTTTATAAAACTTGATTTTTGCCTGCGTGTGCCATTTTCATTAACTTGGTATATGTTCATTTGTCGGAAGGTTTTTATTAAGTTTTATACATGAGGCCGCATGTCTCTCCATGAAAAAGCTTGACTTTTCTCCATCAGCATTGGCAAGTTCACATCCTGCAGTTTAAGTGTAGAACGTGAATTTCACTCAATATCTGCGAGCATTTAGACACTTTGTAGGAACACTGGCCATTTGATTTAAGTGACTGTTTATATCCATCTCCATCTGTGCGCTGTTTCAGTAGCTGTGCTTTACTTCTTACCACTAGGAAAACAGCGAAGACATACATTGCTTCTCTTCTTGGTGTTTTTTGGGGAGTTTTTTTGTCTGAAAATTACATTCAAAACCCACACAATGTTATTGTCACGGCCACACACACACAAAGGAGAGAAGGCAGGTATTACTTTGTGTATTTATTGTGGAGCGTGCACAAACAGTGGGTAAACAGGTGAGCGTTGCAACGGGTTAAAGGCTTTCTCACACACTAGTCTAAGAGGTAAGTTCAAGTTCATTGCAATCACCAACGTAACAAAAGTCACTTACCTTAATCTGTCGTTTCCATACACAGGTACGTAAAGCAAGCCTCAAAGGAGCACAGGAGATTTCGGAGCAACAGGGAGAAGATCCAAGAAGCGGAGACCATCCAATCCAGCCCGTGAGTAACTGAATGAGGTGAGTATTTATAGGGAGTGGGTGATTGCAGGTGCAGGTGTGGGTGATTAGAACTCTGGTGATTGTTCACGGTGTGGTGTGTGGTGGATGGTGAGTGTGTGTAGTGACTGGAACTGAGGGAACGTGCGGAGGGTGTGACTGATTGTATTAGTATTTTGTATTTCCAGTTATGTTGCACTGATAATAGAAACAGATAGAGCACCAATAGGGGTGCAACCGTTTGACATCATCGGAAAATAATGCCACCATAGTCTAAAATAGATATAAAATGATGTGGTGCACAATATACTGACACAGAGGAGAAGAAACTGTTGAATAAAGTCATTATTTTTTGTTAAACATGGCTTTTGCTGTTTGTTCAAACTACTTATTTTAAATTAGTTAAAAACAACACAATTCTTAATTTTCGTTCTTGGTACAACTTAATTGTTTTATTTTCAATCCACTTAAATTTGTAAAAACGATTAGGTTAGACTAATCAATTTGTTTTAGGACAACATGAAGGAATTGTGTGGAACCCATAATTTTTTACAGTATACCGATTGAACCACTGCACTGTAAAAATCGATTAGTTACTTAACTTGAGTAAAGTGAGTAAACCTGTTGCCTTAAAAGCGACATGTTGACTTTACTTAAGAAAATGAGTAAACCTGTTATTGTCACAGTCTGGTGTGTCTGTGTTGTGTCGTGTCATGTGATGTCCCACGTGCTTTGTCCCACTCCTTTGTTCCATTTTCCCGCTGTGTGTTAATGTTCATTAGTTTCACCTGATCTAGTCTCACCCGTGTTTGTAATCTGTTCAATCATGTCTTGTGTAGTTATACCCCTGTATGAGTTTAGTTCTTGGTCCAGTATTGTATTGTTACACCTTGACGTCCTGCCTGAGTTTCATGTTCCTGTTTATGTAGTAAGTGCTTTTTTAGTAAATAAACTAATCTGGATAACTCCAGAGTCTCGAATGTCTGTGAGTGAGCAAGTTTTGTGACATTTAGCCTGGAACTATTGAGTTGACTTAACTTATTTTTTATAACTACGAACATAGTTCATTTACTTAATAAATTTAGGCAATGAGTTTACTCCGTTTTTTTAAGGAGAGTGAAGTAATCGCTTTTAAAGCAATGGGATTTCTCACTTTTTTAAAAATAAAGTCAACTATTTTTACAGTGTGAACACATGTATGGTCTGTTTTGACGATGTTTTAATGAGTCTGGAACCTTCCTGTCAATGGAGGATGAGGGAGCTCTCCGATTTGACTTAAAATTTGTGTTCTTAGCATGAACGAAGATCTCTGGTTTGAAACAACATGAGGGTCAGTAATTAATAACCATAATTTTAATTTTTGGGTGAACTATCCCTTTAAGGTATACAAGTCTTTATACTCAGGCTTCCTTGTAAAAGTAAATAAATAAATAAATTGGTTTATTTAAGCAGCACGGTGGCGCAGTGGGTAGCACAATCACCTCACAGCAAGAAGGTCGCTGGTTCGAGCCCCGGCTGAGTTAGTTGGCGTTTCAGTGTGGAGTTTGCATGTTCTCCCCGTGTTTGCATGGGTTTCCTCCGGGTGCTCCAGTTTCCCCCACAAGTCCAAAGACATGCGCTATAGGTGAATTGGGTAAGCTAAATTGTCTGTAGTGTATGAGTGTGAATGGGTGTGGATGTTTCCCAGTGATGGGTTGCAGCTGGAAGGGCATCCGCTGCGTAAAACATATGCTGGATAAGTTGGCGGTTCATTCCGCTGTGGCGACCCCAGATTAATAAAGGGACTAAGTCGAAATGAAAATGAATGAATAAATGATTTATATAAATAATTTGATTGTATTTGTCTATAAAATAAAGTTGGCTTAAGATTTATTAAAATGAATGCAGATTCTTTCTTACCATTAATATTGAAGTGTGTGTGTGTGTGTGTGTGTGTCTAGCATAGCAAACAAAACTATCAATTTTATGCAAAATGTAAAGCAACGCTCCCCTCTTTGTAAGACTCTGTTGTGCTTTTCCTTTAGTTCAACTGTGTTATCAGGTGCTGTCAGCAGATATTAGCAATGAAAGTGCTCTCCTTTGTTTGCAAAGCTCCTTAATGTACATCTTCTCAGGTTTTTCTCATAGGGAGACTGAATGCAGGCAAAATGCTGCGTGTTATTCTCTTATCCTGTCAGCCTTTTCAGCTCCTTTATGGCAATAACCGTATCTGCTCCCACCCAGACGCTTGTGATATTTCAGAACAGACGCGGGCATGCCATGAAACCAAAATGATGGATGTGAGAATTCCTTCAAACTTCCTGTCAAGAGTTTTCGGAAACACTGAAAGTTTTTTGTTGGCCCGGTTTCTCTATTACAACATTCATTCATTATTTTCCTTCAGCTCAGTCCCTTATTTATCAGGGGTCGCCACAGCGGAATGAACCGCTAACTATTCCAGCTCATGTTTTAGCAGTGGATGCCCTTACAGCCACAACCCAGTACTGGGGAAACACCCATACACTCACATTCACACACACACACATTCACACACACACACACACACACACACACACACACACAAAATGGCCAATTTTGTTTACCCAATTCACCTATAGTGCATGTTTTTGGATCATGGGGGAGCACCCGGAGGAAACGCACTAGGAGAACATGCAAACTCCACACAGAAATGCCAACTGACCCACCCGGGACTCGAACAAGCGACCTTCTTGCTGTGAGGCGACAGTGCTAACCACTCAGCCACCGTGCTGCCTCTACAACAATCTGAGGTAAATTGTTACCTCATTATAACTAGATTATTACAAGCCAGTAATCTTTAACCTAGAGCAAATGTGATGTAATTACAGCTCTCCATGTCAGGTTCATGAAGGGAGCATTAACTTTAGGAGGAAGTTCTGAGTAATGTTGCCTTTTGAATGAACGCTGAGCAATTACAGAATATTAGATATCGGTGCAGCCCTTCATTATGAATGCATTTATCAGAGCTGGGGATAATGGAAGATTCAAAAGGCAGACGTGTTATAAACTATATAAGTCCCATGAACTATGCTCATGAATATTGATTAGGTGATGTAACATTGACTCTGTATTCAAACATGATGAAGACGTTAAGCATGAGTGGCTGTATGGCCATTTGCCGGATGGTTGTTCACATCTAATGATGATGCAACCAGTCGGCAAGGCTTGTGCATGGTGTTGAAAATGTTGTTTAACGTAACGAACTCTAAGCAAAATTAAAGGAATTAGCATTTTGCAATATTGTAAGACATGCAAGTGAAATATAAAACTTGTCAGATGCTAAAGCCAGCTGACACCATAGCCTAAATATATGTCGGGAAAACAAACTATATACAGACAAGCCCGAAATCATTCCTACCCCTGGCAAATTCTCACTTAAAGTTTTTAATAAAAAAGCTGATCTTTTTTTTTCCATCTTGTATATCATCTTATTATCTTTTGAGAGAAGCCTGTATGATTTCTGGTCAATAAAAGTAACTTTAAGTTGGAATTTTAAATTAACAATGAATAATTTCAGGCTTGACTGTATATCTGAAATGCTGTTTTGGTCAGTCTAAGTCTGTCATCAGTGGTATTATATTATTATTATTCATTCATTTATTTTCCTACAGCTTAGTCCCTTGTTTATCAGGGGTCGCCACAGCGGAATGAACCGCCAACTATTCCAGCATATGTTTTACGCAGCAGATGCCCTTCCAGCCTCAACCCAGTACTGGAAAACACCCATACACACTCATTCACTCACACACACACACACACTACGGACAATTTAGTTTATTCAATTCACCTATAGCGCATGTCTTTGGACTGTGGGGGAAAATGGAGCACCGGAGGAAACCCACGCCAACACGGGGAGAACATGCAAACTCCACATAGAAAAGCCAACTTGCCCAGACGGGACTCGAACCAGCGACCTTCTTGCTGTGAGGTGACAGTGCTAACCACTGAGCCACCGTGCCACCCCGAAACTACATTAATATCTATTATTAAGAAACAAATTAGAAGTTTATTGAAGCAAAAGTCATAGCTAATGGTTTGCTAATAGTAAGAAGTGAACCTTAAAATAAAGTGACTATAAATTATTTTCAAATAGTGCTATTCAATCATTCATTCATTCATTTTCTTTTCAGCTTAGTCACTTTATTAATCAGGGGTCGCCACAGCAGAATGAACCGCCAACTTATCCAGCATATGTTTCACACAGCGGATGCCCTTCCAGCTGCAACCCATCACTGGGAAACACCCGTACACACACTACGGACAATTAAGCCTACCCAATTCACCTATAGCGCATGTGTTTGGACTTGTGGGGGAGCCCCAGCCGAAGCTCAAACCAGCGACCTTCTTGCTGTGAGGCGATCGTGCTACCCACTGCGCCACCGTGCAGCCCTGCTATTCAATCATTTGGTGAAGGTATATAGATACAGTATAATCGCAAAATATAAAAATCGCAGGAAAAAAATAAAAATATCGCAATGTCAGATTTTTTCAATATTGTGCAGCCCTACTTCAAAATATCTTTTTTTCTTTTGGGTTCGACTGAAAAAAGGAAAAAGGAACTCATACATGAGAGCGAGTACATAGTGAATACGTTTTTATTTGTCGGTCAACTATCCACTGGTTTTGATGTGCTATTTAATGTTTGTACAGTGTAATAGACAGCTGCTTCAACCTGTTTTCCTGAATATATAACATAGCAGGATGAAAATGTGATAATTATGCGTTTATAATTAATACCAGTGGTTTTACCTCAGATCTTTGATATCACTGCATTAGTAATACTCCCTGTAGCAGAAACAGTATATGTTGAAATAGTGAATGTGTATATTATTGTTTCTTTATGGTGAATATTCACTTAAATAGTATTACTATTGCATTCAGTTACATGCATCTAATAAAATAATTCTGTAAATTAATGTTGTAAATTGATCTCACTTTCAGCTCTTCTAATACATCTCCAGTCCCTTACTAAATATGGTGTATAGTGTTAAATGTGGCCATTTAAATAATGAAAAAAATCGAAGTTCAGCTTTGTTTGTTGTAGCAATGGTTGAACATCTTGCAAAATCATTTACTGCTTTGTTAGCTTAGTTTTATTTTGTTTTCCAAGGGCTGAGGAAGATCATTATAATTGCACATTAGCATTTATTGTAGAGGAAAATAAAATATTAAACAGCTGCAGTGGAATACAAATCTATGAACAGTTTAGCCCCAGGGATCATTTATGTGTGCGAGGAGAACAAGCCTGGGTGAAATTAACCACATTCATCTCAAAGTGACCACAATCTCAAACAGAAACAACCTCTTACAAAGGCCGACTTAAAATGCACTGCTGAATTTGAGCAAGGTATGCAGTTCATTCCAGTTTCACCCCCAAATGAATACACATTTCTATACTTTGTCAAAAGATATATCTCTAAAACTAGTTTGTGGTAAAAATTAGGTAACTAGGCCTACATTAGTCAAAGTTATTTTAACTAAAATGATTAACACACGGCTGTTTGGAATACTCTCTTCTGATTGGTCAGTCGCGACATTTCAAGGTATGTTATTCCCAGTTAACAACCGGTCACGCTCTACTGAGGGACATGAAGGCACAGGAACACGGAATTAAACGAAACACGAGTTTATTTACAAACACTTACTAAATACACGGGCACTGGAAGATACAGGAAACGCTGGGAGGACGACAGCATGGACAGAACAATACAATACCGGACAAGGACTGAACCAAACAGAGGGGTATAAATACATGAGGGCTTATGGGACAGATGACACACAGGGGTGAGACACAGGTGGAATAAATGAACACTAGAAAACGGCGGGAAACAGAACAAAGGAATCACATGACGACAACAGAACCTGACACAACCTCTAAATAACACAGGCTCATCCAGGAACTTTGAATAACTATGACCATTAATAAATATGTTCACATCCATATACTTGCATCCACATTTATATATTTCTGCTTCTCTGTCACACCGCGGTTTTTGACTGATTGGTGCCGTCTTGTGAATGAATAATATGTAGGGTTTCTGTGCTTTATTCAACGGAAGTGCTAAGAAGGTATGCGTTCAAATATTTTTTTTCCCCTGATGACGACGACTTAATTTTCTCGTGATCTCGACATAACAAAAGTTGTTTTTTTTCTGCTTATTCTAGGATGTTAGACGCGCCGATCGCATTATTTGCAGCTTTCACTTTAAGTAATTATAAATAACTTGCGGAAAGGTCGCATTAAAGCTAAATTAAGATAAAACATTTATAAACTAATTCATACATGCAACAACTTATTTTGCGCCATCTAGAGCCTACGCTCTAAAATGGGAACAGTTGAGGGAATATTAGTCAATAATGACATAATCATATAAATGAATATAAATCAAGAATGTACATTAATCAAGAGCGTGACGCGGTTGGCTAACAATCTCTTTGTCACTACTCAGCTCGCTTCACTCTCACAAAAGCAGGAATTATCAAAATACGAATATTTATTACAACCTAAACACTCACAAAAGGAATCACAGGAATCACAGGAATCACAGGAATCACAGGAATCACAG
>CAIGQW010053650.1:4926658-4948155 GCA_903798125.1 Danio choprae | reverse complement strand
TTATTATTATTATTATTATTATTATTATTATTATTATTATTATTATTATTATTATTTAACAGACTTTTTTCTCTATATATTATTTATTACACATTATATTATATCAAGGCGACAGGCTGGCTCACTGGTTAGCACTGTCGCCTCACAGCAAGAAGGTCACTGTTTCAAGTCCCGGCTGGGTCAGTTGGCATTTCTGTGTGTAAATTGCCAGTTCTTCCTGTGTTCGTGTGGGTGCTCCGGTTTCCCCCACAGTTAAAAAAACATGTGCTATAGGTGAATTGAATAAACTAAATTGGCCGTAGTGTATGTGTGTGAATGAGTGTGTATGAATGTTTCCTAGTACTAGGTTGAAGCTGGAAGAGCATCCGCTGTGTAAAACATATGCTGGATAAGTTGGCGGTTCATTCCGATGTGGCAACCTCTGATAGATAAAGGGACTAAGCCGAAGGAAAATGAATGAATGATGTTACTTCAAACTACTAAAATGTCAATTAAAAGTCACTTTGTTAAACTGTAGGGGTGCATTTTCAACATCAAAAGTCGACAGAGCAGAAATCAAGCTCCCTTAATGCAATTCACAACCGTAAACAAACGGAAAACACTTGTGAATCACAAAATATGGAAACTGTTAATTAACAGATATTTTTTACAGTGTACCATCAACCGGCATTCTTCAAAATAACTTAATCTGTGTTCAACAGAAGAAAGAAACTCAAATAGGTTTAAAACCTACACTCAAAAATATAACTCTTGAGATTTTTACTTAATTGTTGTATATTTAATCTACTTAAATTTAAGTTAACTTAATCGATTTGTATTGGGACAACCTGACTGAATTGTGTGGAACCCTGCATTTTTTTTACAGCCTATAAGTAAGTAAATGATTTTGGGGTGAACTATCCCTTTAAGAATGCTCATGGCACAAGATGCTCAAAAACCAGCAAGACAAACCAGCCAATCACATCAGTCTGTGTGAGTATAACTGTTGCACCGCTGCATTAAAGGTGATAGATTTGAAGAAGCGGTGCACTGTCAGCATGCTAATTGATAAAGCGCCACCTCTAATACACTGACTAATCAGCTGATGACCATTCTTGCGCTCATAACCTTTACATCAACATTGCAACGAAATATGCGTATTTGCGTATTTGCGGAAACGAAGCGAACTCTTTCAATCAATCAATCAATATACATGCTATTTTCGAATAATTACATTGCAAGCATCCACGCCATTTCTCCAGTTCCCCAGGAGTTCAGAAATGAAAGCTCTTGAAGGGCATATAAAACAGCAGAATGCAGAAAGCGGCCTTGTGCAGTTGAAAAGAGTAGAGTCAGCGGGGATCAGAAAGCCTGTGGTCCTGATGGGAATTCAATGCAATGTCTTTGCCCTTCCGAAGAGGGAAAAAGGCCTTCGGTTTGCATGCTGGGGGAACAGTCCTGTTTTTTTTTTCCCAAGGGCAACATCAAGATCCAAACCGTCAGTGGTGTATGATCATCTTATGAATGAGGAAATGCAGTCAGGATGAGAGTGTGTCGGTCTCTTTGTTTTTCTCTGCAGTACTGTGGAGGGTTGCTTTTTGGGAGTTATTCAGGTGTGTTGGCGATGGAGTTGGGGGCTGAATTGAGCACCGGGTTCATCGGCGGTATGGCCTTGTGGCTGAAGTACTCCACCACTTGTTTGGGCACCTCCGCTAGGACACACTTGGCCAGGGCAGCTGGTGATGCCTGCAAAAAAAGAGCATTAACAAAAACATTAACAATAGTGGAAATAGAAAACAACTACAGTAAGCTGCGTTCTAACAAGGGGATGCGGAAAGTACAATTAGTGATTGGATTTTTATGGGGGGGAGCCAAGCGGCAGGCTGCTGAGAGAGTATTTACATGGTTTTAATCCTCGCTTTTGTAAAATGATTGTTTTTTTAAAATTTATTTCTAAATCAGTGGAGGGGACAAATCGCTCTTGTGGAGAAAACCGCGGCGCTCTGAGAGCAGTTTTTTGTTCAGATGTACCTCCGGCATATGCTGTTTTGTCTCGCTGCCTGCTTCATTCTCCAAAGAACCGTGTTATTTAGGCAAGGCTAAACCCATGGCTCTTATTTCCAATGTGTTACATTTATTTTTCAACATTTAAGCCCATAAAAACTAATGCATTTTATTGTTATAGTGTGGATCTCTGTAATTTGATTTACCTGCAGTATATCTTGCTAGGAAGCCACTGTAAATCTTAATGTATAATTATATATTTGCTGTATATAGTTGAAGGTAAAATGATTAGCCCTCCTGTGAAGTTAGAAATATTTTACAAATATTTTTCCTGAGTGCTGTTTAATGGAGATAATTTTCTTCAATATATTTTTCAACAATAGTTTTAATAACTAACTTCTAACTCATTTCTGTTGTCTTTGCCATGGTAAAAGTACATAATATTTTTCTAGTTATTTTAAAAAGACACTAGTATTCAGCTTAAAGTGCAATTTAGAGACTTAACTATGTTAATTGGGCTAACTACGCCTTAATTAAGCAAGCCATTGGACAACAGTGGTTTATTCTGTAGCCAATCAAAAATAAATATTTCTCAAGAGGGCTAATAATATTAATCTTATTTATTTATTCATTCAATTATCTATTCGTTTAGTCATCTCATTCCAGTTTTACAAAAAAAAAGACTTTTCCAGAAGAATATATAGGCAATATTATATGCAATATAGGCAATACTGCTTCCTGAAACCAGGGGTTCTCAAACTTTAGACCGCGGCCCCCAAAATAACAATGCCAGTGACTCGTAACCCCCAATATCCTCTGTGGTGGTTGTAAATATACAAACCTTGCATGCAACAGCGCACACACACCAATAGGTTCAGGTCTATTCTTCAATTTATTCTCGGATTTTGGATAACGTCACTCTGTTTTCGCCACTTAATGTATGTGAATAAAAATCAGTCTGCTGCATCTGGTTCTGGATGAAATATGGTCATTCTAATAGTTTAATAAAATGAATTAGATTTTTGGAAATCACCAAGCGACCTTTAAACATCAATTGGGAAATATTTGAAAAGTATTAAAATATCACAGGAGGGCTAATAATATTGTGGCCCGGCCAGAGTTCTGACTTAAATACAATTGAGAATCTGTAGAGGGAGCTAAAGAATGGGGTGATTGCAAGGAAACCCTCCAACCTGAAAAAGTTGGAGCTCATCACTAAAGATGAATGGGCAAAAATACCAGTGGAGACATGCAAAACGCTGGTCAGCAATCATAGGAAGTGTTTGATTCCTGTAATAGCCAATAAAGGTTTTTTTATTGATTATTGAAAAGGGTATGAATAATTTTGGACATGCCACTTTTTTTTCAAAGGTAAATAAAAGCTGATAAATATATTTTTTTCCACAATGATGCCTTTTGTACATAGTTTTATTATCTTTTGGGAGAAACCAGTATCATTTCCAGTCCAAAAACAACTGGCTGGTTGCATAAAAGTAACTTTAAGTAATTTGACAGGGGTGTGAATAAATTCAGGCTTGACTGTATATAATATGAAATATGCATAATGTGGTATTTAATAACATTTATAACTTTATTCATTAGGGGTCGCCACAGCGGAATGAACCGCCAACTTATCCATCATATGTTTTACACAGCTGATGCCCTTCCAGCTGCAACCCATTACTGGGAAACATCCATACACACTTATTCACACACATACACTAACTAATTTAGTTTATGCAGTTCACCTATACTGCATGTCTTTGGATTGTGGGGGACACTGGAGCGCGAACATGGGGAGAACTTGCAAACTCCACACAGAAATGCCAACTGACCCAGCTGGGACTCGAACCAGTGACCTTCTTGCTGTGAGGCGACAGTGCTAACCACTGAGCCACCTTGTCGCCCCATGCAATTATCAACTATTTCTTAAATTGACTAAGGCTGTTTCTTTGGTGCATTAAAGGTGATAGATTTGAAGAAGCAGCTTTTCCAATTAGGTTTCGATGAGCAAACGGTGAATCAGTCCTCAGTCAATATTTTAATTAAAGCACCTACACTAAAATATTTAAAGCTAGTCAACAAGAATAATTGACTAGTCAGCTGAACATTGTTATCATGACTTTAGCAGTAAAATATATGTATCTGTCCAGCAAAACCAAATATAAAGGTAACTGTGACTTTATGTCTCCCATTTATGACTGTGCAGTATATCTTGCAATACAGCAATTTTATATTTTGCAATGCAACTATTTCTTAGAATTCATATTGACTTCATTTCTCAGAATGAATGAATTTACATCTCTTAAATCACTCTATATGAAACAAATGTGATTTCATATTTAAAAATTTGTATTATTTTTATTATAAATAAAACTGCTGTTTAACTTGAAATAATGATGCTTTATTTTAAACATTTAATGTAAACTGCTATGGGGGGGCTACACGGTGGCACAGTGGATCGCCTCACAGCAAGAAGGTCGCTGGTTCAAGCCTCGGCTGGGTCAGTTGGCGTTTCTGTGTGGAGTTTGCATGTTCTTCGCGTGTTCGCGTGGGTTTTGCTGCGTAAAACATATGCTGGATAAGTTGACGGTTCATTCCGCTGTGGCGACCCAAGATTAATAAAGGGACTAAGCCGAAAAGAAAATGAATGAATGAATGCTATGGGGGGGAATTAAGAGACCACAAAAAATTCAGTTTCTCTGGATTTACTAGATTTATCAGGTATGAGTTTGAGTAAAATGTTAATATTTTTATTCTCCAGAGTTCTAATTACATTTCTTTCTAATTTAAATGAACAATACTGTCATTTAGACCATTTATGTTTCTACATAAAATGACAGCTGGTCAGAAAAAATCTTAATCTTAACCCATAAGTTCATGTTAAAACAATAGTAATGTGTTGGATACAAATTTCTACAGTATAAATGTCTGGAAACACAACACCTTTTCATTTTTTTATGCAACAAAGTGCTCAAAATGTCAACATTGTATCTTAAATTTGGAAGTAATACCATCAGTAGCACCACAGAATAAAACGAAAAATAGTATTTTACTCAAACACTAAATAGCTAATTCTGAGAAACTGAGTGAAATACCACGTGACAGAGAAAGACTGACCGTCTTAAAGTCTCTGAAGGGCACAAACTGGACGATATCCCTCAGGACGGGCTCTCCTTTGGGTGAGCGCAGGACCCCGTCGTCTCCATCGAGGATCTGCATGTCTGTGAAGTCTGCATTTCCCACTCCAACTATGATGATGGACATGGGCTGGTATGAGGCCCGGACTATAGCCTCCCGTGTGTCCGCCATGTCTGTGACCACCCCATCCGTCAGGATCAGCAGGATATGATACAGCTGCCAGAAGCAAAAACATATGTAGTTTAATTAGATTAACTCAATTTAGTGTAGTTAGAATCAGGTATTTAGTTTCATTCTTTTTTTCGTATAAATAAAATATTTTGACATGATTTCATTGTTACAGCCTATATAATGTGTTTTCAGTGAGGCAAAAACAAAACAAAAATTAGTTTAGCATACAAAAAAGCAAGCATTAATTTATGTAGCACTTTGTCGTTCACTTTTTCGTTACATGCATTCAGCCTGTGTTGCAGTGCAAGAATATGTACAGTAGGTACAGTAAGAGACCCCCTTAAATTTTTCATTCTTTGTTATATTGTAGATTGGGCTGAAGGTTTACCTTCCAACAAGACAATGACCCTAAGCACACAACTAAAATAACAAAGGAGTGGCTTCACAACAACTCCTTGACTGCTCTTGAATGGGCCAGCCAGAACCCTGACTTAAACCCAATTGAGCATCTCTGGAGAGACCTAAAAATGGCTGTTCACCAACATTTACCATCCAACCTGACAGAACTGGAGAGGATCTGCAAGGAGGAATGGCAGAGGATCCCCAAATTCTTGTTGCATCTTTCCCAAAAAGACTCATAGCTGTATTTTATTAAAAAGGCTGCTTCTACTAAATACTGAGCAAAGGGTCTGAATACTTAGGACCATGTGATATTTCAGTTTTTCTTTTTAAATAAATCTGCAAAATGTCAACAGTTCTGTGTTTTTTTCTGTCAATACGGGGGTGCTGTGTGTACATTAATGAAGAAAAAATGAACTTAACGGTTTTAGCTAATAGCTGCAATATAACAAAGACTGAAAAATGTAAGGAGGTCTAAATACTTTCTGTACCCACTGTACATAAAAAAAATCAGCATTCGTGAGCTGAGAGACAAATGCATGAGCGCTGAGTTTCTGCTGTGCCTTGCGCTGGAATCTTAAACTGATAAAACCCAAAGCATGCGAGTTTGCAGCATTAATTGTGAAAGAGACTCTGTAAACTCTAGAGAAATGAACAAAGTTAAACTGTGATGAACAGTAACACATATAGTTACACATCAACAAACTGCTTCAGAGGCTGTTTAAAAGGTCTGAGGGGGAGTTAATAGTGAGTACATTTTAGTTTTTAGCTGAACTATCCCTTTAAATGCAGGACATCCCATTAAAATGCACATCGTAAAACAATGGCTGTACTGTTCCTTTAAATGCCTTGAAAGCAGTGAGCAGAATATTACATACCACCCTAAAATAGTCAGTCAGTGGGCTAAAATTAGCAAAATTTACTGGCCTGAACATCCCAAGAGTCCAGCAACATTAAACATGCAAGTCTTCAGTCTGAATGAATGTCCTGGTTTCTGTACATTGATCTTGGTGGGCTCATTTACTGAAAAATGATCACTTTTGGGGAAGGGGGATCTAACATTAAATAATAGATGAAGAACATCACAAGGACATACAGTATTGTGTTGAAGACAGCAAATGAAGTAGAGCAAGGCATTGATAAATGTTAAGCTTGAGGGCAAATATCTGACCCGAGACCATTAAATGACTTTTAAAGTGATAGGACTCTAAATTGATTGTAGCCGTGTTAATTATCAAAACAGCCTTCAAAATCATTAGCTAAAAAGTTTAAAAGGTTTACTTATATATTTATTTATTTGTACCTTGACTAAATTTCAAAGGTTATGTGGAAAAATCTAGTGCATTAGTAAAAAAAAATTTAATGGATTGTGAGTGGCATGTTTATTAAAACACATTACTCTGCTTTTTATTCTTAAACACAAAACTTAATCACCCAAGACTGCTTGATTCTCACTATTATTCATTCATTCATTTTCCTTTGGCTTAGTCCCTTTATTCATCAGAAAGTTAAGGTCTTCCAGGATTGGCCAACCCAGTCACCAGACATGAACATGATTGAGCATTTCTGGGGTAAGATGAAGGAGGAGGCATTGAAGATGAATCCAAAGATTCTTAATGATCTCTGGGAGTCGTGCAAAAACGCTTTCTTTGTCATTCCAGATGACTTTAGTAATAAGTTATTTGAGTCATTGCAGAGATGTATGGATGCAGTCCACCAAGCTCATGGGAGTCAAACACAATATTAATTCTTTTTCCACTGCACAATGACTTTATATTCTATACTGTACATTATTTCTGTTAAGTGACCAGACTTTTGTCTAAGCAAAGTCAGACCTTACTGTCCTAATTAAATAATTAAAAATCAAGGCATCATCATATTTTATTATGCAAAATAAGCATAATATAGAGGCCTTTGCCTTTCATATAAGCCACTTCTGATACCAAATGATCAACTAGAAGTCAAGTTATTATTTGTTGTTCCTAAAACTTGGATAGGCGACAAGACTTTTGTCAGGTAGTGTATATCAATTTAATTTTGTCATGTTGATGTTATAGATTATCACTATATCCTAAATATCATTATACAACCCATTTCAATTTGCATTAAAGTAAAAAAAGAAACCCCCAAGGTCAAATTAAAAGCCTTCGTTTTGTCAAAGTAGTAATTTTACTTTAAAACAGCAGTTGTTAAACCCGCTGTTTTTATTAGTTTCAGCTTTTTATTTCTAATGTGTGTTTGTTTACCATTTTACGTGACATTTATAACCATTCTGAAAGCACCTCAGATCTTGAGAATAAAAAAACTAGCATAGCCTAAAGTTACATGTATTTATTATAGTTTAAAGTACAACTCATTCATTCATTCATTTTCTTTTCGGCTTAGTTCCTTTATTAATCCGGGGTCGCCACAACAGAATGAACCACCAACTTATACCAGTGACCTTCTTGCTGTGAGGCGATTGTGCTACCCACTGCGCCGCCACCCTAAAGACACAACTTTACTTTGATATTAGGAAAAATTGTTTTTCGAAAATAATTTTTAAAAGTAATTGAATTAGTTCATTATTCAATTCTCTATAAAAAACATAATTTTATCTATGAGTGAATTTTTTTTTGTTGGGCAGAAGAATTATTTTGATGAACATTAAATTCATTTTTTCAGCTTCAACCAATTCAAAACTATAATCTAAAGAATAGTAATTATACTTTAATATAAGGGTAAAAAAGGTAAAAATCTACATACAAATATAAGTAAGGGGCAGCATGGTGGCGCAGTGGGTAGCACAATCGCCTCACAGCAAGAAGGTTGCTGGTTCGAGCCCCGGCTGGGCCAGTTGGCATTTCTGTGTGGAGTTTGCATGTTCTCCCTGTGTTGGCGTGGGTTTCCTCCGGGTGCTCCGGTTTCCCCCACAATTCCAAAGACATGTGGTACAGGTGAATTGGGTAAGCTAAATTGTCTGTGAGTGTGAGTGTGTATGGATGTTTCCCAGTGATGGGTTGCAGCTGGAAAGGCATCCGCTGCGTAAAACATGTGCTGGATAAGTTGGCGGTTCATTCCGCTGTGGCGACACCAGATTAATAAAGGGACTAAGCCGAAAAGAAAATAAATGAATGAATGAAATCTAAGTAAAATCAAATCAAAATAAAATAAGTGGTCTCTATTCATTCATTCATTTTATTTTCGGCTTAGTCCCTTTATTGATCTGGGGTCGCCACAGCGGAATGCCCTTCCAGCTGCAACCCATCACTGGGAAACATCCACACACACTCATTCACACACATACACTACGGACAATTTAGCTTACCCAGTTTACCTATAGTGCATGTCTTTGGACTTGTGGGGGAAACCGGAGCACCCAGGGAAACCCACACCAATGTGGGGAGAACATGCAAACTCCACACAGAAACGCCAACTGACCCAGCCGAGGCTCGAACCAGCGACCTTCTTGCTGTGAGGCGATCATGCTACCCACTGCGCCACCGTGAGGCCCAGTGGTCTTTATATGAAACAATATTTGTGACACAAACTTTGTGTGAATGCATTTTTGTTCTTAAAAACAATAAATATTTTTGACTTAGATTCAATTAAATTTTAAAGTTTGAACCAAAGATAAATTATACTTGGAGAATGACAAAAATCATTATCTGTAACAAATGACAGTAATATTTTAAGTCTAAGTTAAGTATTTTATATGTAGACTGCCAATAGGAATACCTGATTGCATAATTCCTTTAGTGAATCCGTTAATAAGTGCTGTGCCAAAAAGAAAAAGCAGAAACTAAAAAGATACTCACAGAAGCGTCTTTGATGGGCTCTTTTCCAGCCGCCTGTTTAGCTATTCTGTTGATGATGGGAGCCACATTGGTGGGACCGTAGAGCTGGATCTTGGGCAGGCAGTTTTGGTAGGCTTCCACGACCCCCTGGATCTCTGATCAGAGAGAGAGGGGACACGGCTATCACTTCTCTTCTGGAGGCTTATTTGTATTTCTCTGACTGTCTCAAAAGGCTTTCTGAGAGCAGCGCCGAGGAATTGGCAGCGAAAGCAACAGATTTCGGGATCAAATTAGTCGAGAGATGGACTTGGAGCTCCTCTGCAGAAACGTGAAAGGACTGAAGCAATTTTCCAAAGGCTTCACACGTTCTCTTTGGGTGTTAAAGCAATTGTTCACCCAAAAAATGTCAAATTTGGTCATAATTTAATCACTCTGATGTCGCTCCAAAAACCATATGACCTTTCTTTATATGTGAAACACAAAAGGCAGTAAGTGTTCAGTCCTTTTCATATTATGAAACTAATACATAATCTCAATATGAGTCTTTATGTCATTATGCATTGATTTTAAAATGTGCATAAATAAATTTTTGGTTGTTGAAATGTTATTCATAATTAAAGCTGGATAAATCCTGTTTACGATGGTATCTGTTTTTGTGGTTTGCAGCAAAGTCCAATCCAATCCAGTTAGCAGCTGGTCAAACAAATTCTATGTTACAAAAAAAACTAATTAAAGGGGTATTTTACTACAAAATTATGAAAACAATTCCTCACCATTTACTCACACTAAAGTCATTCTACACTGTTATGAATGTCTTTCTTCTGTTGAACACAAAACAAGATATTCTGAAGAGTGTTTGAAAAAAGCAGCCATTGACATCCATATGGGAACAAAATATTACTATAATAAGTAATGAAAACTATTAAATAAGGCAATGGTTGTTTTTTTTATCAACATTATTCAGCGTATATTCCTTTGTGTTGAACAGAAGAAATGCTAATATTGATAACTGAAGCTGGATAAGTCCTGTTTACTATGCTATTTATGTTTGTGTCTTTGAACAAAGTCCAATCCGGTCACCAAATGTCAAACAAATTCTACATTCCAAAAAACAAAAATTATTAAATAAATTTTTTTAAAAAGAGCAAAATTCAAGAGAAACAAACTTTATATAAAATCTGTAATTGTTTTCCAATATTTCGCATAAAATGTATTGTCTTTTCTATTTCTAAAGATGTTCGGTGACTAAAATATTATTTTAATAAATATACTGTATATCCCAAAAACCAAAATATGCACCAAAATATATGACCTATATTCACTGAGAAATGGATCTGTCACGATCACCAGCGATCTAACCCTTATAGATCGCTAGAGAACATTCACTATCACCCAGACTACAATCCTGTCTCCATAAGAACTGCAAGTCCTGTCATGCACCACACACACACACCTGTTCCAGTTTTCCTTTGATTACACACACAGCAGGGAGCTGCTCAAGGACTGATCACATGGACCATATATACAGCACACACACAGGCATTGCTGTCTTGTTTGGTTACCCTTATTCTCTCATTTACGTTGTCTGCCACCTGTATCAACCATTTGCCTGTGACCTGACTACACTTCTGGATTTGCCTTTATGTACCCGTTTGCCCCTGTGTTTGACCATTGCCTGTATGACTACTCTTTAATAAAGCTACACGTGGATCCTCAACTCTGTTGTCAGCGTTCCAACATTACAGAATCAAAACATTCATTTTCAAAATGGGGTGTACTTATTTCTGTTGAGCACTGTATATTTGGTCTATTCCTCACACAAAGATGGCATCTAAGGTAGCACACAAGTCATATTGAATCAATGTTATGCAATGTTTATACTGTAGTTCGGCCTTTGCTCAACATTTCACCTTCCACAGACAAAAGAAAGTCAAATAAAGTACAAAACGTCAGTGAGAGTGAAAGTACACGATGACAAGTAAGTAAACTTTCTTATAACTGTGAAAAAAGCTTTAAAAACTTCACTGAATGTCTGTGTTTAGTTCTCAGGGGAGACTAACGCACAAAGTGCCTGTCACTCTTACCTTCACATTCATCGTCCTCTGGGTTGAAATTGATGGCAAAATCATGAGACACCTGAAAAAAAAACACAAAATACAGCTTGTTTAGCATGCTCTTATAAGCATGGTTTCTTGTTTAAAACCCCAATTCAAGGTCATAATTCCTGCTGTTTAGTAAATCATGCAGTGCATGTGTGTTTTTACGTGTGTTAGTTTCCTCAACACTACACTACCTGACAAAAGTCTTTGTCCCAGTTGTAAGAGCAACAAATAATAACTTGACTTCTAGTTGATCATTTGGAAAAGTGGCAGAAGGTAGATTTTTTGGATGAATCATCTGTTGAACTGCATCCCGATCATCGCAAATACTGCAGAAGACCTACTGGAACCCGCATGGACCCAAGATTCTCACAGAAATCAGTCAAGTTTGGTGGAGGAAAAATCATGGTTTGGGGTTATATTCAGTATGGGGGGTGTGCGAGAGATCTGCAGAGTGGATGGCAACATCAACAGCCTGAGGTATCAAGACATTTGTGCTGCCCATTACATTACAAACCACAGGAGAGGATAAATTCTTCAGCAGGATAGCACTCCTGCTCATACTTCAACCTCCACATCAAAGTTCCTAAAAGCAAAGAAAGTCAAGGTGCTCCAGGATTGGCCAGCCCAGTCACCAGACATGAACATGATTGAGCATGTATGAGGTAAGATGGAGGAGGCATGGCATTTATACACAATATAAATTATTTTTCCACTGCACCATGACTTTATATTCTATACTGTACATTATTTCTGTTATAAGTGACCAGACTTTTGTCTAAGCAAAGTCAGACCTTACTGTCCTAATTAAATAATTAAAAATCAAGGCATGATCGTATTTTATTTTATTAAAATAAGCATAATCTAGACGCCTTTGCCTTTCATATAAGCCACTTTTGATGAAAGTGGTGAAAGATCACTTCTGATCAACTAGAAGTCAAGTTATTATTTATTGTTCCTAAAACTTGGGTTGGCAACAAGACTTTTGTTAGGTAGTGTATGCATAAAATCATCTGATGATGATGCAAAAACAAAATAGCTGAATTTTCCATTGTAAGCAACAGCCACTGTGGGCCTCCTCTGGTACGTTTTGTAGCACATTGATTTTTCTTTGTTGAGAAAGACATCCTGAATATAACTATGATTATTATATTCCCTTGAAAAGGAAACAGACCTCACAGCTACCGCAGAGCAATCTGCCCGAACAAACAGACCATAAAATGAAATCATGTGACAGTTTACTGTCTGCACTAGGGAAGGCTTTGCAAGCTGTTATTATATTAACTCTGAGAAAATAGCTGTTAAAAATTGGTATTACATTCGAGAAAGAGTCTGTAAATACAAATAAAATAAGTTATGACTTTGCATATGTGAGATACAGAGACCGCTGTTTGCATTAAAATGAAATAAGAGGTACTTAAAGAGAGTACACTTTCTAGTCTCTTTGTTTACACTTTGTAATGTTTTTAAGTGTCTTTTGTTACACTGTACAGTAATGTTTCATTTAGTTAATGTTATTCAGTGTATTTACTATGAACAAATAATGAACAATACATTTATTACAGTATTTAATCATGTATTTAGATCATGGAAATACAGTGGTTCATTACTAGCCCTTGTTACCTCATAGTACAATAACTCACCTGCTTTGAATGTTAACACTCTATTGAATGGACGTTATCAGTGGTTATCAGCTGATAGATATGGGCCAGTAGGGGCCTTCTGCACATACCTTACATACCACATACCTTTGAGCTGATAACCACTGATAAAGCCCAATCAATCGAGTGATAACATCTGAATCGGCTGAATAACTAATGTTTTCAAGCATAAGCATGGATTTGGATAAATTATTATGTGGAAATTAACAATAATTATTATTAATAAACACTGAATAAGTATGGAAGTAGTGTAAGTATGGGGCAGCACGGTGGCGCAGTGGGTAGCACAATCGCCTCACAGCAAGAAGGTCGCTGGTTCGAGCCCCGGCTGGGTCATTTGGCGTTATTGTGTGGAGTTTGCATGTTCTCCCTTTGTTTGCGTGCGTTTCCTCCGAGTGCTCCGGTTTTCCCCGCAAGTCCAAAGACATGCGCTATAGGTGAATTGAGTAAGCTAAATTGTCCATAGTGTATGTGTGTGAATGAGTGTGTATGGATGTTTCCCAGTGATAGGTTGCAGCTGGAAGGGCATCCGCTGCGTAAAACATATGCTGGATAAGTTGGCGGTTCACTCCGCTGTAACAACATGTTAGTAAATACCTTTATTTGAATCCTAACCTTTAAATATATAATACATTACATTTAAGTTTCAATAGAAATTGCATTAAAGTATATTTTAGTTCATCATATTTGCTTCTAGTGAAATTATAATATGTCAAAGCCAATTATGAAATGATACATTAAGTCATGCTTAAAAAAATGTTGAATGTGGTATATTTAAAATATTTGTAATTTATTTGCTATAACAATGCGCGTATAATTTATTTACTACAGTTAGTGCATCAGGAAAATAATCCAAAACAATTTGAGTCTTAAGTACACAAGTATACACATACATTGACATTACAATTAAGTGAAAATCTTCTTCTCAACAACATACATATGAATATATATATATATATATAAAAGGTATTTTACCTCATAATTAGGTGGAATTCTTGCTCCAAAGCCCAAAGCAGAGAATCGTTTGTCACTGTAATCAGATGAATAACAATTATTAGCAACTACTATATTTTATCGATCAAGCCAATCCACATAATCAAACATAGAGCTTACATATAAACTATGCAAACTTTCTTATTTCCAAATTGTCTCAGTTTCTTCTGTTTGTTTAAATCTTTCCAGACACACTGGATGACTGTGAGATCAGATCTCAGTTGTTGTCAGACTCCTTGTGCATACAAAATTCTCACTGGATTATTATAATTAATTGCAAAAATAGTAGTAAGAAATTTAAACTGATATTTGAGTTGTTTCCCCAAACCCCACCCTTAAAACTAATCATACCACACTAATATGTATGTACAAAGTCATATGAATTAGCCAATAAAACAAAAAGTTACAAATTGCCATGAGATTGCACTGAAAATGTCCTACTAACATACTAAGATAGAAAATACTAGTGGCCTAAGACTTTTGCATAGTACGGTTTGTCATGTACAGGGCCAGACAGGATCTGCAAACTTTTTCTTTTTGCTATTTCTGTGCATAATTATGTAAAAAATATATAATAATAATAATAATAATAATAATAATAATAATAATAATAATAATAATAATAATAATAATAATAATAATAATAAAATAATAATAATAATGGGCCTCACAGTGGCGCAGTGGGTAGCACGTTCGCCTCACAGCAAGAAGGTCGCTGGTCGCTGGTTCGAGCCTCGCCAGTTGGCGTTTCTGTGTGGAGTTTGCATGTTCTCCCTGTGTTGGCGTGGGTTTCCTCCGGGTGCTCCGGTTTCCCCCACAAGTCCAAAGACATGCGGTATAGGTGAATTGGGTAAGCTAAATTGTCCGTAGTGTATGAGTGTGAATGGGTGTGTATGGCTGTTTACCAGAGATGGGTTGCAGCTGGAAGGGCATCCGCTGCGTAAAACATATGCTGGATAAGTTGGCGGTTCATTCCGCTGTGGCGACCCCAGATTAATAAAGGGACTAAGCCGAAATGAAAATGAATGAATGAATGAATGAATAATAATAATAATAATAATAATAATAATAATAATCTGTGGATTTATGCAGAATCGCTAAATGATTTTGAGAGTGTACTGTAGGAGCTGAAAACTTAACTGAAATAAAATTAATAACATTTTAACTTTTAATTAAGGTTTGCAATGCAAATCCAATTAGATTTTTTTGATTCCACTTGTTTGCTAAAAAAAAACTTTAGTACATCTCTCATGTAATATATCTCATATAATAAATCTATCTAAAAGACAAAGTATTAATTTACAAACTGCATTGTGCATAAATCATCTAAACATCTGAATATTATGCAATATTATTACTGAAATTATTAAAAAACTGAATAAATATGCATTCACACACACTGAAAAATGGGCTCAAAAATGTGTGAATCCATGTGAGCCTAGTCATGTATAAGTACATATGATTAAAGTGTAAAAAAAACATATTTGTGTTATCTCATAATGATTATTTGTGAATTTTTTTTTTTTTTTTTTGTTATAGTGTGTTTTAAATATATATTTGTGTATCTTATACTATCTGTTTGTAAATTACTGTAATTATTTGGTTTCCTATTTATACAGTTAAAATCAGAATTAGGGGCAGCACGGTGGTGCAGTGGGTAGCACAATCGCCTCACAGCAAGAAGGTCGCTGGTTCGAGCCTCGGCTGGGTCAGTTGGCATTTCTGTGTGGAGTTTGCATGTTCTCCCCATGTTCACGTGGGTTTCCTCCGGGTGCTCCGGTTTCCCCCACAAGTCCAAAGACATGTGGTATAGGTGAATTGGGTAAGCTAAATTGTCCGTAGTGTATGTGTGTGAATGAGTGTGTATAGATGTTTCCCAGTGATGGGTTGCAGCTGGAAGGGCATCCGCTGCGTAAAACATATGCTGGATAAGTTGGTGGTTCATTCCGCTGTGGCGACCCCATATTAATAAAGGGACTAAGCCGAAAAGAAAATGAATGAATGAATGAAATCAGAATTATGAGCCCCCCTGTATATTTTTTTTCCCAAATTTCTGTTTAACGGAGACAAGATTTTTTTAAAGATATTTCTAAACACAATAGTATTAATATCTAATTTCTAATAACTGATTTATTTTATCTTTGTCATGATGACAGTACATAATCTTTCACTAGATATATTTCAAGATACTAGTATTCAGCTTAAAGTGACATTTAAAGGCTTAGTTAAGTTAATTAGGAAAGTTAGGGTAATTAGGCAAGCCATTATAACAGTGGTTTGTTCTGTAGACAATCGAAAACAAATATTGCTTAAGGGGGCTAATAATATTGACCTTAAAATGGTTTTAAAAGATTAAAAACTGTTTTTATTCTAGCCAAAATAAAACAAATAAGACTTTCTCCAGAAGAAAAAATATTATAGGAAATACTGTGAAAAATTCCTTGCTCGGTTAAACATCATTTAGGAAATATTTGAAAAAGAAAAAAAAAATCAACTGACTTAATATGAGTATTACTAGTAGTGCAGAAGCTTCACACTTTCAAAATGAATATGGCACTAGGGTGAGCATGGTGTGCTGCTGGGGACAGAGGTGTGTGTGGAGAGTGTGACAGGATGAAAGAGACTCCACGCAGCAGGACAGCAGATTCACACAGCTGATCCCTCAACAGGCGACAACTCACAGCAGCGTGACGGAGCGAGGAAGGGGACCGTGAGGTCAGGAGCACAGAAGCGTGCAGTGGAGACATAAGAAACAAGATCACCACAGGCACCACGAGCGTGTCTTTCACTTGCTAATGAAAGCTAGATGAGGCAGCTGCATTCTGATAGCTGTCACCAGAGGCTACTAATGCTGGACAATCAATCCTGATCCAAAAAGTTGAGGCGTGATTTGAATGAATCCCGGTTGAGGCAAGTCTGTGGAACAACTTTTCCACAAAGTCACTAATTTGAGTGGTAAAAACTTCACCGAACAGTTGGGTGGATTGGATTGGATTGGACTGGAATCTCTTCCGTGTGCCAGAGGGGCAGTTTGGTTCACAGCAATAGCTAACGCAATACAACACACACTTAAACACAAAAGTTGACACACGATAATACAAAATAAAATAAATAAAAGGTAATGGAGATGCCAACCAAAGCACATTCAAACTGCAGGAATATACAATATACATGAACAAAATACAGGCTTAGAGCTTGTTAAGAAACCTTTGTTGATCCTGGAACATCATTTGTGCACTATGAAACAGTTGTGCACTATGAAGTATCTTCATCATTTATCTTCATTCAATTAAATTACTTATGCAGTGATCGAGTTCATTAAGAAAGTCATTTAAATACAATTTTAATGATTTAATTACACTGTTAACGATTTTAGTAAATTACACAGTATTGTATTTAACTGTAATAGTAACTGAATTTTACTGTAGGCCAGTTATGCAGTATGCTACTGTATTTTAAAGTTACATTGTGAAAATTATTGTATATTTTACAGTAAAGATATACACTACTGTAACTACATATACAGCAAAATTAATGGTGCTGTGAATGTGAATGCAGTATTTTTGCTGTAATTGATTTACAGTAAGTTGCTGGAAACTGCTGCACTACAACTACACTGTTAATGATTTTTGTAAATTACAGTATTTAACTGTAGTATTAACTAAATTTTACTATTGGACAGTTATACAGTATGCTACAGTATTATGAAGTTTCATTGTCAAAATTACTGCATATTTTACAGTAAAGTTATACAATACTGTAACTACATATACAGGAAAATAAATGGTGCTGTGAATGTAAATGCAGTATTTTTGCTGTAATTGATTTACAGTACGTTACTGGCAAACTGCTGCCAGTAAGTTACTGTAGATTCTACAGGACATCATTTACAGTGTACTAATCAATTACTTTTTTGAAGTAACTTTCCCAACAATGTCTATAGTCTTTGCTACCACTTTCTGAGATCCTTCAGAATTTTCTTTCGTGTTCAACAGAAACTCAAAGTTTTAAACCAACTCTCGGTGAGTAAATAGTAAATTCCAACCCAGGTTCATTATGGATACATACCCCTGTATACATTTCTGGAGAGAGCAAAATATGTCCCAGAAGGTACGTTTGTTTCGCGAATCCACCAGAAGCCACTGTGTACCCTTTTTCAGATCTCTCGCGAGTGCCATTCGCGCCTGCTCTCCTCATGTAAATCCACCAGAGGCCGCTGTCAACTGACTGACTGACTGACTGACAGACCGACCGATCCCCCCACCGACCCCCTTCCCTAAAACCAACCGATAGTGTTTTCAAAAGAACCGATTGACCCACCCACCGCCTTCCCTAAACCCAACCGACAGTGTTATCAAAAGCAATCCAGAAAAAGAAAAGCCCCCATGGCCGCCTGATTTTTACTACGTTCTCAGATTCTACCACGTTCTCACCCTGTTATTTACTTGTTTATTTTCTTTTTTGCCCTTTGTTTCTTTTTTATCTGCTTTCTGGAACTATATTTCACTGGATTCGAACCCCGTCGACTTCACTCTGCATCTCAAGTCCTCCAACGTATGTGGCGAGCCACTGGGAAAACTAATGACAGCAGAAAAGGAAATAGAGGTAAGCGGTCAACCGGTAGCGCGAAAAGAAACAGAAGCTGTCAGCGGAGTTATACCGCCCCGTAACATTAAATTTATAGATAAAATGCAGCCATACATACCTCTGGCTCTAAATTCGCTCTCTCCAGAAATATAGTTGAGGGCTACGTATTCACAGTGAGCCTGTGCTGGTATATTTTATTTTTTAGATCAACTGAGGACGTTGATGCTCAGTTTGCACTTTTAAGACTCAAGTCTGGACCCATGTGCAGCTCAGCAGATTCTCTTCACGTTAACATGTTTGATTGCCTGAAGACATCCTGCTGTGACAGCTATTGAGGATGTTCCTGATCCATGAAGAGACGCATGCTAATCTCTAGCATAACGCAATCGCCATCACCATAATCACATCAAAACTAATGTTAACGAGAGCCATCGCACGGTGATGATTTGTTTACCATAAGGAAGAAAGGAAAGATTACTGGGACACGCGCATGAGAAGACAAATATTACAGCTGTCTCCTTCAACTCTTGACTTCCAGCATCAGACATTAAACTAAACCCATTGAAGCCCAGCAGGGAAATAAAGACGCCAAAGTCTGTGGATATACCTATTTTTTTTGGATGACTACAGAGGATTTAAATGAACTGCCGTAGAAGAGTTGAAACTGAGGTTTGAGGGAGTTCAGAAACTCGGCATACTGAATAGAAAAAAGTAACTGTGTGCTTTTTAACTTTTTTATATGCTCAAACAGGGACATTAAAAGAAATTGAAAGTCTAAAAAGCATAATAGCACCACTTTAAAAAGAGCTGTTTACTGTTTGATGGATAAAGGCGGATAAAAAGAAGCGTACTTTGAAATAGGAAGCTGTTCTAGATTCATGAGTTGATTTTAAAAATATATTTTAGCCACGTTTTATTTTAGGTACAATTCTTGCTATTAATAAACCATTAACCATTAATTTTTAGCTCAATAAACTACTAATTTGCAGAATATTAATAGTTAGTAATGTAGAAGTTGGGTTTAGGCATAGGGATGTAAAATAAGATCATACTTTATGCACTCACCGGCCACTTTATTAGGTACACCTGTCCTACTGCTCGTTATCGGTTAATTTGTAATCAGCCAATCACATGGCAGCAACTCAATGCATTTAGGCATGTAGACATGGTCAAGACAATCTGCTGCAGTTCAAACCGAGCATTAGATTGACTGAACTGTGGACACAGGCATACTCAATTTCTCTCTTCAAAATATAACCTGAATATTAATTTTTACACAAACTTCATTCTATCTTTAAAAAATATATATTGTTGCTTGAGTTTGTGGAATTAGTCTAGTCATTATCCATTCTGAATGTTGACTGGATTTTAAAATAATTCTTCATTAAAACCATATTTGTGCTTATATTGACTTACATTTGTGCTTATATTGACCATTTAATTACTTGAATTTTACACACTCTTTACACTCTCCTAACCCTACCCCCAGAAATCCCCCCCCCCCCCCACCCCCAAAATCTCAGAGGAATATTTCCAGTACCTTGTTGAATCTATGCCACGAAGGATTAAGGCAGTTCTGAAGGCAAAAGGGGGTCCAACCCGGTACTAGTAAGGTGTACCCAATAAAGTGGCCGGTGAGTGTAGGTACTATTAAACAGCAAATATCCAGGTAGGCAGGTAATAAGCCAGTAGTTAATAGTGGGAATAGATAGTAAAATGTAGACCTGCTAATTTAGTAATTTTCATAAATAATGTTGTTTATTGTGCATTGAGTTCATTTGAAAAAAAAAAAATATGGAAAAAACCCCCCTGAAACTTCCTTTGCTGTGCTTTGTTTACTGGCATTGTCAAAAACTTGGCAGGTCTGCTACAGAAACGCCACTTGTGTAACACTGTCGGATTTGTTATTCATGTGACGAAGCACATGAGTATAAATAATTGGATGACATTCTCTATCTTATGGGTCAGCACCACCAGACTTACAAATGTCACCTGCTGGTAGACAATCACAAGCGAACATCCCTTCAACAAATAAGAACAGAAATATAATCTCAGATTCAGATTTCACATCACAGTTTGTCCATTCATTCATTTCTACTTCAGTAATACAGTCTAAAGGGCGGCACGGTGGCGCAGTGGGTAGCACTGTTGCCTCACAGCAAGAAGGTCGCTGGTTTGAGTCCCGGCTGGGCCAGTTGGAATTTCTGTGTGGAGTCTGGATGTTCTCCCCATGTTGGCGTGGGTTTCCTCCGGGTGCTCCAGTTTCCCCCACAGTCCAAAGATATGCGCTATAGGTGGATTGAATAAACTAAATTGGCCATAGTGTACGAGTGTATGTGTGAATACGAGAATGTGTATGGGTGTTTCCCAGTACTGGGTTGCGGCTGGAAGGGCATGCGCTGTGTAAATCCACTGGCAGAATAGTTGGCAGTTCATTCCGCTGTGGCGACCTTTGATAAATGAGGGACTAAGTCGAAGGAAAATGAATAAATGAATGATAATACAGTCTAGATCCATTTGCTGCTCCAATGAGCATCAATACAAAACGTGTGCAAATCAGTCTGAAACACATGTTATAAAATGACCCCAAATATTCATTCATTCATTTTCATTTCGGCTTAGTCCCTTTATTAATCTGGGGTCGCCACAGCGGAATGAACCGCCAACTTATCCAGCATATGTTTTAC